>JAMPIV010020837.1:0-2500 GCA_024509875.1 Oreohelix idahoensis | reverse complement strand
TTTTTTTTTTTTATTTTTTTGTTTTTAATTTTTTTTTTTTTTATTTTTGATTTTTTATTTAATAAGGGTTTTTTTTTTTATTTTTTTTTTTTTTTTGGGTTTTTTATTTAATTTTATTATTATTTTGTTTGAATTTTTTTGTTTTTTTGTGTTAAGATTTAAAAGATTTTTTAAATAAAAAAAGGTAATTAATTTTTTTTTTTGTTTTTTGTGAATGTTTTACTTTTAAAATTTTTTTGTGAAAGAGACGTTTTAATTTTATATGAATTTTTTAGGGACTTTTATTGACGGGGGTTTGAATATTTTTTTAATTTTATTATTAACGTTAATTGTGTAAGAATTGACTAGGTGAAAATATTGTTAGGGGGATTTAAATAGCTAAAATGTATAAGCGATTTTTGTAAAGTAATTGTTATGAAATTAGGATTTTTTATTGTGGGTTTTTTTTTTTTTTTTTTTTTAAATTTATTTTTTTAAAGGCGAATACCTTTTTTTAGTTTGATTTTGGTATTGATTTTTTATAACAAAGTTGATGAAATGTGATTTTTTTATAGTGACCTTGTGGTGTTTTTAATTTTTTTTTTATTGACGGAGTTTGTATAAGAATTTATTTTTTATTTTTAGGATAGGTATATTGATTTTTGATTTTTTTTTTTGGGTTTTTTTTTTTTATTTGATATAAACCAGCCTTTTTATTAGGTTAATTAATAGGGGTTTTTTTTAATTTTATTTTTTTTTTTTTTTTTTGACATTTGTGGGTGATTTTTTTTTTGATTTTTATTTTTTAGAGAAGATTTAGAGAGAATTTTTTTTAAAGGATATATTGAATTTTAATTTAGATTATTAACTTGAATTTTAAATTTTTTTTTTTTTTTTTTTTAGGAAAATTAGTATTTTTGTAATGTTTTAAATTGGGGTAATGGGTTGTTCCCGGGATTGTGTTTTTTTTTTGGAATTTATTATTTTTTTTTAACCAGAAATTTTTTTTTTTTATGTTTTTTTTTTTTTATTTGTTTTTTAATGTACTGTAATTTATTAGATATTTTGTAATTATTTTTTTTTTTAATATTTTTTTTTTTTTTTTTTATTTTGGATTTAATGGATTTTTTTTTGGGTTTTTTTTTATATTATTAGGGGTGTTTTTTTTTTTGGAAATATTATATGGGGTTTTGGTAGGGGGGGTTTTTTTTTGATAATGGGGATTTTTGGTTATAATATAATGATGTGTTTTTTTTTTAATGGTTTAAAAGTAGGTAATATAGATTGAAATTTGGAATGATTGGGGCAGTTATTTTTGGGGGAAGGGGTGGGTGGGTGTTTTTTTTTTTTATTAAAATTATTTTTTTTTTTTTTTTTTTTTTTTTTTATTTTGGTTCGTAGTTTACATGGGTTTTTTTTTTTGGGGGGGGGGTGGGGTTTGATTTTGGGGGGGTTTTTTTTTTATTTTTTTTTTGGGGGGTAAATTGGGGTTAATTTTTGGGGGGGTTTTTGGGGTTATTTTATTGAGGGGAATAAAGGGGGGGGGGGGGGACAATATTATTGGGGTTTTTTAAATTTTGGGTAACCTGGTGGGGGTTTTGTTAGGGGGGGGTATTTTTTGATTTTTGGGGTTTTTTTTATTTTTAATTTTGGGTTTTTTTGAATTTAATGGGGGGTGGGTGGGGGTGGGTTTTGATGGGGGTATTTTTGGGATATATTTTTTATTTTTTTTGTGGGGGGTTGGTTTTTTATTAACTGGGGGTTGGTTTGAATGTTTGTTTTAGTGGGGTTTGTGTTTGGGTGTGGTGGGAGTAGTTTTGGGTGTTGGGGGGGGGGGGGGGGGGGTTTTTTATTTAAAAATTAAAGTTTAAATTTTTTTTAAAGGGTATTTTTTAGGATTTAGAAGTTTTTAAATTTTTAATTTTTTTTTGGTGTATTTAATTTTTTGTTGAGTTATACCTTTTTAGTTTTTTTTTTTTTTTATTTTAAATAATTTTTTTTTTGAAATTTTTATTATTTTTTAAGTTTAAAGTTGTTTTTTATTTTTTTTTTAATGTTTTTTTTATATATAAGATGTTTGTATAATATTTTTATTTTTTAATTTTTTTTATTTAGTTTTTTTTTTATTTATATTTTATTTTTTTTAATTATTTTTTTTTTTATTATATTTTTTTTTGTTTGGTAAGGGTGTTTTTTTTTTTTTTTTTTTTTTTTTTTTAGGTTTTTTTTTAATAGAAATTTTTTATTTTGTAAGTGTTTTTTATATTTTTTATTAATTTTATTTTTTTTTTTTTTTTTTTTTTTTTATTGTTTTGTGTATATTATATTTTTTTTTTTATTTAAGTTTTTATGTTATATTATATTTTTATATGGTATATAGTGAATTGATATTTATATTAAGTTGTGGGGTTTTTTTTTTTTTTATTTTTAAGTTTGTATATTAAAATTATATTTATGGTAAGTTGTAAATTTTTTAATTTGTTTAATTTTTGTTTATTATTGTTATATTTTAAATTAATGT
>JAMPIV010020835.1:0-332864 GCA_024509875.1 Oreohelix idahoensis | reverse complement strand
CGTTCGGAGTCCTGGGGTTACTTTCCGGTAAGCTGCTCACTCCTGTTATTTTTCTGTTGTCTATTTATCTACTTCTTTATTTCTTCTCCACGAGTGCTTGAAACCATATCTTTAAGTGTGTATTATTTATTTATTTTTCTGAAACTAAGTAGGTGTTAGATGTTATCTTCATCAACTTTTTTTTTCGGTGAATTATCTTGAAAAAAGGATTCTTGCAATCCTAACCTATTCTATTGGTGCGTTCCTTTCTTGTGTTTCAAAGCTGAAAACGTGGCAACTCAAGTACGGGGCCCTATGTTGGGCGCGCGGCCCATTTGGGTCAAATCAAGTTTAAATCGGCCTAAAGGCCCGGCCCCCGCTGAACACATTAACAATCGTGTGTTAATTAACACTGATACCTATACCAAAGAAAGACAAGGTACCTGAAAGAACCAATTGGTATACAGACCATATCAGCCTACTAATACTGTGTAGGAAAACTGATGGAGTAGGGCATGATTAATACCAGGACTGAGTGGCACCCTGGAGCAGCAAAAAACGCTATTTAAACCATCTATAAGCAGGATTCAGAGGAATACACAGATCCATCTGAAGAGCAAATCAACAATTTTTAGCTCAGGAAATCGAAGACGCGCTATTCATTCCACGAAAAAAAAAAAAACAAAAAAACAACGCTAGTGGTTTGGGTAGATTTAGAAAAAGCTTTCGATATAAGTATGGAAAAAGAGAGAATGAAAGTCAAAAAAACTGCGGAGAAGTGGTGTATGTAGGGCGAATGTAACAAAATGGATTGGGTCCACTACCTTGAGAATAGAAACCACCAGAGTAAATGCTTGCAAGTAGGTCAGACTAGTAAAACGTTTATGATTAAAGTCAGGGGGTCCCACAAGGGGGACTCCTGTCCACCTATTATTACTGTTCATTGCATTACATAAAGGACATAATGACAATATTCAACAAATAGCACACAATGCAATCTTTTGCAGATGACTTTGCCTGTGTGGATCTCTGAAACAGCGTAATCACTACTGCAAAGATTCTGATAGCAGCAAGCACTAACACACGGAAAGAGGGTGGGCCATACATTGCCATGAAGATAAAGTGACGAGAAAACAACGACAAGGTATTCCCTCTCAACTAGTCTCAGAGCTTTCAAACTAATGCTCAAACGTAGAAAAATCTTCATTTAAATGAAAATCCAAACTACCTAGGCATTATGTTTGATCGCCGACTGACTTGGAAAAACAGGTGAACAGAATCGAATAGAGCAAGACAAAGAATGGCAAATTATGAGAAAAAACTTGCTGGAACAACATGGGGTGCAGATGAGAAAGTGACTGAAGACGTATGTACACAGGCGAGTGAGGCAGTACTGGAATATGCATAGCAGCATGGCAACAGCAGCAAAGACAAACTTGATAAAATTAGCGACACCAAAATCAAGCCATGAGAATTATAACGGGAGGCATGAAGTCAACACCATAAAAGAACCGAAAAGATTACATCCTTTCGCTAATGGAGGATTGAAAGAGAACTGCAGACTCAGCAACAGGTCGAAAAATTCAAAGACTAGCAGATACCACCTGACGTGGAAGATTCTAATCCCCATATATAAATTATCAAGTAAATATAAAGCCCTAATAAATACATAAAAAAAATAAAGGAAAATGAGCAATGGTAAATAAACAGTGCTGTCACAATGACTGTACTCGAAATCCCCCTTGTTTTCTACTTCGTCGGCAAATTGTAACGCTTTCACGTTGATATTAAAGGCCTTCTGCAACATACACGCGTTTCCCAAACACACAATAAAATGTGCTGCCTTTCTAAGAAAAACCTTGAAATATGCAAGTTGACCTAAATTTTAAATTCCATTCATGTCTTTTTCTACCCTATGTTACCAAGATCAAAAGACAGATGGCCAAACGGATAGCGAGAAGAGAGAGGGGCGAATAAAGCCCGAACGCCATGCATTATAAATTAAACACGCGTCTCGCTATTAATGCCACCCCCAACCCGCGTCGCGCGATACACAAATGCTGCCATCACGCGTGTAAGACTACATGCACTAACTTTTTTTTCAGACGGACAGTGATAAAATACATTACCCATCCCAGAGTTAGGTTTATAAAATCACCTAAAAAAACGCTTATTAGGAAAGATAACAATAGATGGGTTTACGGTTGAAAACATAACAGTACCCAGACAGCACATCTTCGAAACAGGAGGTAGAAAATACATATTTTGAACGCAGCCACGTAGCTCTTTTAAATTTGGATATTTGGGTTCCTTAGGGCTTGCTGACAAAGAATATGTAAAACGTTACGCTAATAGTCCAGGAATTAATAAATTATAACCAAAATAAAATAGTGGGGATGCCTGACAGCATGGAATCATTTCTGCTCATAAAATTTTTTTATACCGTGTTTGAAAAAAATCTTACGTTACAGAATTAGCCTACCATGTAAACTCCAAATTGATTGGAGCGCAACAAATGAAAGACTAACCACGATTGGTCGGGCTATAAATACTATCTTTCGTTGTTAGGGGAGACGTGAAAAGGTAACATTTTTTTCAAACACTTGTCGAAACGTGGCCTCATTGGCTAGACTCGCTGAATATACTCACTTAGGAGCGTTAGTTCGAGACCACTAGTGCAAATAATCTTGATAAAGCAACAGTGCGTTGAAGCCAGCTCCATATTTGTGTTAAATAAAAGCCTGGATACATAAGGCAGATGGGAATTTGTGCCAGTAATTGTGCCAGAATTCATTGCTAATCAACGTATCTGTGTTTATTTCCATGAAATTGTGGTAAGCTTGAACCATTCAGTATCTTTTAATGAAAATTGAATGTAAATAGTTAATTTATGCCTGTATATATATGTGTAGTTCAGTGGCAAACAGGAGATAAAGCCTATAATGCTCCAGCCTGAACAGAGGGTGTCGGAGGGAAGTAAAACGGCATGGAATGGCCAAATAGTACACTGACACCTGGATGATTGATTAGACAGAAATAATGCTGGAAGTGCAGAGGCGTAGTAACCATTAAGGAGGTAAATACTGGTATAAAGTATTTCAGATGAAGCTGACAGTTGGCCTAACGCTCTGAACTCAATGTTTGTGTTGTATTGTGCTCAGTGTAGAACTAGAGTATCAATTAGTTATGAAGTAGAAGGTACATCCTTCTTGTTTTCAGGGACCGTGGTCTTGATGGTACTGAGCAGCACCTGGTCAGAGCTTTGCTGAATCCAGAGTCGGACAGCATACTCCTTGGTCTTTTTAGCTATCAGTGAGGTGTCTCCAGAGCCCAGAGGAGAATTCGAGCAGAGGAGTCCTTTCCTGCCGCCATCACGCAAGATAAGCTGATTTGGCCAGCTGAGCCAACATTATGTCCCCTCATCTTGAAATGACTTTGTAAAAATAACATTCAGAGGGGAATTTAATTGTCTTAATATCAGGAACTGAGAACATCTCCAATACTAGTCCCAAAAGACAAACTATTGAAGTCATGATGACAAATACCAACAGAGCTTGAACAAAACAAAACCAGTATTACCTCATATTACTACTACACAACTGACACACATAGGATATTTTTAATAATATATGTCACTACAATATTCATATTGATAAAGTCTGTACATATACTTGTAATTAAAATTGATTGTGATCCCTGGTTCCTTTGTATTTGAATCAGGACACATATACCTTTATGTATAACCATTGAATACCATAATAGTTATTGGTGAAAAGTTATCAGTGACTCCTTAAGATATTCTCATAGAGTGTTATATGTATGTGAGTGTCACAGTGTTGTCAAGAGTAGTGGATTAAATAAAATTGGTTTTCTGCTCCTGTTGTATAGTGACTTATCACTTCATCTATAAAACATTACCATAGGACACATAACGTATTAGTCATCTCCCAGATTCCAGAATATTTCTGACTGAGATATATAGATATGTGGTAGCAAGTAAGGTTATCTATAATACACTACTCTTAATAGATATAGATACCTTCACAGCTGATCTCAGTCAGTACACTAAGTCCCCTATAAATATTTATAACATCCCACTTCACCACATATCTTGGGGTCTCGCTCTTGGGATTTTGAATCTTTCCCTATTAAAAATATTGGGGGTAATTCACTTCAGGGAATATAAGAATTAAAAGGTATCCTTGGGTGGAATTAAATAAGGTTGAGCTCACGGTGCCTGTGTTGTCCATTAGATATATTTAGAGATTAAATTGTTGGTTAGACATTGTAGAAATTTACCTGATAGACAATGGCGGACCTGGCCAAGTTTCGATCTGCTGCTGTTCAGACTGCAAAAGAGTTAGGATTAGATGGGCAAGTTATGGTTGCCTATGTCACTACGGAATGTGACAAATTTATTGAACGCGAAGAAAGAAGGTTTGAAGCCGAAAGAAAGTTAGAGGCTGAAAAAGAAATTAAGAGGTTGCAGATTGAGGCCGAGGCTACGAAATTGGAAGGCAGAAAGAGAAGACAAAAGATTTGCAGCTGAGGAAAAGAGAGAGCTAAGAAAAGAAAGTGCAGCTGCAGAAAGAGAAGAGAAGAAATTAGATGCAGAAAGAGAAGAGAAGAAATTAGCTGCAGAAAGGGAAGAGAAGAAATTAGCTGCAGAAAGGGAAGCAGAAGATAAAAGATTACCAAGGGAACATGAGTTACGACTAAGGGAGTTTGAGTTTCAAGGCCATGCTCCTGAAAATGGTGCCAGTCCCTTTGCCTCTGATGCTACGGTTACTCAAGGAGCCTCAACCTCAGCTATGAATTTTCATTTAGATCATTTTGTTGAGAAAGACGATGATATAGAGAGCTACCTAAATAGGTATGAGCTATTAGCTACCACGTATGGGTTAGAGAGAGAAAGGTGGAGCTTAAAGTTATCTCAGGGACTTCGTGGGGCAGCTTATGAAGTTTTTGCAAAAATGAGCAGAGGTGATCAGGAAAATTATGACAGGCTAAAGCAGGCTCTTTTGTTAAGATATGAAAAGAATGCAGAATTTTATAGGAAAAAATTTAGGAATGCTAAACTACTGTCAGGTGAAACCTATCACCAGTTCTCTGCACGAATAGAGACATACTTGGAGAAATGGACTCTCTGGGGAAAACCCAAGATCTTAAGGAAATGGTCCTTATAGAGCAACTAAGAGAGTCCATGGCTCCAGACCTGAGAAAGTTTCTCATGGAACAAGGTGCAGAGAGGCTGGGTGAGTTGCTAAATGTTGCTGAAAGGTATCAAGCAGCTCAAGCAGAGGTAACAGGTAATAAAAAGAAACAAGTGGATAACTTTAGGGCACCACAGAACTTTAATAAATTTGATCCTAAGGCTCAAAATAAAGGTAAGCACCAATTTGATAGGCCACGGTATGAAAATAAAAATAAATTCCCACAATTCGATGAAAGGAAATATGATGAAAGAAAATCTTTCAACCAAAGAAAAAGGTGGTGTAAGAATTGTCAGATGGACAATCATGACACTGACCGTTGCAGAAGGAAACCTGTGTATATGGCAAACCTTCAGGTCAGGTCGACCTCAAGACAGGAGGAGGATATTATGTTAGATACCACTCCAGAAGAGATGAGGAAGGCACAGGCTGGGGATAAAACACTCAAGCCTTGTTTCAGAAAATTGTCAACTTGTCATACAACTCCAGGCAAGGGAGATTTTACATGAAAAACAAGTTGATGTATAGGAAGACTGGAGCTAGATCCAAAGGTCAGGGACAGCTGGTACTTCCTAAAAGATATAGGGCAGACTTAATAAGGAGCCTACATGTGAAACCAGATGGGGACCATGAGAAGATAGGGACCATCATTCAAAAGGTGGCTCACAATTATTATTGGCCCAAAGCAAGATGGGACATTGAGAATTTTGTAGAAAGGTGTAGCATAGCACATGAGGGAACACCCACAAGTGGGAACATGGATCAGGACCTGGACACGCCCCGGGGGCAAAATCAGGCCTGACAATAAAAGGAAAAATAGATTTGATAAAGTGGACCAAATGGAATGGGAAGCCCCTTTTCACGGACAAGCTTCACTTAACTGTTTTACAATGGCCACTATGCGGAGAGTGCAAAAAGATGTCTTACCCCAGGATAAGCCGAAAATCCCTCAATCGGACTTAAAACAAAACTGGAGGAAGAGGATGTAGAGAGGAAAATCTCTCATCAAGAATTTTAAGTGGGGAGAAAGCCCCAAAAGAAAAATTGGTAGCGGTCGTTTTGTGAATGATAATTCTGGGAGGAAAAATCATCACTATAAAGCTTCGAGTGGAAGAGACCATACCGGGGCATGGACAAATAGGTCCACACAATTAAAGGTCCATATGTAGCTTTGTTAAGAACGTGGACTGATGAAAAGGCAGAGGAAAACATTACATCTTCATACCAATATGTGAATGAGCTGACCACTCGGTTAAAAACTGGCTGGAAACTTGCCAATGAAAATTTGAAACAAGCCAGGAAGAAACATGCTGCCTATTATAACAGGAAGGCGAAGGACAGAAATTTGGCTGTGGGAGAGAAAGTACTGCTTCTTTTGCCTGGGAGTCAGAATAAGTTACAAATTGGATGGCAGGGTCCATATACAGTTCTAGAGAAGGTGTCTAGAACAAATTATAAGATAGATAAGAAGGGGAAAGAAAAAATCTATCATGTGAATCTCCTGAAGAAATATTTGGAAAGAGAACATCAGGAAGAGACACACTTGTTGACCTTGTCCATCGCCATGGAGATGAAAAAGGAACCACTTTCATCATTTGAATATCCATTACACCCCTGTGAGACAGCAGCACAGGTGAAAATCAGTACACATTTAACGAAAACTCAGAAAGAGAGAGTGCAACAGGTTCTAAATAATCATGCAGAGGTGTTAACAGACCGACCAGGGCATACAAACCTATTGGAATATGATATGAAAACTAATAGACTCCACACCTGTCTCGTATGAAACCATATTCGATTCCGTTTGCTAAGGAGAAAGTTTGAAGGAAAGAGATAGACTATCTGTTGAAGGAAGGAATTATTTCGCACAGTGAAATCTTCGTATAGTTCCGGTGTTGTACTCTTAAGGAAGCCCTCTGGAGAACATAGACTCTGTATAGATTACAGGAGACTGAATGCTATTACAGAAGGACAGGTGGATCCATTGCCGGATACAAATCAGCTGTTTGCCAGACTAATAAAGCTAAATATTTCTCAAAAGTGGATCTGAGTAAAGGATACTATCAGATTCCAGTAAAGCCTGAGGTTAGACCATACCTAGCTTTTAGTACCTCAGAAGGACACTATGAGTTTAATAGATTGCCATATGGATTGAAGAATGCGCCTAGTGTCTTCTCTAGAATGATGAGAAAATTATTGGATCCTCTGAATAATCCCTGTATAACAAATTTTATGGATGATATCCTTATAGCAACAGAAACATTTGAGGAACACATTGACTCTCCTCTGAACATGCTGTTTAATCGACTTAGGGAGGCAAATTTAACAGCCCGACCAACCAAATGTTGCGTTGGATGTAAAGAATTGGAATTTTTGGGACACACAGTTTATCAGGGAAACATGACCCCTGACCCAAAGAATTTAGAGAAACTAAAGAAAGCCCCGAGACCACAAACCAAGAAGGACGTGAGATCCTTTGTCTCATTATGTGGTTTCTACCAGAAGTATATCAAAAACTTTAATTCCATATGTGCACCGTTAACTGACTTGACACGTAAAGGACATCCAGATCGCATTACATGGACACCACAATGTGAAATGACTTACCAAGAATTGAAGGAAAAGCTCACAAGTAAACCCATTTTGAAATTACCTGACTTAAGTCAAGAATTCATAGTAAGGACGGATGCAAGTAATATTGGGTTAGGTGCAACTCTACTACAGAAATCAGATGCATTGGTTGGGGAATTAAGCCCAGTGGCATATGCTAGCAGAAAGTTGAATAAAGCTGAAATCAACTACTCAACTAGCGAAAAAGAATGTCTTGCAGTAATATGGGCGATAAAGAAATTCAATATTTATCTATATGGGAAGGCATTTAAGTTGCAAACAGACCACAACCCTTTATCGTTTCTAGCACAGGCTAGGCATGAGAACTCTAGGTTACTCCGATGGTCTTTACTTCTGGCTCCATATAATTTTAGCATTGAGTATATATCTGGAAAAACCAATTTGGGAGCGGATTTTTTAAGCCGCCATCCGTGTGATGAGAATCACCGTAAACCCCAGAAATAATAATAAATTTCTCTATGTGAATATAGAATAAAGGACTGACATATAATGTCTGTTTTAAGAGGGGAGGTGTCGTGGAATATTCTAATCCCCATATATAAATTATCAAGTAAATATAAAGCCTAATAAATACATATAATAAATAAAAGAAAAGAGCAATGGTAAATAACAGTGCTGTCACAAAGAAGGTACTCGAAATTCCCCCTTGTTTTCTACTTCGTCGGCAAATTGTAACGCTTTCACGTTGATATTAACGGCCTTCTGCAACATACACGCGTTTCCCAAACACACAATAAAATGTGCTGCCTTTCTAAGAAAAACCTTGAAATATGCAAGTTGACCTAAATTTTAAATTCCATTCATGTCTTTTTCTACACTATGTTACCAAGATCAAAAGACAGATGGACTAAAGGATAGCGAGAAGAGAGAGGGGCGAATAAAGCCGAACGCATGCAAAATTAAACACGCGTCTCGCTATTAATGCCACCCCCCAACCCGCGTCGCGCGATACACAAATGCTGCCATCACGCGTGTAAGTCTACATGCACTAATTTTTTTTCAGACGGACAGTGATAAAATACATTACCCATCCCAGAGTTAGGTTTATAAATCATAAAAAACGCTTATTAGGAAAGATAACAATAGATGGGTTTACGGTTGAAAACATAACAGTACCCAGACAGCACATCTTCGCAACAGGAGGTAGAAAATACATATTTTGAACGCAGCCACGTAGCTCTTTTAAATTTGGATATTTGGGTTCCTTAGGGCTTGCTGACAAAGAATATGTAAAACGTTACGCAAATAGTCCAGGAATTAATAAATTATACCCAAAATAAAATAGTGGGGATGCCTGACAGCATGGAATCATTTCTGCTCATAAAATTTTTTTATAACGTGTTTGAAAAAAATCTTACGTTACAGAATTAGCCTACCATGTAAACTCCAAATTGATTGGAGCGCAACAAATGAAATACTAACCACGATTGGTCGGGCTATAAATACTATCTTTCGTTGTTAGGGGAGACGTGAAAAGGTAACATTTTTTCAAACACTTGTCGAAACGTGGCTCCATTGGCCAGACTCGCTGATATACTCACTTCGGAGCGTTAGTTCGAGACCACTAGTTCAAATAAGCTTGATAAAGCAACAGTGCGTTGAAGCCAGCTCATATTTTTGCTAAATAAAAGCCTGGAACATAAGCAGATGGGAATTTGTGCCAGTAATTGTGCCAGAATTCATTGCTAATCCACGTATCTGTGTTTATTTCCATGAAATTGTGGTAAGCTTGAACCATTCAGTATCTTTTAATGAAAATTGAATGTAAATTGTTAATTTATGCCTGTAAATATATGTGTAGTTCAGTGGCAAACAGGAGATAAAGCCTATAATGCTCCAGCCTGAACAGAGGGTGTCGGAGGGAAGTAAAACGGCATGGAATGGCCAAATAGTACACTGACACCTGGATGATTGATTAGACAGAAATAATGCTGGAAGTGCAGAGGCGTAGTGACCATTAAGGAGGGTAATGCTGGTATAAAGTATTTCAGATGAAGCTGACAGTTGGCCTAACGCTCTGAACTCAATGTTTGTGTTGTATTGTGCTCAGTGTAGAACTAGAGTATCAATTAGTTATGAAGTAGAAGGTACATCCTTCTTGGTTTCAGGGACAGTGGTCTTGATGGTACTGAGCAGCACCTGGTCAGAGCTTTGCTGAATCCAGAGTCGGACAGCATACTCCTTGGTCCATTTAGCTATCAGTGAGGTGTCTCCAGAGCCCAGAGGAGAATTCGAGCAGAGGAGTCCTTCCCTGCCGCCATCACGCAAGATAAGCTGATTTGGCCAGCTGAGCTCACCATTATGTCCCCTCATCTTGAAATGACTTTGTAAAAATAACATTCAGAGGGGAATTTAATTGTCTTAATATCAGGAACTGAGAACATCTCCAATACTAGTCCCAAAAGACAAACTATTGAAGTCATGATGACAAATACCAACAGAGCTTGAACAAAACAAAACCATTATTACCTCATATTACTACTACACAACTGACACACATAGGATATTTTTAATAATATATGTCACTACAATATTCATATTGATAAAGTCTGTACATATACTAGTAATTAAAATTGATTGTGATTCCTGGTTCCTTTGTATTTGAATCAGGACACATATACCTTTATGATAACCATGAATACATATTGTTATTTGAAAAGTTATCAGTGACTCCTTAAGATATTCTCATAGAGTGTTATATGTATGTGAGTGTCACAGTGTTGTCAAGAGTAGTGGATTAAATTAAATTGTTTATCTGTCTGTTGTTGTGACTTACACTTCATCATACACATACCCTAGACACACATAACGTAGTCATCACACTATTCCAGAATAATACTGACTGAGATATATAGATATGTGGTAGCAAGTAAGGTTATCTATAATACACTACTCTTAATAGTATAGATACCTTCACTGATCTCAATACACCCCCTATAAATATTTATAACATCCCACTTCACCACACCACCCAATGTGCCATAGAATGAATGCTCTTAGAAGGCACAGACTCAAACGAAGCAACTTTGTAGAATCAACCAAACCACAGATGAGAGCAGTTTCCATAAATGAAATATCCACTATTAAACCCATCTACACTGCACACAAGCTTCCAGTTCGGAAAACAAAATCATTTCCCTGAAATGATAGAAAATATTCCTGGAATTGAAAGAAAAAAATTATCAGGCTGCAACAGAGAGAAAATCGACAGCGACAAAATACATAGAGAAACATTATCCACGCAACACCTGGACCCATGCATACACAGATGGATCAGCAACAAATGCAACATAAATTGGAGGTGAGGGTGTCTTTCTGACCTTAAGCACTAGTGCAGAAAAAAGGCTGTCAGTGGCAACAGGACAATTCTCAAGTAACTTCAGAACAGAGGCAAAGGCCTTGAAAACTGCAGCAGAGGTTATATTGACAGAATAAAGCACAGAGAGACAAATTGCTTTCTTTACTGATGCACAGTCAGTAATTGCAACGTTGAAAAGCCAAAATAATACAGACCTTGATGACCTCAGAATAGTGCTCCACAAACTTTGTCAACGATTCAAAAGTGTTGTGATCCAATGGATCCCATCTCATTGTAACATCACCGGCAATGAAGAGGCTGACAGAATGGCAAAAGAAGGTTCACATCAACCTCAGCCTGATGCAAGCATAACTTCCGAGGAGGCAAAGAGTATTATCAGAATCAGATACAGAAACAAATGGAATGTAGAACATCCAAGTCATACACAGAATGATGCTTACTACCAGCTCAACAGAAGAGAACAGGTGGAAATCTTCAGACTCCGCACTGGCCACAACAGATTGAGATACCATCTATTCAACAAGCTAAAGATAGGAACTACCGATCAGTGTAACTGTAGCACTGATAAAATGACTGCTGAACATCTGCTTCAAAGTTGCCCCTTATATGTGGTACAGAGAAAGCGCATATGGCCGACGCCAGCTCCTTTCGTGGAAAAGCTTTACGGGGATTCTAATAGCCTCAAACTGACTACTGCTTTATTTGAGAACATTCAAGTGGACGTTTGAGAGTGTACGAAGAAGAAGAAGAAGAAACTGAGATTTGGAATGGAAGAATAAATGTGAATATTTAATCCTTAAACTTTTATAGGTGCTTCAGTTCTGCAGCGGAGCGTGCCGCCACCCTTCATACACTGGTTTTCTTTTTCTTTATGTAATCCATAGTAGTGACTTCGTTTGTTGACATGGTTAATTCGCTATTAACCACTATTATTATTGTTTGTTCCATTTGCACTAGCATTTCTGTTCCTTTTCAGCCACCAGTATTTCATCTCCAACATATGGAAGAAAGTTTTTTTTTTCGGTTCTAACTAACACAAACAGATCAAAAGGTCTTTTACTTTTGGAAAGGTGCCGAAATACAGGGTGTCCATTAAAGAAAGTACCTATTTCTTATTTTTTTTCACGTACTTGACCTGTACGTGCCATTTTTCTTTGCGGAAAAAAGAAATGGACTATCGACTAGATATCTATCACGTCACGAAGGGTGCACATATTGAGCCTTTGTAAGGTATGCTTAAAAACGTGCAGAGATTATCTTACTTTTGTGATAGAAAGCATCCTCGAGAAAGCATGGGGTCGAGAATAATTTTTTTTTGAAAAAGGTACAATCTTTTATGGACACACTGTATAACCTACTAGGTTCAAGGGGACGCGCCTCGCCAAAACGAGAAAAATTTAATTAAAAAAAAATATTTCGGTGTTTAGTCGCGTCACTCATGCGATGTGTAAAATGGTCTTTTTCTGTGCAGGCGTTAAGTCAGTGGTTCATCATAATTGTGATTCCCAGCAATTAGATGCTTTTAATACCTACTTTTGTTGCAAATAATAACAATAACAGTTCTTATCTGATTTTATAATGTCTAGGGGAAAATAAAGTTCAATATTTACTGTCTTTAACAAAACTCCGACCTAATTTCTAATAATAATAATAATAATACTAGTAAAAAGAACAACAGTTTTTGTCTGATTCTATAATGTCTAGGAAGAAAAAGGTTAAACCGGAATTGACTTTAACGAAACTACAACATTAATTCAAATAATAATAACAATACTAATAATAACAACAACAAAAACGCCAACAGTTTTTGTCTGTTGCTATATTTTCTCTTCTTTCTCTCTCTCTCTCCCCCCCCCTCTCCCCCCCCCTCCCCCCCCCCACCCCCCCAAAAAAAAAAAAAAAAAATTAAAAAAAAAAAAACAAACAAACTTAACGTTACTTTAACAAAGCTCCGACCTAATTCAAACAATAATAATAACTGTTCTTTTCTGTTGCTATATTTTCCTAAGAAACAAAAAATACAACCAAACTTACCTTTACTGACTTTGACAAAACCCCGAGGTAAAAATACACAAACTGCCCTAGTTGGCTGATGCAAGAAAACATGTAAATCTCTCTTTCATTCAGGTTCTTTACTTTAGTCCTTAATCCCACACAGCAGTTCTTAAAGCATTAAAATACGCGTGCAGACTGGAATGAGAGGTTCCGCTGGTATACATTAGCTCAGTAAACAAACACTGGTCCTAGCTTGTCTTCCATTCCGCACCTACAAGAGGATATGCCTGCTGAAACAGATGAAGATATAGTACCTGAGTTTTTTTCCCAGCGCGAACTTTCTGCCACTCCATCTTATCTGATTAAGCTGACTTCCGATGCTCATTATACACGCTACCCCTTGAGACGCCAGTCGTTTTCATTCCATCCTCACTTTGGAAAACCCCCATCCTCCCACCCTAATTTTATTTCGTGTGCGTTTTTTCCCCCCTGGACTATTTGCCTCCTGTCGTGAACACAGCGACCCTTGACCCCTCCTTTAATCAACTGCACGTGAATATGTTTACAGGGTACGGATTTTCTTCTCCAGTGCAGCTTTACTCTTAGATGCACTGAGATTCTGACTAGACTAAAGTACACAGCAATGTGCGGTACATAGAAACAAGTTATCATCTTCACCATCGTTATATTTCTTTGCGCTCCTTACGGACCGTTCTTTGTCTCTACATAGACCCCGGGAACTTTACGTACGTACATAATGTGACCTTTGACACATTCAGATATAATGTAGTAAACTCATATCTGTCGTCATAACATGGCATTCTTTAACGTCACCGAAAGAAAAACAAAACAAACATAGAACGTAACGAAACACAAGTGTGAGACATAACAGCTCTTGGTGTGAAATGACAGCAAAGACATAACATGCATCATATTTACCTGGAGACGTTTGTTGCAGAAGTGCAAAATGCGATAAATTAGGAGTCTCATACATGTTTGTCGTATATTTTCGATAGGGTAATTATAATCACTTTTGGTCCCTCCTGAATAGGACTGAATAGGACTAGAACAGGTGATAGCTCAGTGGGAGATACGGTAAAGAAATAGAATTTCACAAGTGAAATGGTGAAAGGTAAAATCTGTCACTGGATTTGATAGATAACACAGCCCTACAAAAAAAATTTTTTTTTTGGTGCCAAACATTTTACTCTTGATTGTACATGAATGAGGCCTGCTCAATCCAAATATCACATTTACTTGTCTGTAGCAGCTCTAGTTTTTGAGATACAGACATTTTTGTATTTCATTAATACATGGTGACCCAAATAAAAAGGGCCCGCGCGCGCACTTTTTGTGTGCGCGTGGGCCCGTTTTTTTTTGGGTCACCCTGTATTATTACAATATTTTCTATATAAAGCTATGTAAAAAAAAAAAAACTATTGCTGTCTAGTCCTTTACAAAAGAAAACTGCTTGTTTACTCTCAGTTTCAGTTTTCCAAGAATCTTCCCAGAATTGCCTTTTTTAAGATTTTAAGCCACTGCATGCATGTTAGTATGCTACTTATTTTATTACACTTCTAACAGAGAATGGCATCATCTTCAAGAAGAGCATGTTTTCTTTTACCGCATTTATTTTGTTATATTTGTGGAGAGTACACTTTCAAAGAAGAACATAGGAAGCATATTACTGTTTTTGTGAAAAAGGCATACTTTGCTTACTTTAAAGTAAAACTAGGTGACCAGGACAAGTCTTGGGCTCCTCATATTGTTTGCAAAACATGTGTTGAACACCTGCGACAGTGGACTTGTGGGAAAAGAAAATGTTTAAAATTTGGAATTCCAAAGGTTTTAGAGAGCCCAAGAACCACTATGATGACTGTTATTTCTGTGTAGTGAATATTAAGGAAATTAATGGAAAAAATCACAAAAAGTGGAAATATCCAGATTTAGATTCTGCTAGGCAACCTGTTCCACATGGAGATGACATACCAATTCCAACTTTCAGTCAGATTTCGGATTCCCTGCTAGAAGATGAGACAGCAGTGGCATGTGGAACGACAAGTGACAGTGATAGTGATTTCGAAGATAATTTTTCAGATGCTCAACGCTTCGACCAGCTTGAACTAAATGATCTAATCCGAGATCTATATCTCTCCAAGGAATCTTCAGAACTTTTGGCTTCAAGATTGAAAGAAAAAAAATTACTGACTGCTGAAACAAAGGTTACATTTTATCGCAGCAGAGAGCAAGGTTTTATTCCATTCTTTTGTAAAGAAAACAACCTTGTGTTTTGTACTAATGTAGGAGGTCTTGTTAACAAAATGGGTGTAAGTTATACACCAGATGAGTGGCGACTTTTCATTGACAGCTCTAAAAGAAGTTTGAAGGGTGTTCTCTTACACAATAGTAACAAATATGGCTCAATTCCAATTGCTCATTCTACTACAATGAAGGAGGAGTATGCTACAATAAGCACAGTTCTGCAAAAATTGAAGTATTTAGAACATAACTGGATGGTTTGTGTAGATCTTAAAATGATGGACTTCTTGCTTTGCCAGCAAATGGGATTCACCAAATATCCATGCTTTATATGTTTGTGTGATAGGGCAAATGATATGCACTGGACAAAGAAACAGTGGCCGTTGGGGGATGAATTTAAAGTTGGAGAAAAACATATTGTCAATAAGCCTCTCATTGATCGAAAAAGAGTTCTACTGTCACCATTACATATAAAGCTTGGCTTGATGAAGCAATTTGTTAAGGCACTGAACAAAGATGGTACCTGTTTTAATTACTTATGCAGAAAGTTTCCAGAATTGAGCATAGACAAACTTAAAGCTGGAATTTTTGATGGACCTCAAATTAAAAAGTTAATAAACGATCCAAATTTTATTGATTCCATGAACAAAACAGAGTCCACAGCCTGGTCATCATTTGTTTTAGTTGTGCAAAACTTTCTGGGTAACTTTAAAGCAGACAATTATTCTGAATTAGTTGGAAACATGCTATCGAGTTTTTGTCAACTTGGATGCAACATGAGCATAAAATTGCACTACCTCCATAACCATTTACATTTATTTCCGGAGAATCTTGGCGACTTTAGTGAGGAGCAAGGTGAAAGATTTCACCAAGATATAAAAACAACGGAAGAGAGATACCAGGGACTTTGGGATGCCCACATGATGGCAGATTACTGTTGGATCCTTAAGCGTGACTGTCCGGGCATATCACATTCCAGGAAGTCCTCGAAAAGATCCTTTTTGCGTGTTGACTAAACAAGTGCTAGTGATAAAGTTTTTAAGGCACCAAAATGTGTGTATACCAGTGTAATCAAACCCGCCTATCGATTACGACTGTGAGTTCAGATCAGACAGTTTCCTATAAATATATATTTATATATTTAACCACTCACATATACACATACACAGATAAGTGACGACGATTAGACGCACATACGTGAAAACTATATCTATGAAACAGGGATCTTTTTGAACAAGCTGACCGCCACACGTAGATAGAATTTATGTAAATTTTTATTTATCATAAAAAAGAAACTTTACATCGACAATATTGAATATCAAATCAAATACAATAAACATAGGTTAAGAATCAATTAAAGAGATAGACTCATAGGTGTAATCCTTTCCCTATATGTTGCCAAGATCCTGTTATAAGAGAAGTTATAGCCCCAAAGAGTCACAGATTTATACGCTAAGGTCCAAGGTTTTCCCTCTCTCAGTAAAGAACAGAGTTTATATATATTAATCTATCCTAAGAGGAAAACAGCATTAGCAAAAACTTGCATACAAGAGAAAATACAAAGTTATTACATGGGTTAAATCATAAACGAATTATTCATCCCTGTTATTCTCTCGCTCTGACAGCTGTGATCACAGAAAACATGCGCACTCTTACCTAATCGTTGCTTTTCATAACATCTGGAACAAATTGTTCAGTCACTCACATCTCATCCAAGTTTGAGTTTACTGGCGAGTCAAACCCCAGTTTCTCCAAAGACTAATTAATCAAAATGTTGGGAAACGCTTGTCTCACTGTTGTAAATAGGAGGCTGATGAAGGTCACTTCAATTATTGTCCAGTTAGGAAAGTACTTATGATATCTAATGTTCACAGGGTACAATAGCTTGGAACTTCACACGTTAAGTTGAATGTCAGGTACATAAATCGGTTTAGGATAAATCTCCTTCACAACACAAATGGTCGTTATATGGGAAATGTCAAATGTTATTTCAGTCGCCACCACAGGCGAAGTATATATGAACTTCAGAAAGAAATCTGGATATTCTGTAAGTCCAGTTACCATTTATTCTTAACGCTTAGTATACGAGCTGCCTTTTAGAAAGGCTGATGATCGATCTGCACTAAATAATTTATTTATAAAGATAACATAAAGTGTTATATATCAAAATGTGAAGAAATGAAACCCCTATATCATGCACGTAACTAAATTGTTCAGTGGTTTTAAACATGCATTCACCTATACATTTTCGTTATTGACGGGGATCGATCATCGGCCTTTCTAAAAGTCCGCTCGTATACTAAGAGTTAATATTACTTTTGGGCCAGTACTCCACTGTAACGCAGTAACTTTAGAGATTATATCTGAATTATCATTTAATCTCTCTACACAGAAATTAACTAGTGAAATAAAATAAGCGATCACCACTTAAATCACTCAAACACTACTAGATATATATATTTACCACAGCGCAGAAGTAGAAACTCTCTCCAATTCGACTAACTAAATGATACTCTATTAACAGAGATCTAGGACTCGAAAGCTAGAAGGTTCTAGTTTTGTTGGCGGTACTTGGATGAATTTGAGTAGAAAATCTAGTATATATATATCTATATATATATATATATCTATATATATATATATATAGATATATAAAGATATATATATATATATATATATATATATATATATATATATACATACATATATATATATATATATATATATATATATATATATACATATATATACATATATATACATATACATATATATATATATATATATATATATATATATATATATATATATATATATATATATATATATATATATATATATATATATATATATATATATATATATATATATATATATATATATATATATATATATATATATATATATATATATATATATATATATATTTATATATATCACGGATGAAAGAAATAAGTTACGTCTAAGACCTGAAACAGACTCAATTTGCCAGATGTAGCACCTTGGGAAAATCTACATCTTCCTTAACTCGTTCCTACAAATACCCGCATTTCTCACGCTGAGACCAAATTCCAGACTTTACACCTTTCGCTTCAAATGGCCATTCCCAGCGGTCAAAGTCTTTCATATCAAATTACTCATCGAGAATTATTATTTACAAGCAAGCAGATTCAGAGGAAGATAATAGCAATTGTCTCTGACTTATTTCCCCTGATCGCAGAACTTAACGAAGATTTCGTTAAGACTTAACGACACTCTCCTCTGTTTCGTCACTGTTACGTCGATTCTAGATCTCTGGCGTCTTACAATTAACATAAAACAACTCGCGTGCTAATCCGGTCTACTCGTAAACTCAACATCAAAGAGATTTAGCGCACAGTCCAAAACTGCGCGTGCTAAATTAGAAGAAATGGGAAAAAAGATAGCTTGTGTGTGGAAAAGTAAAAGTTAACAGAAAAATATCTGTAGGTAACAAGTAGAGTATAAGAGAAATGAGGAAAATGAAAATAGATATAGACATGTATTTCCATAATTCTACCACATACGTCCCCGCTTAAGATATGGAATTATTCCATGTCCACGTTATGGAAATAGATTTCCTATATCAGTGGTGTCTGGATGATTGTCATCTTCCCTCTCGTCTTCCCCCTCCATCTCTGTCCAGTTCCTCCTCATGTAGTCTGCTCCCACATTTTCTCTGGAATGTCTTCCGTGCGCGCTTGAAAGAGTGTCTCCGCTTTTGACATTTTTGAAAGATTCCGTGTGTTTGCAGTGGAATTTCCCTGCAACTATTGTCATCTTCGTCAGTTTTGGCGCACGTCATGAGATGTTCGGAGGTTGGCACTGGTCTTTCCAAGTATTTCTTTAACAAATTTACATGAAAGACCTTCTCCTTTCCTTTCAGAGAGATCTGGTAGTTAGCCTTAGAAATCTTTTAAGGACGGTAAACGGCCCGTGCCATCCGATACGTAGTTTGTTGTTTCTGGTGGGGATTAACACCAAAACTTTCTCTCCTGCTTCCAATTCTCTTTCTTTCGCGACTTTCCTGTATCGGTTAGCGTGCTTTGCGCGTGCTCGCTTAAAGTTGGTCGTTGCTAGGTCCCATCCTAGTTTCAACCTTTCCTTTAATTCCAACACATATTTACTGGCTGAGACGACTGTCTCATCAGCCTTCATGTCTGTCAGTGACTGAAGTAAGGCTTCAAGCGGCCCCTTAATAGGTCTGCCAAATAAAAGCGTTGCTGGGGGAAATCCTGTGAAAGGATTTGGGGCTTCCCTGTAGGCAAATAACGCTGCAGGTATACAAAGGTCCCAATCTTCAGGTTTCACTTGTCCCAGTTTACATAACATCATGTTGAGGTTTCCGTTGACACGTTCTACTAACCGACTTCCGGCCAGAGTATAAGGCTTTGTGTAGATGTGCTGGCTTCTCAAGATCTTCACGATCTCATCCATTAACAGGTTTCGGTATGGAGATCCGTTGTCCGTCAACACTTGTTGAGGGAATCCCAACCGAGTAAAAATCTGCACGAGGGCTTCTGCGACATGCTTGGCATCCGCGCATGTAAGCGGTATAGCTTCTGCCCATAAAGTGCATGTGTCAACTAAGGTCAGGTTAACCTGTTCCTTCTCTTAGTCCTTTCTAAGGGTCTTAAGATGTTGATCACTACCCGTTCAAATGGCGTTCCCATTATTGGCATTTCACCCAGAGAAACTGGTGGTGTCCGTTGCTTGGGTGGCACACGTTGGTACTGGGCACAGGATTTCACATACCTGATAATATCAGTATTCATTCCTGGCCACCAATAATGAGTCGATATACGTTGATTTGTGGCGTTCTGTCCCATATGTCCGCTAAAGGGAAGAGATTGCCCCATTTCTAAGATTTGGCTTCTGTACTGTTTCGGTACTAGGAGCTGATTGTAACCTTGGTCAGGCTTGCCCGTTCTGCGATAAAGTACGTCATCCTTAGAAAAAATTTCCCCGTGCTGTCTAGGGTCCTTAGCCATGGGCAGTTTCCTAAAGCAGGGTGCTAAGGTAGGGTCCTTTTGTTGCGCCTCTTTAAGTTCCTTAGGCAACAAATTTTGCGCAGGCTCCCGTTCCTTCTTGGTTTGCCCTCTTGTAGTTACTGCTGCCACAATTGGCTCTTCCGGTTTCCCAATAAACACATATCTACCGCCAAGTATGACTGAGTAGATCAAGTCATCCATAACAGCCGCTTTGATCACACCTCTGACAAAATCAGAGTGGATCTCAACCAATGCGATGGGAAGCGTTGTTGGTGCATCACTCTTAAAAACTCCACAAAGTTTAACGGTTTCTTCTGTCTCTTGACCGGGTTTGACCACGTGCCTGGCAACAATGCAATCAAAAGAAAGCCCCGTGTCAAGAAGACAATAAGTTGAAGAACCGTTCAAAATAACAGTACCTCGCGTTGAGGGTGTCCCCTCTTCAGGTTGAGAATCACTGGCATTAATTCTACCTTGCGAGACTGTTAGCAAGCATCCGATGCGTTTAGGCTTGGTGTGCTCGCTCTGATCATATGTCCCGTGCTCAGGGGATTTCCCTTTGACACCTTGTCCTTTCTGACCGCGCTGCCATGTAGGACGGTTGGGTTGATCACACTGTTTATTATTGGTGGGGTACTTGTTTTTGTAGAACTTAGACTTTTCAGGAGGGGGGTTTTGTGGTCCAGTTTCTCTGTGGTTACCTTGGTGAAAAGCATGAGAAGATTGGTCTAGATTATTCTTTCGAAAAGGCTCTTCTGTCGGTTTACATTTTGTGGCCGGCAGTTCGGCTAGCGCATTATGATATCGCTCAGACTTTTCCATGATGTCTTGAAGCTTTTCTGCCCCTTGCTCAGCTAGAAATCTCCGGGTGTCAGCAGACAAAGTGTTCCTTATCTGTTCGCATATAACGAAATCCTCAAGCCCTTCATAGGTACAGGCGAGCTGAGACAGCTCGAGGCACTTTGTCAAGTATCCCTTTAGACGAGACGAGAACTGCTGAAAAGTTTCAGAATTCTCCTTTCTGCTGTTGCGAAACAGTTGGAAAAATTTTCGCGCATTCATTTCAAAGCGCTCAAGTAAAGCTTTCTTCAACACGTCGTAGTTGTCTTGTTGGCTGCTTTCCAGTTTGGCGTAAACTTCATAAGCAGACCCTTTTAGGGCCTGTGAAAGTTTCATACACCAACGCAACCTCTCTAAACCGTACAGAACTGCATTTTTTTCAAATTTTTCTAGCCACGTGTCAATCTTCTCGTTAGGACAAGGGAAAGATTCTAGAGTGAAAGACATAGCGTTGAGTTGAAGAGATTGAGTGTTAGAAGGATCACTTAAGGAAGAATGAGGCGAAGACTCTCCATTGCTGGAGGTAGAGGTAGCACCACGACTTTGAACTTCTAGAGCTTTGAGCACCAACTCTTGCTGTCTCTCCTCCCTCTCCTTCTCATGCTGTCTCTCCTTCTCTCTTTCCTCATGCTGTCTCTCCTTCTCTCTTTCCTCATGCTGCGCCCTGCGAGCTTCCCTTTCTGCATCAATTTTCTTCTGCTCTAAAGCTTCGGCTGCCTTCCTCTCCGCATCATATCTGTCAAGTTCCTCGTTGACAAACGCTTTTGCTTCTTCTCCCTGTAATCCTTCTTCCCTTGCTTCGTCTCTGAGCATCTGTCTAAGCTTTTCCCTCTCTGCCATTGTAAATAAGAGACTGAGCCTTAATCGAGAAGGAAGTAAGAAAAAGGATACACTGGTTCTCTACCACTTACGAGAAAATACAAAAAAAGATGATATATTTAACTGGGATACCTCCTCCAATAATACCTAACTATCGCTGCTATTAATTGGCAATTAAGCTCTAAATGCAAGCGACTATGCCAAATAAATGGTAGTTAAGATTAATCACTAAAAAAATAAGTTGCTACAGTGGAAACAAACAATTATTGCAAAAATTTTAAGGAGAAAAAAAATTCCCTTAGTTTTTAAATCCGCTACAAGTTCATCCCTGAATTCAGTTAGAGTAAGGGAGGCAATTAACAGGACGAATAGTCCGAACGCGCTCCTTAACTTAGTTCAAACACCTTTCTGCTTCAGAACCCAGTGATTGTTATACAATCACAAAATCTATTACCAGCGGCTTTGTATTACAAAATCAATACATAACATATTCTGACAAAGATCACCCTGTAATCAATTGTATAACTCTAATAATGCTGTGGACAAACAATAAATATATATGTGAGTGGTCAGCAAGCTAATATCAGATCGTTTGTCTAGGGGATAATATTTTTTAAAAATACCAAAACCCACGAGACAATCACACTTTCTCTAACTAGTCTATACAGATTACAGATCTAAAAATCCCGGTCAACGAGAAATTTCTTGTCGCTCTACTCAGGATTAGAATTCCATTCCCGGAAAAACGAGCACCCATTTTGTCGTATATTTTCGATAGGGTAATTAAGATCACTTTTGGTCCCTCCTGAATAGGACTGAATAGGACTAGAACAGGTGATAGCTCAGTGGGAGATACGGTAAAGAAATAGAATTTCACAAGTGAATTGGTGAAAGGTAAAATCTGTCCCTGGATTTGATAGATAATGAAACCCGCCTATCGATTACGACTGAGAGTTCAGATCAGACAGTTTCCTATAAATATATATTTATATATTTAACCACTCACATATACACATACACAGATAAGTGACGACGATTAGACACACATTCGTGAAAACTATATCTATGAAACAGGGATCTTTTTGAACAAGCTGACCGCCACACGTAGATAAAATTTATGTAAATTTTTATTTATCATAAAAAAGAAACTTTACATCGACAATATTGAATATCAAATCAAATACAATAAACATAGGTTAAGAATCAATTAAAGAGATAGACTCATAGGTGTAATCCTTTCCCCCTATGTTGCCAAGATCCCGTTATAAGAGAAGTTATAGCCCCAAAGAGTCACAGATTTATACGCTAAGTTCCAAGGTTTTCCCTCTCTCAGCAAAGAACACAGTTTATATATATTAATCTATCCTAAGAGGAAAACAGCATTAGCAAAAACTTGCATACAAGAGAAAGTACAAAGTTATTACATGGGTTAAATCATAAACGAATTATTCATCCCTGTTATTCTCTCGCTCTGACAGCTGTGATCACAGAAAACATGCGCACTTTTACCTAATCGTTGCTTTTCATAACATCCGGAACAAATTGTTCAGTCACTCACATCTCATCCAAGTTTGAGTTTACTGGCGAGTCAAACCCCAGTTTCTCCAAAGACTAATTAATCAAAATGTTGGGAAACGCTTGTCTCACTGTTGTAAATAGGAGGCTGATGAAGGTCACTTCAATTATTGTCCAGTTAGGAAAGTACTTATGATATCTAATGTTCACAGGGTACAATAGCTTGGAACTTTACTCGTTAAGTTGAATGTCAGGTACATAAATCGGTTTAGGATAAATCTCCTTCACAACACAAATGGTCGTTATATGGGAAATGTCAAATGTTATTTCAGTCGGCACCACAGGCGAAGTATATATGAACTTGAGAAAGAAATCTGGATATTCTGTAAGTCAAGTTACCATTTATTCTTAACACATTAACTACCGAATTAAAAAACACACTGTGGCCGAATTAAATTTGTTTCCCATTTTCATCCTGTAGGTGTTTGCACAAAGTAAGCTGTAGTTTTCGTAATTGTTTACAGATTTGTACGAATTACACGTCATTTTAAAGATAAATGAATATACTATTACAATAAACATTAGTTGCAACTCTAATAGAGGTTGTTGCTATTTAACGGCCCTCCGATGGCCGAGGACTTGCAATATTTTCACAATTATAACTGCTTGCGCCCCATCTCTATCAAAATCACAATTTCAATCAATGTGCACACCGTTTTCACTCTTGTCCTTGTCGCTAGATCTTTCAGTCAATTGTTGAAACATGTTTCTATCCTATTCAGCCGTTAGACGAGATGTACACGCATTTTTTGTAGTCCTAGCACTAGTTGCCATGGTAAACAGTTTTACACGATTTGGTAACTAACCCAAAACGCTGAAAAATATGAACATAATATCAATTTTTCAGTGTTCTACAACAACCATGCTTTGGGAATTTGTTTTCCTGTGGCAACTTAAAATCTCGAACCAGATCAGAGAGTGTTTCAGTACATTTTTCATTCGTTTTATTACTAAAATTAGATTGGCGCCCTGAGCGGCTTGCGGTCCAAATGTGATTATGTTGTGAGCCGCTGACAGCGGCTTGCGGTAGTTAATGAGTTAATATTACTTTTGGGCTAGTACTCTGACGTTCTTCTGGGTGTAAAAACACGAGGCCAGACAGGTCACTTGCAAAACCCGGTAATTATATTCAGAATGTTCTTTAAGTAAAGTTCTTCTCAGTTTACATAGGTACTGAAAGCCGCTGGTAAGATTTAGGGTTTATGACACAAAATACTGTATAGGGAAGAAAAGAAACACATAAATACTCAACCCTAACAGTATATCTAATCCTACGCGTAAATAATATTCACTTTGGTTATTCAACTTAAATTAGAAACCACAAGCTTAGAGCTAGTCTCATCGTTAAACTTCCGTGAAATAAATTCTAGTCATTTATAAAAAAAAACCCATCATCATGAATTAGAAATACATAAAAATATATTTCGTCAATACTCATGAGTCATCAGTGCATTTACTTAGTTAGTTAAACTATTCTCTTGCTGGTTACTAGCAATTTAATCAAATTTATTAATAACCGAATGAGTTTAGCTAGAAATATAATTTATTTACTCTCCACTGTAACGCAGTAACTTTAGAGAATATAACTGAATTATCATTTAATCTCTCTACACAGAAATTAACTAGTGAAATAAAATAAGCGATCACCACTTAAATCACTCAAAAACTACTAGATACATATATTTACCACAGTGCAGAAGTAGAAACTCTCTCCAATTCGACCAACTAAATGATATTCTATTAACAGAGATCTAGGACTCGAAAGAAAGAAGGTTCTAGTCTTGCTGGTGGTACTTGGATGAATTTGAGTAGAAAATCTAGAATATATATATATATATATATATATATATATATATATATATATATATATATATATATATATATATATATATATATATATATATATATATATATATATATATATATATATATATATATATATATATATACATACATATCTCGGATGAAAGAAATAAGTTACGTCTAAGACCTGAAACAGACTCAATTTGCCAGATGTAGCACCTTGGGAAAATCTACATATTCCTTAACTCGTTTCTGCAAATACCCGCATTTCTCACGCTGAGACCAAAGTCCAGACTTTACACCTTTTGCTTCAAATGGACATTCCCAGGGGTCAAAGTCTTTCATCTCAAATTACTCATCGAGAATTATTACTTATAGGCGAGCAGATTCAGGAGAAGATAATAGCAATTGTCTCTGACTTATTTCCCCTGATCCCGGTACTTAACGAAGATTTCGTTAAGACTTAACGCCA
Source organism: Oreohelix idahoensis (assembly GCA_024509875.1). Classification (NCBI taxonomy): domain Eukaryota; kingdom Metazoa; phylum Mollusca; class Gastropoda; order Stylommatophora; family Oreohelicidae; genus Oreohelix; species Oreohelix idahoensis. Next base: position 306,950 of record JAMPIV010020835.1, on the reverse strand, counting down.
CTCTCCTCTGTTTCGTCACTGTTACGTCGATTCTAGATCTCTGGCGTCTTACAATTAACATAAAACCACTCGCGTGCTAATCCGGTCTACTTTTAAACTCAACATCAAAGAGATTTAGCGCACAGTCCAAAACTGCGCGTGCTAAATTAGAAGAAATGGGAAAAAAAGATAGCTTGTGTGTGGGAAAGTAAAAGTTAACAGAAAAATATCTGTAGGTAACAAGTCGAGTATAAGAGAAATGAGGAAAATGAAAATAGATATAGACATGTATTTCCATAATTCTACCACAATGTTCAGGATACCATATCTTAATTTACGAAATTTAGAAAAAAAAGGTAAAAAAAACAACAACATGAGAATATAGAGGTCATTGTATGCAACAAAGGAAGCAGTTTTGATTCATTTTTGTAAGAAAGCACTGGTGGACACAGAGATGTGGTTTTACAGACATATGTTAAAATCAACATGAACAGGTAAAACGAGTAATAAGGAATGTCCTGCAAGAGTTCTACACGCACAGATGGCGTATTCTTCATGTTTGGTTTGGTTTTAAGGACTATTTCACTGCACACGAACAACTCCATCAGTGCTCTGATCTCCTCCATTAGATCACACAAGGAGGATCTCAGCACCGTGCACGGACTCCGAAGCACCGGCGAGAATCCCAATGTGTGTATATAGGAATCACACATTCTATAAATAGTTTTGTGGTGGGTAGATTTCTAATTTTTAAATTATGTTAAGCAGCGCCTGACATAATTCCAACTGACGTGGGATTTTTAACGTGCGCAACTTGCACACGGGACCTCCTATTTTTTCGCCCTTATCCGAGAAAAATTAGGCATCCGATCTCTCTACCCAGGAGACCAGAGGGGAGTATGACATCATTAGGATCACTGGTTCTGAAAAAAAATATTTCTATAAATTATATTCCCTCAACTGGGAATCGAACCCGTACCTCGAGAATTCGAGGCCGAAGCCATACCCCTTAGGCAGCTCCGACCCCTCGTGTTAGAAGGTAGCAATCCACTGTCTTTGGGCATGTTATGAGAAGAAAAAAGCTGAAACATATCGTGACAACGGGAACGATTGAAGAAATATATATATATATATATATATATATATATATATATATATATATATATATATATATATATATATATATATATATATATATATATATATATATATATATATATATATATATATATATATATATATATATATATATATATATATATATATATATATATATACTTTGCAAAAAAATGGAAGTCATATTTTCGCAACGCAGCACACTCATAGAAGCAAATAATAGTAAAAAATGTATGTCCAGAGGAAGATTGGTATCTCCCCTATCTATTAACAGTGGTTTCAATACAATATAATGTTGCCTTCTCCAGCAAGGCTAGCCTGGATGCGGCGAGGCATACTTCCCACAAGTGTTTGTAGGTAATTGTGAGTCAGACTGTCCCAGTATTTTTCAGCTTCCTTCTTCAATTGTTCAAAGTCTCTGAGTCCACTCTTTTTTAAATGATTCTTGAGTAGTGCCCAAACGTTTTCAATTGGATTTAGGTCGGGACTGTTGCTGGGCCACTTCAGCACTATCACATTCTTCTCTTGCAGCCATGCTTTGGTGGTATGAGCTGTATGCTTTGGGTCATTGTCATGTTGAAATGTGCACCCATCGGGGTACATGACCTGCATAAATGGCAGAAGGTGTCCCTCTAGTATGTCGATGTACCTTTCTTTCGTGAGAATTCCTGTGAAAACACACAGTGTGGTGGCACCTCTTGCTGACACCCCTCCCCAAAGATGGAATTTCTGGGTATGTTTCGGTCGCTGGTACACAGGCGTTGCAGAGTCTTTCGTCCAAATATTTATTTGAGCAGGATAAGACCAAACAGAACATTCATCTGAAAAAATCACATTGTCCCATGACACATTTTTGTTTTCTTGGCACCAGTTCAAGCGCATCTGTTTGTGAGTCTTCTGTGAGCAATGGTGACGAAATTACCCGCATTTTTGTGTAATTCATCCTGTGTAGCTCCCGGTTGACAGTAGCATTAGATACCTCTGGGCTTCCCAACTCGATCATGCGCTGCCGTATGTTTTCTACACTCTTCATTGGCCCAGCCCGAACGATTTGGGCGAGATGCCGATGGTCCTTTGTGTCCAAAATTCTTGGCCTCCCACTACCTTCTTTTCGCTCGATTCCATTACCTGCTTTTAATTTACTCAAAACTCTGTAGACAGTCCGCTCAGGAATGTTCAAGGTTTTAGAAATGTTGGAACATGTTTGATTTCCTTCATTCCAAAGGTGTGAAATTAACATACACTTTGTCTATGTATCCATTTTCTGCCACTAGCATTAGAAATTGTCGTCTGCTCTATTATCAAGGGACTGTACGCTAATTTTTTTTTTACTTTTGGTAGTGTTTCCTCACTTAAGTGGAGTGCAAATTTGGGGCAGAACATGCATATTTAATTAGATTTCAGCATATTTAGCTGAGCAATATGACTGCCATTTTTTTTGCAAAGAAAAACCAGTGGCCGTACTCCTGGAAGTGGTGATAGCGTATGATGAGTGCACGAGAGAAGGTGCACCCTATAAACATTAAGACTATAGCGATTTCATAACAAACATATAATGCATACAAACTTTCTTTTACACACGAAGTTAGATATCATAAACGAGTAAGTCATCCGCCAAAGTACCATCATCATTATCGCCCTTCAGCTCCCCGAGGAGCAAAGGCCTTTAACCGACTTACAGCAAGTCTACCTATACCTTGTCATTAGGCTCAAGATCTTTCAGTGCCTTCTTCATTCTGTTCATGTCTGTCTCCAGTTATCTTCTCATTGTCTCCATGTGTATCTGGTCTCCTTCTATCTTTCTCACCCCGAGGATTCCAGAACAAGGACTGCCTGGTTATGCTATCAACAGGTTTCCTTAATGTGTGTCCTACCAAATCTCTAGCGGTTCCTCATTTATTGTACCACTTGCACTTGTATGGTTCTTTTTATCAGTCCCATATTATTGACCGCCAAAGAATGGCTGGAAGTAATTATGATTTTTTTCTGCAGACATTATTCTGCATGCATTAGTCATAAAGCTATGGAACAACCCGTCAAACATATCATGGGGGAGAAGTGAAAGAAAGCCATTGGACTGAAAAATTATTAATCAGTTGCCATAAATTAGCCGAAAAACACTAAGAGAAACAAATGGACACAAATTAGAAGGGGTGAAGAAAACGTTTTAATGGACAGCACAAGACAGGTAGGCTTGGCGTACATATGTTGAAGACCTACACAGCTCATGGAACTTATGGGTAGTGAAAATGATGATTTATACCATTGAATAAAGTTTCTAATATCATGAAATAGAATTTCCAACATCATGAAATAGAATTTCTAACAAAATGGAATGGAATTTCTAACATCATGGAATATGAATTCTAACATCATGGAATAGAATTTCTGACATCATGGAATATAATTTCTTGCATCAGAGCATAGCATTTTTAACATCATGGAACAGAATTCCTAAGACTGAGCTTTGTCTTACTGCAACATTAAATATAGCTTCCACTCTCTCTCTCTCTCTCTCTCTCTCTCTCTCTCTCTCTCTCTCTCTCTCTCTCTCTCTCTCTCTCTCTCTCTCTCTCTCTCTCTCTCTCTCTCTCTCTCTCTCTCTCTCTCTCTCTCTCTCTCTCTGTCTCTCTGTCTGTCTGTCTGTCTGTCTGTCTGTCTGTCTGTCTGTCTGTCTGTCTGTCTCTCTCTCTCTCTCTCTCTCTCTCTCTCTCTCTCTCTCTCTCTCTCTCGCTCTCTCATAATTTACATCATGGAATAAAATTTCTAAGACTGGGCTGTTGTAGCCCCCTTCAGCCATAACGGGCAATATGAATGCGCCCCTTAAGTGATAGCGTCCAGCAGTTTTGTGCCTGGAATTCCTTTCGCCGGGTTCTTTTCTCTTCTGCTTGTTGTGAGAGCTTATTTTCGCCCAATCTGAGGTGGTACTGCTACAGGTGCAATCGGCAGCTTCATCATCCCAGATTGCTGGATTTATGTCCAATGCCTTCATGTCTCTTTTACACACACCTTTGAACTTCAGCTGCGGTCGCCCGACTGTTCTTTTGCCAGTTGCTGTAGAAAATATCTTTGGGGATGCGATAATCTTCCCGGCGGCGGACATGGCCAAGCTAGCGCTGTCTTCGCTGTCTAAACAGAACCTCTCCCACCGTCGGAAGAATCCCCTGGCGCCATGCCCTACACCAGCTGGGTAAGATGAACCGGTAACTACTACTTGCCGTCTTGTGCCGACACCATAAAGTGAAGCTGGAGTGTCCTGTACATGGCGCGAGATTGGACACTGTTATATGGAGATCACGCTGTTTCCCATGCAGCATGTTCCCCCTTGTGACATTTGTAAATATAGCCTCAGTAATCCTACATAAATCCGACCACCTTTGCTTCCTCAGTTAGTGTTTACGTTTTGCGAAGGCAAAACCACGCAATTCGCTGTCTGTTGACTCACATTTGAAGCCACGCCTATTTTTCCTGTCTTTCTTGCGCTAACGAGTTGTTTACTTATTTTCGCAACATGCCAGATAAAAGGGGAGCTGTCACGAACGGTTTATAGAATGAATGTCAGTACTCATGCTCCGGTGGGAACTAGATATGTTTATGTAAGTTGTGAGTTGAAGTGAGTGAATGTTAAGTTTGACGGGGGCATGAATACATTAGTAGCAGTAAGTGCTAATGTCGAGTTCACGGGCATGACTGAGTTGTTGTGAACAAAGTGGGGGTGAAGACTGGTCAGCGTGAAAAGGGTCAGAGGTGTGTAAAAAGGTCAGTCGGGAGAGCGATTAGAGCGAGGAGAGATTACGTGGAGAGTGAAGGCGAAATGGTTGAAGGAAAATAGGAAATATATTAAGATATTGTGAAATTCTTTCCATGAGATGCTGTTCTAATTATGCACATCATATATTGTGCTTTTCTTATGTGATGATTTATGGCCAAAGCGGCAGTCTGCCTGTGTTATTGTGTTATACTCAAGTTTGTGACATAAAGTCGTCGGATATCGTATCTACGTGTTGGAGTTTAGTGAGTTAACAATTAGCTGTGACAAACGAGCCATGCTTGTCGCTCCATGTGTATGTAATACATATTTGTCAATGTGTACACACAGCAAGCACTTGACAATTTTGGGGGACTCGTAAATGGAAGAGAGGACCCACCCCTAATTTTCTGCAGAATTTTTGACAATTTCGCCTTCTCATGAATTGTTGTTGAAAAATTACATCAAGCGGAACAGAGAACTAGGCCTATTTGTTTGAATCAGGTTACAGCAACTTGATGTGCAAAACTGAAGTCTCCATTTCAGTGATAGTCAGCAATGGTGTTGCTGCAGAAGGACTGAAAATTTAAGAACGAAAAATAGTTTAATCACTGGCGGAGAGGCGAAGGGACAGTTTTGAAGAAATCCACAGTGTTATTTTTGAAAGTAGCACGAAGTAAGAAAAGGCGGTAATCAGTCTTGTTTACCTCGGCGCACTGATATTGTGTTATTCAGCCCCGTGATGAATGTATGGACCTGTCGTCAATTTATCTGTGCTGTGTAGTTCGGCATGACTGTGGACACGGAAAAAATCGTCTGCTGGGTCTTGTGATGGAATAACAAGGCCATTGTGTTGCAGTGATCGACTGAAATCGTAACATCTTGCCTGGAGATGGTGTAAGCAGTGAGAGACGTATTTTCCGTTTCTACCCGTGTACCAGTAATGAAGAAGATCCGGTTCACCGTACTGAGAGCTGAGGTGCACGTAGGAGCTGAGTTCGACATTTGACTGCTGTGTTGTAACGTGAAGTGTGTTTTTTGTGGTTTCCATCATTGAGCTGTAACACCGGGACTCCAAGCATGCGCCTATCTCAAGTGGAGCAGCGGACACAGGATATTGTTAAGTTAAGTTTATTATTAATTTTGTTAAATTCCAGTCTTCTGTTTACTTGACTTGTGCGTGTGTATTATCTTCTTTGATACATATACAGGCTACACTTCTTTTAATTAATTAATTTGTTTATTTTTTTTTCTTGTTGATAAGGCTATTGCCCGGAACTAATAGTGGGTTGGTTTGGGTTTTGTGTGGTTTTTTTTCCCCATTCTTTCTTCAATAGCATTTTTGCAGATTAATTAACGTTAAATGTGAACCCTATGATTGGTTACAGCTAAAGGTGTATGAAACTTAGTTTATTTTGATATTAGTTTCTTTTAGGACGACAATTTTGCTACGTCATATCTAGACTTCCTTCTGTCTATCACTTAAACAGTGTACTCGAAACTTATGTTATTTTTATATTAGCTCTTGTTATTAGTTAAGTATTCATATATTCATTCCTGTTTGCCCTTGCTGCAGGGTGCACGAGTAGAGCTCTTGTGGTACTTCATTGTCCAGTGTTTTGTTTTTGTTTCGTTCATATTGTGGGGTAGTATTTAATTTCGATTTCTGTATAAGGGTGATTTTGAGTGGTGAGCACAATCCATCTTTCTTCATTGAAGAAATTTGCCTTGTGTTGTCTTTAATAGGTTTTGTGAGACAAATTGCGCTGTAGGGAACCCAGTCTGTATAAGAAGTGGGGAGTTGTGAAGCCTCGTGTAATTTGTGGAACAATTGTTGGTGTTAGTTGTTTGCGTTTAGTTTGTTTACTTATTGTCTTGTATAATAGTCTTTCTTTCGTGGTGTTTTTATGTCGCGATTCTCAGTCCTTTACTCTGCTATCCGTGTATATAAGTTATTTTACGATATCCTGTTTTTGTTCGTTTGATAGGTTTGGGTGTAAATATAAGGTCTATTCTTACTTTCCTGGTCTATAACTTCCACTCCACCGGCCTATCAGTTGTTGTAGTGTCGTGTGTTCTGTGATTATCATTTCAATCATCATCATCATACCATTTGTGTTAACATAAGCAGACACATTTTATTTGGTCTATTACAGTTTGTAATGCCTACAGACTGATAACACAAGAGATTGACCCAGGGTGTAGACCCAGTGTGAAAAGTTGTTCAAAATCTGTTGTGTATGACAGACGTTCTTCAGAGGTGAAGGGGCACCCATTATAGTTTTCAGACACCATTTGACTTATCAGGTGGTATACGTTTTTTTTAAATTTCCTTAATTCATTTTTCCATAGTTATCATAGTTGAAAAATATTGCAGGATGACTAGCCTTTTGGATTTTATCACCAAGGGACAGGCAATTGGTAAATCAGGTTATGAACTTGAATTATGGGCCAAGACAAATTTTTTGGATGCTGAGGAACGGAGGGAACGCAAAGAGGAAAGAGAAATTAGGAAGATTGAGGCTGAAAGGGAAGCAAAGAAAGAAGAAACAAGGAAAGCTGAAATCGAGGTAGAAGCAAAGAAGGAAGAGACAAGGAAAGCTGAAATTCAAGCGGATAAAGAAATTACTTTGAAGAAACTGGAACTTGAAGCTGCGAGTTCTAGACCAGCTACGAAGGAGTCTACTCGTCCTTTCAAGCTGCGACTCCCATCCTTTGTTGAGGGCGTCGATATGATGGACGTGTATCTAGAAAGGTTTCAACAAGAAGCAGTATCTTGGAAGGTTAAGAAAGAAGATTGGCCAAGTCTGCTCAATAATCTGCTCACCGGAAGAAGTTTACAATGTGTCTTTGCATTGCCAGTAGAGGATCGCATGAATTATGACACAGTGAAAGAGACACTTCTTCGAAGATTTAGACTGACAGCTCAAGGGTACCGTGAAAGATTTAAGGAGGCTATTCCTACAACAAGCAATGACTTTAGTGAGTTTATTGCTGAAATCAAATTGCTGTTCAATAGGTGGATTGAACTATCAGGTATTGTGAAGGATTTTGATGGGCTAACCGACCTTATGCTACAGGACAAGGTTCTATCGTCTTGCAATCCAGAGTTAGTGGCTTTTCTACAAGAGCGAAAGCCAAAAGATATAAATATTATGTCAGAGCTAGGACAGCAGTATGTCAATGCGGACCCAGGGAAGCCGATTCACAAGCAGATAGCTGCTGACACCTTTCCAGCTTGTGTGGCTCAGGATAAAACTGAAAAGAAGCCATACATACATCCTCGGGCCCGCAGCTTAGACAGATATGTTGGGAAAGATGGTGGAAATAGAAGATGGAACGGGGACAGAAGATATTCTCCTAAGAGACAGTACCCTTCTTTTGGGTCAGGCTACAGTAGAAGGGGTTGTTATAAGTGTGGCTCAAGGCGTCATCTATCTTATCAATGTGGGAGGGACCCAGAGAGGTGTCCCTTCAACCCACAAAGAAGTCCATATGCCAGCCCAAAGAAAAATTATAATAGCAGTCCAAAGAGAAGCCCTTACAAGCACCAAGAGACGGATTCCAACTGCCAGAATTGTAATGAGAGAAGAAACAGTCGAAAGGAGAGCCCAAAGGAAAACACTGAGCATGCAAATTCAGCTACTGTACTTGATACATTTAATAGCGAGGAGTGTGAGGGGTGCAGACCATTGTTCGAGCCTGATGGCAAGCCTATTTTAATATGTGGCCATACTTTGCCTTGCCTTTCATCAGTTGATGGGAATGGCACCTTAACTTTACATAAAGGTTTTGTGGAGAATAAACCTGTATCTGTTTTGAGGGACACGGGATGTACGACCATTGGCATTAGGAAGACATTTATTAAGGATACGTATTATATTGGAAAGATGGCAAAATGCATTACATTTGGTGGTAAGGTCGAGTACTATCCATTGGCGATTGTGCAGATCGACACCCCTTTCTTGTCGGGTAGAGTTCGAGTATGCGTCCTTGATTCTCCCATCGCTGATCTCATTATTGGAAATGTTAATGGGGTTCATGATTGCACCAGTCAGGATATTGAGGAGTGGGAAAATGGGCATAATTTGTTTGCTAACGCAGTAATGACGAGGGCTCAGACTAAGGCTGATGATGCAAATATTATGATATCGCAACCCAGTAATATCCCTTCGGTGCCTACGGTTGCTGGAATTACAGCATCGGATTTTGTAGACATGCAGAGGAAAGACATTTCACTTCTGCCTTTGTTTCAGTTGGCTGAGTCCAAGAACATACGGCATACCAAGTCTGCTCGGTACTGGTTTGAGGTTAGGAACTCCATTCTAATCAGATGCTTTGCAGAGCAACATTCAGTCATTACACAAGTGGTTATTCCAGTGGAACTGAAGAATACAGTGTTAAGGACAGCACATGACATCCCTTTTGCGGGTCACATGGGTATTGCAAGAACTCGCTGTAGAGTGTTGTCCCAGTTTTACTGGCGTGGATACAATAAGGATGTGAAGGTTTACTGTCGGTCGTGTAAAGTGTGTCAGAAGACAAGCCAGAAAGGAAGGACTCCCAAGGCACCGTTAGTAGCAACAGATTTGGCATTTCGCCCTTTTCAGAAGGTTGCAATAGACATTATTGGGCCCCTTCCAGTGATGTCTGATCGGGGGTATAGATTTATTCTAACATTGGTTGATCTATGTACAAGGTGGCCTGAAGCATTGCCAATGAAATCCATCACATCAAAGGATATAGCAGAGGCTCTAATGAGCTTATTTAGCAGATTAGGATTTCCTGAGGAGATTTTGTCTGACAGGGGCCGGCAATTTATTTCAGAAGAGATGAAACACGTATCTAAACTGTTAGGCATAGCCCAAGTGTTCACCACCCCTTATCATCCTCAAAGCAACGGGGTCTGCGAGCGGTTCAATGGAACACTGAAAAGAATGCTAGGTAAGGTGACAGGAGATTTTCCACAGTTGTGGGATAGATACCTACCGGGAGTTTTGTTTGCATACAGAGAGATGCCACAAGAGAGCACAGGATTCTCACCGTTTGAGCTAGTATTTGGCGCAAATCCTCGGGGTCCAATGAAAATTTTGAGAGACTTGCTGACCGGGAATTATGCTGATGATAGCGTCAAGTCAAGTTATGAGTATGTCATTGACTTGCGAGAACGCATAATTACATCGTGTTCGATAGCACGTGAGGCATTACAGACATCGGGTGCAAGGTATAGAGCATACGCCAATAGGAATAGCAAACTTGTATCCCTCAGTCCTGGCAGCGAGGTATGGTTGTTGCTACCTACCAAAGAAAATCACCTGCTAGTGAGCTGGCAAGGTCCATTTCAAGTAAAGAAACAGATTACTGATGTGGATTATCTGATATTAGTCCGAGGGAAGGAGAAGATTTTCCATATTAATATGCTAAAACCATATGTAGTACGTCCAACTGAACTGGAACCAGTTGTGAGCGCTGTTCTTGATAGTACAGTTACTGTAGCTAGTGCAGCAGTCATCGAGGAAGATGGAGACAAAGGTGAGGAGGTCAATCTCCAGATCCCACTATTGCCATTGGTTGCTTCAGAATCATGGGGAGATGTAGAGGTCTCTGCATCTCTACCACAGCATCAGAGGAAACAGGTGAAGTCACTGCTGTGCGAATTTCAAGATGTGCTCACAGATATTCCTGGAAGAACTGATTTAGTTGAGCATGATATTAAACTGACCTATGGAGAGCCCATCCGGGTGAGACCATATCCTATTCCACTACATTATACTTCTGCTGTTGAAAAAGAAGTGAATGATATGTTACGCTTAGGTGTTATCTCCCCATCTGAATCATCATACTCATTTCCCATGGTCATCGTGCGGAAGAAGGATAAATCCCTACGGATATGTATAGACTTCCGCCGCTTGAATAGTGTCACAGTGATAGATGCGGAACCTATGCCCAACCAAGAGGTCCTCCTATCCCAAATAGTGGGGGCAAAGTATTTTACCAAACTAGACTTATCGAGGGGGTATTGGCAAATTCCCTTAGCAGAAGGCGCTAGGCCACTTACAGCATTTTGTACCCCTCAGGGTCTTTTCCAGTTTAATTATATGTGCTTTGGACTGGTGAATGCCCCTGCAACTTTTGTGAGAATGATGAGAATGCTTTTGAGGGGACAGAAGGATGTTATCACATATATTGATGACATCTGTTTGTTTCATGACACGTGGGATGAACATGTAGAGGGATTGAAGTCACTGTTATCATGCCTTCGGGTGCATCACCTTACAGCAAGACCCAGTAAGATTAAGGTGGGGTTTCAGGAGTTAACATTTCTGGGGTATGTGGTAGGACAGGGTGTTTTAAAACCAATTGATCAAACAGTTGGAAGAATTTTGAATTTGCAACCTCCAAAAACAAAGAAACAAGTACGTAGTTTACTCGGTCTGATAAATTTTTATCATAAATTTATCCCCAGGTTCTCTTCATTGTCATCAGCTCTAACATCACTCACTAAAAAGGGCACGCCAAACAGAGTGGTCTGGACTGAAGAGTGTGATAGAGCACTGAGGAACATCAAGGCTGTATTCTCCAGCGAGCCCATTCTTCTACTGCCAGACTTGGCTAAGCCCTTTGTACTGAGAACTGATGCTTCTGCAGTGGGCATTGGTGCGTGTCTGATGCAAGAACATGATGGGTTTCTACATCCTGTCATGTATGTCAGCAGGAAGTTGCTTCCGGCTGAAACGCGATATGCCACTATAGAGAGAGAGTGTGTTTAGCTATTATTTGGGTTGTTTCCAAACTCTCTAGGTATTTGTTAGGATCTCATTTTGTGCTGGAAACGGACCATTGTCCATTGACTTTTCTTAAGTCATCTAGGTCACCAAATTCACGTTTACCAAGGTGGTCGTTGTTGTTACAACAGTACAACTTCACTGTTTTTCCTATTCAGGGTAAATTGAATGTCCTTGCAGATTCATTATCCAGATTATGAACACTTGCTTGTAGTAAATGGGTGTGTTTTTTTTTTAACCACCATTTCTATGTAGTATTTGATACTTGTACATGAGTAATGTTGTGTCAACTGTATTCTGCATGATTTTTGTATAAGCTAAGTTCTTATCATATGTTGTGTATCCAGTACAGGGTTATAGAATATATATTCTCCGGTATAGTAGAATTTGGTGAAATTGATGTAATGTTATCACCTTTAATTTTGTGTGTAATTAGAGATGCATGATTTTTGCCATATGGTTGATGTTGTATTTTTCTAGCAACTCGGTTCTATTGTAATTTTTTTAATTTTATTTTTGTGTTCTTCAGAATGTTATTATTGATTATTTGTAGATGGCATATTTTCACACTGATGCTATAGATTTTGCCCACATATGTAATCAGAGGTTTTGGATGGTTGGTTTCCTGATATCTACCACCCATCCAGTGAAAAACTATGTTTTTCACTTGGAGAGGGAGGGGTGGATGTCACGAACGGTTTATAGAATGAATGTCAGTACTCATGCTCCGGTGGGAACTAGATATGTTTATGTAAGTTGTGAGTTGAAGTGAGTGAATGTTAAGTTTGACGGGGGCATGAATACATTAGTAGCAGTAAGTGCTAATGTCGAGTTCACGGGCATGACTGAGTTGTTGTGAACAAAGTGGGGGTGAAGACTGGTCAGCGTGAAAAGGGTCAGAGGTGTGTAAAAAGGTCAGTCGGGAGAGCGATTAGAGCGAGGAGAGATTACGTGGAGAGTGAAGGCGAAATGGTTGAAGGAAAATAGGAAATATATTAAGATATTGTGAAATTCTTTCCATGAGATGCTGTTCTAATTATGCACATCATATATTGTGCTTTTCTTATGTGATGATTTATGGCCAAAGCGGCAGTCTGCCTGTGTTATTGTGTTATACTCAAGTTTGTGACATAAAGTCGTCGGATATCGTATCTACGTGTTGGAGTTTAGTGAGTTAACAATTAGCTGTGACAAACGAGCCATGCTTGTCGCTCCATGTGTATGTAATACATATTTGTCAATGTGTACACACAGCAAGCACTTGACAGGAGCGAACCGGTCTGTTTACCCGAGTTCTCACGCGAGCTGATCTGTCAATCATAGGATAGTGACAGAAAGCACGTGGGGAAAAAGATCAGACACGGTAGCAAATTCAAGGGGGCGATAATAATATTTCCCGACCATCTTTGATGTCCGACATTTTCCGAGGAATTAAGTATTTGATCTACGGCAGGGGGAGGAAATCTAAGAAGGCCGGTCGCACGGCATGTCTTATGATGTCGTTCGGCATTCGCGAGTAAGCGAACCATAGAATCCTTTATCACGGAAGCCAAGCTCGTTGATTTTCCATGATACGTCCAATGTGGGAATTTTCACATCTTTTAGAGATATTACCCTAAATCTGTATATATACTGCTTTCTCTCCAAGTCAGTTATCAAGTCTTTCAAGAAATTTTTGATAATCTAAACGCATACGCTAGAACCTATGTGAAATAGTGCGTTAATAGCCTTCGTGGGGATTATTCTGTTTTTTTTCTGGTAAAAATATAAGTTGTGCTTAAGTGTTAAATGTGTCAAAGTTTTACCATTTTGTTCACTGTGAGTCCCTAGCGTTAAGACTAGCGAAATAGCAAACGCGTTGATATTTTCTTACCAATGGTGTGGTGATTTACATTGATACACCGATAAAATTTGTAGTATTTATAAAGTCAAAATAATGTAGAAATAAAAATAGTGGAGTTGTGATGCTTCTTATCACCCACGCCACCATCGTGTTGATTTTAGCAGACAGTATTGTAGAGTAAATAGTACTATCGTTTCTAATGTCCTTGAAAAACTATTTATAACATTTTGACACGAAAGGCTTATTCATCTAGAAGGAGTGAGAGAGGAGAGACAGAATTACTAACAGACTGTGAAACACGCAGTTTGTTTGGAGTTTGGTTTTTTAAAATTTCAATTCGAAACGGGGGAAAGCTGGATTTCATTGGCCAGCCTCTTTTATATTATCACAAGCTTCCAAGGCTTGTCGCCATTTGTATAGAATCATTTCCAGACTCAGGACGTTGAGAATAGAAGTGTGACTTTGTTGTTAAAACTAAAACTAATAAAATAAAAAATAGTCACAGTCTAGCCAGCGGCAGAACTGAATGTGTGCCAGTCATCGTACCTGTGTTTTTATTTCATTGAATTGTGGTAAGAGGAATTGAATTATTATTATGTATTAATTGAAAAGGCAAAAGTTTGATACTGCCAATTGGGAAAGTGTATGACATGCCTAAAGAGACAGTTTGGGTATTCTCGTTTGATTTATGTTTGAATATTGCATTGTTGTAATTGACAATTATTGTAAGACCAAGATAGAATAGCAAGCCTCAGTTCGAGGAACACTTATTAAAATGCCTAGAGCGTTTATATATATATATATATATATATATATATATATATATATAGATATATATATATATATATATATATATATATATATATATATAGTAGAAAAATCATATAGAAGGAGATGTACATACTCCTATTAAATTGTGTTGAAGAGAACTATGGAAAATTGACAGTGGCGTATCTGCAGTATGGACCTGAGGTGTGGTGATAGTAGGATGTGAGTTCATATAATTTAGGGGCTGGTGCATTTTTTTGCACACGAGGCTGACCCCAAAATCATATCATGTAGAGAGTTAAGTGAAATATACACCAGATATGAAAAGGCCAGGGTGTCTTTTATGTTGCAGGGTTTTATTTCCTGTTACCAGCCGGTGAAAGGAAACCTGAAGTACTATAAGAAGACAGTAACGTCTCCAGTACAGCTTATTCTGTATATTATTATCAAGGGAATCTCTGAGAGAAGCAGTTCTTTGGAGAGACATACCATCGAGTTGAATCTTCACGTGGGAAATTAAAGGTGATGTGCCACAGTCTTGTCACTCTGACAATTTATAGGGAGTAAAATTGATTCCCTACCAATTAAATATAACTCTCAGGGGGATGATGACAACCACAGCTCCTCCAATAACTGACTCACATCAATACTTAGTGAATAATAGTCTGTGAAACACCTGAAGGAACATTTTAATGTTAATAGTATTATTGTTGGACCCAGAGTCCTTGTTTTTAGTTCACTCTTAGTGTAACATATATTTTCTTCAGTTTTAAAGACCTATCCAAAGAAAGAGAAGGACAGGCACAATAAAATTGTACAAAAAATTTTCTAAATTCAAACTTAATTGCAGCTTCATCATCATAATTAACAGTTTTAGCAATCATATGTTTTCCTGCTGTTTACTGGGAATGCCATATCTCAGAGAGTTCCGGCATTACCTATTCTAGGCGTCAATTGTGTATCCAGAAATCTACCACCAAATTAGGCGTTCCCCGTGTAAAATTTAATTATTATCGGAGGGACTGGGGCCGATTCGGATGATACCAACAACTGGACTTTATATGCACATTCATGAATTATTCTTCCAAAAGATTGTTTTTTTCACCAGATTAGGTAAGGAGCGAATGAGTGGCCACGTATAACAGAGAAAGAGAGAGAGAGCGAAATATTTTCTTTTGTTACAGGAAACATTGTACCTGCAAACTTCTGTTTCTTTTAACTATTGTTTAATTTTTACTGGATAGCATTTTAGTGGAAACTTGTTCTTTTCTTTACTGTCTATTCTATACCCTAGTGTTAATCTTTGACCTTTTGGGTTATTATCTTCCTTTGGGATCCTTTTTTTCAACAAGGGGAAGGGCACTAATTGGTAATTGGGTTATTTTCCTATGTCTGTAAACATGATTTTATTGATATATATATATATATATATATATATATATATATATATATATATATATATATATATATATATATATATATATATATATATATATATATATATATATATATATATATATATATATATATGTTTGATGTTGTAAAGTTTAAGTGATAATAAACTAAACAAAACTTAACTTAGTGTGTTGGTCAGACCCATACCCATATCCATTTACCTTATTTTTCACGTTTGTGCGTATTGTTGTCACATAATTGTGTGTGCGTGGGCGTGTTTAGTGTAACTTATATTTCATATAGGGAGAGAAAGGTCGTCTGATATTAAAATAAAGTCGTATAGATAGGCTGGACTAGAGAAATTATTCACTCCAGAGACAGATCTTTCCCTTACACTATTCCCTCGTGAAAATCTATTTCTTACTCCTTTATTCTCACATATTTACCACTATCACCTCTGCTCAGACGGGACCATAAATATCTTCTGACCTATCTTTTAAAATTTACGACACCCCTCTCCACGTAGCCAGTAGGTGCAACGGAACGGCAGTAGCAGATACAGTTTGGCACCAACCACATCCCAGGAGTTACTAGAATAATGTCCAATCAACTTTAGACTGCCTTAGGAACTCCGACTCCGAATTTATCCTCAGGGTTTAGTTCTGAAGAATTTCCCTTAATTGAATATTCCCGCAAGGAAGCAAGGTTTGAAATCAGAGTTTTACCTTCGAGATATAATACCAAGCAAGGACACGAGCCCTGTCTGCCCGATGCTGCTGGTTTAAAGGTGACAGCTGTTTCTTACTGCAACATTAAATATATCTCTAACTTCTCTCTCTTGCTCTCTCTCTCTCTCTCTCTCTCTCTCTCTCTCTCTCTCTCTCTCTCTCTCTCTCTCTCTCTCTCTCTCCGTATGTATGTATGTCCGACTGTCACTCTCTAGCGCAGCTAGTTTGATTCTCATGGGTTTTGATCCTCAATTTTGTCAGCCATTTTCCCCCTATTGATTGTAGGCGACTAGTATTGCAGTTTTGGCCCTTACACCATTGAGCCACTTTGCCATTCATCCCATTCCTTTTCGCTCCATGTGGAACATTGAGTTCTAAAAGTTGTTTGGTTATTAGTTCTAATGTGAACAGTTTTCTTCAGCTCCACTAGCGAAGATCTCTGTTACCTTGGCTTGTAATTCCACCATTCTTCTCCAAGCCTCTTTGACTTCTCCAAATTCCTCTTGTCTATCTGGTTCTAGTCAAAGATATTTCGTCATCATCGTCACCATCATCGTCACCATCCATCATCATTATCATCATTATTTTCCTCTGTGCTCTTTGTGGAGCATGGAGACCCCACTGCAGCTCGTCCGTAGGAAGTCTGCCCAAAGCACTTACATGCTCGTGCAGCAGTGGTATCTGAGACAGTTTGTTGTACATGATGAGGTTGCCAGCTTCACACAAAACCTGAAATTAGTTGTCTTGTACGACAGTCTGGTATTGCAGCAGTCTTGTACGACAGTCTGGTATTGCAGTAGTCTTGTACGACAGTCTGGTATTGCAGTAGTCTTGTACGACAGTCTGGTATTGCAGTAGTCTTGTACAACAGTCTGGTATTGCAGTAGTCTTGTACAACAGTCTGGTATTGCAGTAGTCTTGTACGACAGTCTGGTATTGCAGTAGTCTTGTACGACAGTCTGGTATTGCAGCAGTCTTGTACGACCGTCTGGTATTGCAGTAGTCTTGTACGACAGTCTGGTATTGTAGTAGTCTTGTACGACAGTCTGGTATTGCAGTAGTCTTGTATGACAGTCTGGTATTGCAGCAGTCTTGTACGACCGACTGGTATTGCAGTAGTCTTGTACGACAGTCTGGTATTGCAGCAGTCTTGTACGACAGTCTGGTATTGCAGTAGTCTTGTACGACAGTCTGGTATTGCAGTAGTCTTGTACGACAGTCTGGTATTGCAGTAGTCTTGTACGACAGTCTGGTATTGCAGTAGTCTTGTACGACAGTCTGGTATTGCAGTAGTCTTGTACGACAGTCTGGTATTGCAGTAGTCTTGTACGACAGTCTGGTATTGCAGTAGTCTTGTACGACAGTCTAGTATTGCAGCAGTCTTGTACGACAGTCTGGTATTGCAGTAGTCTTGTACGACAGTCTGGTATTGCAGTAGTCTTGTACGACAGTCTGGTATTGCAGTAGTCTTGTACGACAGTCTGGTATTGCAGTAGTCTTGTACGACAGTCTGGTATTGCAGCAGTCTTGTACGACAGTCTGGTATTGCAGTAGTCTTGTACGACAGTCTGGTATTGCAGTAGTCTTGTACGACAGTCTGGTATTGCAGTAGTCTTGTACGACAGTCTGGTATTGCAGTAGTCTTGTACGACAGTCTGGTATTGCAGTAGTCTTGTACGACAGTCTGGTATTGCAGTAGTCTTGTACGACAGTCTGGTATTGCAGTAGTCTTGTACGACAGTCTGGTATTGCAGTAGTCTTGTACGACAGTCTGGTATTGCAGTAGTCTTGTACGACAGTCTGGTATTGCAGTAGTCTTGTACGACAGTCTGGTATTGCAGTAGTCTTGTACGACAGTCTGGTATTGCAGTAGTCTTGTACGACAGTTGTACGAGAGTCTGGTATTGCAATAGTCTTGTACGACAGTCTGGTATTGCAGTAGTCTTGTACGACAGTCTGGTATTGCAGGAGTCTTGTAGGACAGGCTGGTATTGCAGTAGTCCTTGTACGACAGTCTGGTATTGCAGTAGTCTTGTACGACAGTCTGGTATTGCAGTAGTCTTGTACGACAGTCTGGTATTGCAGTAGTCTTGTACGACAGTCTGGTATTGCAGTAGTCTTGTACGACAGTCTGGTATTGCAGTAGTCTTGTACGACAGTCTGGTATTGCAGTAGTCTTGTACGACAGTCTGGTATTGCAGTAGTCTTGTACGACAGTCTGGTATTGCAGTAGTCTTGTACGACAGTCTGGTATTGCAGTAGTCTTGTACGACAGTCTGGTATTGCAGTAGTCTTGTACGACAGTCTGGTATTGCAGCAGTCTTGTACGACAGTCTGGTATTGCAGTAGTCTTGTACGACAGTCTGGTATTGCAGTAGTCTTGTACGACAGTCTGGTATTGCAGTAGTCTTGTACGACAGTCTGGTATTGCAGCAGTCTTGTACGACAGTCTGGTATTGCAGTAGTCTTGTACGACAGTCTGGTATTGCATTAGTCTTGTACGACAGTCTGGTATTGCAGTAGTCTTGTACGACAGTCTGGTATTGCAGCAGTCTTGTACGACAGTCTGGTATTGCAGTAGTCTTGTACGACAGTCTGGTATTGCAGTAGTCTTGTACGACAGTCTGGTATTGCAGTAGTCTTGTACGACAGTCTGGTATTGCAGTAGTCTTGTACGACAGTCTGGTATTGCATTAGTCTTGTACGACAGTCTGGTATTGCAGTAGTCTTGTACGACAGTCTGGTATTGCAGTAGTCTTGTACGACAGTCTGGTATTGCAGTAGTCTTGTACGACAGTCTGGTATTGCAGTAGTCTTGTACGACAGTCTGGTATTGCAGTAGTCTTGTACGACAGTCTGGTATTGCAGTAGTCTTGTACGACAGTCTGGTATTGCAGTAGTCTTGTACGACAGTCTGGTATTGCAGTAGTCTTGTACGACAGTCTGGTATTGCAGTAGTCTTGTACGACAGTCTGGTATTGCAGTAGTCTTGTACGACAGTCTGGTATTGCAGTAGTCTTGTACGACAGTCTGGTATTGCAGTAGTCTTGTACGACAGTCTGGTATTGCAGCAGTCTTGTACGACAGTCTGGTATTGCAGTAGTCTTGTACGACAGTCTGGTATTGCAGCAGTCCTGTGCGACCGTCTGGTATTGCAGTAGTCTTGTACGACCGTCTGGTATTGCAGTAGTCTTGTACGACAGTCTGGTATTGCAGTAGTCTTTACGACAGTCTGGTATTGCAGTAGTCTTGTACGACTGTCTGGTATTGTAGTAGTCATGTACGACAGTTTGGTATTGCAGTAGTCTTGTACGACAGTCTGGTATTGCAGCAGTCTTGTATGACAGTCTGGTATTGCAGTAGTCTTGTACGACAGTTTGGTATTGCAGCAGTCTTGTACGACAGTCTGGTATTGCAGTAGTCTTGTACGACAGTCTGGTATTGCAGTAGTCTTGTACCACTGTTTGGTATTGCAGTAGTCTTGTACGACAGTTTGGTATTGCAGTAGTCTTGTTCGACAGTCTGATATTGCAGCAGTCTTGTACGACAGTTTGGTATTGCAGCAGTCTTGTACGACAGTCTGGTATTGCAGTAATCTTGTTCGACAGTCTGGTATTGAAAGTCTTGTACGACAGTCTGGTATTGCAGTAGTCTTGTACGACAGTCTGGTATTGCAGTAGTCTTGTACGACAGTCTGGTATTGCAGTAGTCTTGTACGACAGTCTGGTATTGCAGCAGTCTTGTACGACAGTCTGGTATTGCAGTAGTCTTGTACGACAGTCTGGTATTGCAGTAGTCTTGTACGACAGTCTGGTATTGCAGTAGTCTTGTACGACAGTCTGGTATTGCAGTAGTCTTGTACGACAGTCTGGTATTGCAGCAGTCTTGTACGACAGTGGTATTGCAGTATTGCAGTAGTCTTGTACGACAGTCTGGTATTGCAGTAGTCCTGTACGACAGTACTGGTATTGCAGTAGTCTTGTACGACAGTCGTCTGTACGACAGTCTGGTATTGCAGTAGTCTTGTACGACAGTCTGGTATTGCAGTAGTCTTGTACGACAGTCTGGTATTGCAGTAGTCTTGTACGACAGTCTGGTATTGCAGTAGTCTTGTACGACAGTCTGGTATTGCAGTAGTCTTGTACGACAGTCTGGTATTGCAGTATTCTTGTACGACAGTCTGGTATTGCAGTAGTCTTGTACGACAGTCTGGTATTGCAGTAGTCTTGTACGACAGTCTGGTATTGCAGTAGTCTTGTACGACAGTCTGGTATTGCAGTAGTCTTGTACGACAGTCTGGTATTGCAGTAGTCTTGTACGACAGTCTGGTATTGCAGTAGTCTTGTACGACAGTCTGGTATTGCAGTAGTCTTGTACGACAGTCTGGTATTGCAGTAGTCTTGTACGACAGTCTGGTATTGCAGCAGTCTTGTACGACAGTCTGGTATTGCAGTAGTCTTGTACGACAGTCTGGTATTGCAGCAGTCCTGTGCGACCGTCTGGTATTGCAGTAGTCTTGTACGACAGTCTGGTATTGCAGTAGTCTTGTACGACAGTCTGGTATTGCAGTAGTCT
Source organism: Oreohelix idahoensis (assembly GCA_024509875.1). NCBI lineage: Eukaryota > Metazoa > Mollusca > Gastropoda > Stylommatophora > Oreohelicidae > Oreohelix > Oreohelix idahoensis. The sequence goes on along the minus strand of JAMPIV010020835.1, from coordinate 286,013 downwards.
TGTACGACAGTCTAGTATTGCAGTAGTCTTGTACGACTGTCTGGTATTGCAGTAGTCATGTACGACAGTTTGGTATTGCAGTAGTCTTGTACGACAGTCTGGTATTGCAGCAGTCTTGTATGACAGTCTGGTATTGCAGTAGTCTTGTACGACAGTTTGGTATTGCAGCAGTCTTGTACGACAGTCTGGTATTGCAGTAGTCTTGTACGACAGTCTGGTATTGCAGTAGTCTTGTACCACTGTTTGGTATTGCAGTAGTCTTGTACGACAGTTTGGTACTGCAGTAGACTTGTTCGACAGTCTGGTATTGCAGCAGTCTTGTACGACAATTTGGTATTGCAGCAGTCTTGTACGACAGTCTGGTATTGCAGTAATCTTGGTCGACAGTCTGGTATTGAAAGTCTTGTACGACAGTCTGGTATTGCAGTAGTCTTGTACGACAGTCTGGTATTGCAGTAGTCTTGTACGACAGTCTGGTATTGCAGTAGTCTTGTACGACAGTCTGGTATTGCAGTAGTCTTGTACGACAGTCTGGTATTGCAGTAGTCTTGTACGACAGTCTGGTATTGCAGTAGTCTTGTACGACAGTCTAGTATTGCAGTAGTCTTGTACGACAGTCTGGTATTGCATTAGTCTTGTACGACAGTCTGGTATTGCAGTAGTCTTGTACGACAGTCTGGTATTGCAGTAGTCTTGTACTACAGTCTGGTATTGCAGTAGTTTTGTACGACAGTCTGGTATTGCAGTAGTCTTGTACGACAGTCTGGTATTGCAGTTGTCTTGTACGACAGTCTGGTATTGCAGCAGTCTTGTACGACAGTCTGGTATTGCAGTAGTCTTGTACGACAGTCTGGTATTGCAGTAGTCTTGCACGACAGTCTGGTATTGCAGTAGTCTTGTACGACAGTCTGGTATTGCAGTAGTCTTGTACGACAGTCTGGTATTGCAGGAGTCTTGTACGACAGTCTGGTATTGCAGTAATCTTGTGCGACAGCCTGGTATTGCAGTAGTCTTGTACGACAGTCTGGTATTGCAGTAGTCTTGTACGACAGTCTGGTATTGCAGTAGTCTTGTACGACAGTCTGGTATTGCAGTAGTCTTGTACGACAGACTGGTATTGCAGTAGTCTTGTACGACAGTCTGGTATTGCAGTAGTCTTGTACGACAGTCTGGTATTGCAGTAGTCTTGTACGACAGTCTGGTATTGCAGTAGTCTTGTACGACAGTCTGGTATTGCAGTAGTCTTGTACGACAGTCTGGTATTGCAGTAGTCTTGTACGACAGTCTGGTATTGCAGCAGTCTTGTACGACAGTCTAGTATTGCAGTAGTCTTGTACGACAGTCTGGTATTGCAGTAGTCTTGTACGACAGTCTGGTATTGCAGTAGTCTTGTACGACAGTCTGGTATTGCAGTAGTCTTGTTCGACAGTCTGGTATTGCAGTAGTCTTGTACGACAGTCTGGTATTGCAGCAGTCTTGTACGACAGTCTGGTATTGCAGCAGTCTTGTACGACAGTCTGGTATTGCAGCAGTCTTGTACGACAGTCTGGTATTGCAGTAGTCTTGTACGACAGTCTGGTATTGCAGTTGTCTTGTACGACAGTTTGGTATTGCAGTAGTCTTGTACGACAGTCTGGTATTGCAGTAGTCTTGTACGACAGTCTGGTATTGCAGTAGTCTTGTACGACAGTCTGGTATTGCAGCAGTCTTGTACGACAGTGTGGTATTGCAGTAGTCTTGTACGACAGTCTGGTATTGCAGCAGTTTTGTACGACAGTTTGGTATTGCAGTAGTCTTGTACGACAGTCTGGTATTGCAGTAGTCTTGTACGACAGTCTGGTATTGCAGTAGTCTTGTACGACAGTCTAGTATTGCAGTAGTCTTGTACGACAGTCTGGTATTTGTCGTGAGAAATTCTAATCCACATATTTAAATTAAAAAGTAATGTAAAGCCTAACGAATTAATTCAATAAAAGGAAAGAAGACTGGTAAAGAACAGTGCCGTCACTATAGCGTACGCCTGTGTTATAGAACGTCATGCTAGTTAAACAAGAAATCCCCCTTTTCCATGCTCCGTCTGCATAATTGTAACGCTTTCACGTTGATAGTAAAGCCTACAGCATCATACACGCGCTTCTAAAAATAAAACTGGTACTGTGTTTCTTAGAAAACCTTGAGATACGCAAGATGCATAATGACCCAGATATAATACTAGCATTAATTAAATTATACACACTACGTTAACCTAAAAGGACAGACGGACTTAGGATAGAGAGAGAGAGATGTACGGAGGAACGCATGCAACACTAACACGCCGTCTCGCGATATAAAATTAATGCCACCCCCAAGCGAAAGGCATGCAGGCTTGATTTTTTTCAAATAAACAGTGACAAAATACACTACCAATACCCCATTGGCTAGACCATTTAATATAGTCAATTAGGAGCGTCAGTTCAGTGCCACTTTTTGAAAATCCAATTTGTAAAAGCAAGTGCGTTGAGATCCAGCTCATATTTTTCTAAATAAAAGCCTGGGACAGAGGCAGATCGGAATTGTGCCCTAACTCATCGCCAGTCAACGTATTTGTTTAATATTTCCATGAATTGTGGGACCGTGGTACTAAACTATTAAAGCAGCACCTGGTCTGAGTTTTGCTGAATCCAGAGGCTGATAGCATACTCCTTGGTCAAGATAGCGACCAGTGTTGTTTCTCAAGAATACGGTGAAGCAAGCGAGCAGAGGAGACTGTTTCCTGCCGCCCACACAGAAGTTAAGATTCGTTGGCCAGAGCAGCTCAATCTTGTGTACCCCCCCTCTAAAATTGACTGTATATTAAATAAAGAGGGATACTTATTTGTTTCAAATGACAGGAACTGTGAACCTTTCCAATACTATTACCACCAGAAACAAACACTTGAAGTCATGATGACAAACAACCTAGCTTGAAAAAGCCAGTATTAGCTCATAGTACTAAATCACAACTTACCCACATATTGTAATAATAATAATATATGTCAATACACAAATCCTATCCATAAATTTTGTACATACAACTTGTAATTACATTTGATTGTGATTCCTGGTTCACTTTGTAGTTGAATCAGGATATCTATTATTGAAAGGAATTAATACATATTTTACAAGTTACACACTTGACTTATAAAGATAGTCTTATAGAGTGTTCTACGTATGTGAGTTTCACAGTGTTGTAAAGTATTGTGGATTAAATTAAATTGTTTATCTGTCTGTTGGTTGTTGTGAACATACACTTCATCACTTTCATAACCCTAGACATTCAACGTAGTCATCACAATATTCCAGAATAATTCTGACTGAGGTCTAAATGTGGTAGCAAAGTAAGGTCATCTGTAATACACTACACTTATTAGATACAGATACCTTCACAGCTGATCTCAGCCAGTACACTAAGTCCCCTATAAATATTTATATCATCCCACTTTACCACAGTATTGCAGCAGTCTTGTACGACAGTCTGGTATTGCAGTAGTCTTGTACGACAGTCTGGTATTGCAGCAGTCTTGTACGACAGTCTGGTATTGCAGTAGTCTTGTACGACAGTCTTTTATTGCAGTAGTCTTGTACGACAGTCTGGTATTGCAGTAGTCTTGTACGTCGAAAGGAGCACCAGGAAAATAAGCAGCTGAGGGCTGTCACCTCAGGGGCGCATTGCCATAGTCAGTTATGACTGAAGGGGCTATTATTATTATGTACGACAGTCTGGTATTGCAGTAGTCTTGTTCTTTTTTTGTCTCTATGGTGACCCCCGTGAACTACATAGGGCAAATATCTAGTTATAATATTTTTTCCCTTTGGGATTGTACGAATACCCATAATCATTTTCTTTCTTCAATCTCCTGCCGAAGTGGGTTTATTTGGTTCTGTTCCAAAGTCTGTGTTTATTATCACGTCTAGCCATTTAACGCAAAGTGTGGCAGTCTGGGATGATAGCTACATAAGATAGCTTAAATACGATACAGGATACATGTAGAAACGATAGTCAGTTGAGAATATTCTATGGCTACAGCAGCCATCGGCGCATAGTGAGTCCCGGTGTCACAGAAGCACGAAATCGAACCGTGAGCAGAGCAGCTACATTGCTCTACAAAGTTGTGCTGACTGTTTTCATTAATTTTTAAAAATGCTGAAACGACATCTGTGATTTAATTTTTGCGCTCTATTTTCCTCTCCGGCAGTATTGAACTACATTTGTTGTGCATTTTTCAATTGTTAGCACATTCTTTTTCATTACTGTCATTGTTCAAGTTTCACACTTAGATGCATGACAGGGCCAGACAAGCGTATTGCATATCCCTGAGAGATTAATTGAAATCACTAAACGTGATAATACCACACTGACTCCAGGCTGGGCCGTAGATACGGGGGGGGGGGGGGGGGGTATTATAACTAGATATTTGCCCCGTGTAGTTCCCGGGGGTCTCCGAAGAGGCAAAAAAAGAACAAGACATATATATATATCTGGTGTTGCTTTCGGCCCGTCCTGTCAGACTACGGGAACGTCTTGTCGGCAGGCGGCCAGTGGTTCTCGCAAGAATAAAATCGTCGGGGCCGCCGGGATTCGCTCTGCACAGAGCGCTGTCTCTATCCCCGCGCGAGCGACGAGATGGTCGAAGAAGACGCACGCCAGTCCGAACAGTTATCTGATTGATCCTGCCAGTAGTCATATGCTTGTCCCAAAGATTAAGCCATGCATGTCTAAGTTCACACTGTCTCACGGTGAAACCGCAAATGGCTCATTAAATCAGTCGAGGTTCCTTAGATGACACGATCCTACTTGGATAACTGTGGCAATTCTAGAGCTAATCCTACTAATGACAGGGCCTTGCTACTGGAGTCAGACTGTAACGGCTAGACCGTTCCTCTGGCACTAGTCGGAGGCATGGTGCATGGGCAGCAGCTTGACCTCTTCCTTCAATAACCCAACCTCGTGCCACCGAAACGTGTTTACGGATGTACGCTCCTATGTTCAGTAATGACTGAAAGGGAAGATAGACATATATATATATATACTGCTCAAAAAAAGTTAAAGGCCACTTTCAATTTTTAGGTCATTTCAACTATGCTGTTTTTTTTAAAAACCTGAACACTTAGTCAAACAAGTTTTGCTGCATTTTGTTGCATGCTTAAACAATGTTTGTTAATCTGACAATAAATCAAATCTGTGTTACGCGTGTGTACCTCCAAGGTCAATCAAATGTACGTGGTGGAAAGGGAAATAATGCATGTTTGAAAATGCTTCCTATGGCAAAGCCTATTGATAACATTGCTGAAATTTGCTTTTCACGTGCAAGTCGTGACTATGGTGAACAAATTTCACCCACTTTTTGGAAGGAACGGGCAATGGGTATGTTTGTAACATTTACCATTTTAGCCATAGCTCAGCTAAGACGCTTGACCAATGTTGACAGATGGAGAGCGATGGCATGGCTGCAGGATGATGTAGGGCTGCGAGAAGTTGCTAGGAGATTAGGAGTTGCCCACTCTGTCATACAAACTCTGCGTGATCGTTATAATGCAACCGGCAGTGTCGCAGAACAACGCAGGTCAGGACGTCCAAGGTCTACCACAAGACGGCAAGACACGCTGAGCCATGGCTAAAATGGTAAATGTTACAAACATACCCATTGCCCGTTCCTTCCGAAAAGTGGGTGAAATGTGTTCACCATAGTCACGACGTGCACGTGAAAAGCAAATTTCAGCAATGTTATCAACAGGCTTTGCCATAGGAAGCATTTTCAAACATGCATTATTTCCCTTTCCACCACGTGCATTTGACTGACCTTGGAGGTACACACACGTAACACAGATTTGATTTATTGTCAGATTAACAAACATTGGTTAAGCATGCAACAAAATGCACCAAAACCTTTTTGACTGAGTTTTCAGGTTTTAAAAAAAACAGCTTAGTTGAAATGACCTAAAAATTGAAAGTGGCTTTTAACTTTTTTTGAGCAGTATATATATATATATATATATATATATATATATATATATATATATATATATATATATATATATATATATATATATATATATATATATATATATATATATATATATATATATATATATATATATATAATGCAGTTGAATCTTGGAAACTAACTTATAACTTGTTAAATAAAGAAGTGAAGACAAAAACTCGAAGAGATAAAAGACATTTCATCAATGAACTGGCCGTAGAAGGTGAAAATGCTGCAAGAACTGGTAATAGTAGGTGCCTTTATCAAATTACAAAACAACTATGTCACCAGCCTACTGATATGGAAAGAAATACCTGTTAAAGATAAATTAGGGAATCCAATACCAACAGAAAAAGAACAAATGAAGAGATGGGCTGAGCACTTCATAGAGGTGCTAAACAGACCACCACCAACAGTAACACCTGATTTTAATAATGAAACACCCACAACCACCTTGCCAATAACTTGCGATGAATTCACGCTGGACGAGATCAAACAAGCCGTTAAAAGATTAAAAAATTTTAAAGCTGCTGGAGTTGACGAAATTTCAGGCGAAATGATTAAAGCAGTTAATGACAACAACCTCTTGAGAATTTTAGATATTATAAATGAAGTATGGAGAGAAGAAAAACCACCACAACAATGGAAAGACAGTATTATTGTAAAGTTACCGAAGAAAGGTGATCTATCAGACTGTAATAACTGGCGTGGTATATCTCTATTATCAGTACCTGGAAAATTATTATGTTGCATGATGTTAGAAAGACTTAAATTGCATGCTGACGAAAAGATCAGAGAAGAACAAGCGGGTTTCAGGCCAAAACGATCATGTATTGATCAAATATTCACACTAATAACAATTATAGAAGAATCAGTGGAAATGCAATCGCCACTTATTATCACCTTCGTCGATTTTCAAAAAGCCTTTGATAGTCTACACCGCCCATCATTGTGGAAGATACTTATGTAGCCGTGTATACCGTGCTTTATTCAGAAACAGACTATATTCTAACAAGACAGAGGAAGCACAGACCACCCCATAATTTTATATTTTATGAGAAACAGAAAATAATAAATTATAGTGTCACATATTTAGGGCAGAGTCGCTTCTACACGCCATTTCTAATGGTTGGGTGATTTCCCCTGACCAATCGGATAGCTCAGATTTACCCCGAGGAATATAGAACAACGACGCCATCTGGCAGTCAGAATGAAGGAGCGAAACTTTGGAGGACGTGTCTGGTCCAGCTCTACATATTCCTTAGTTTGAGGAAATCAACTGCAACATTTATTATAAAATGTGTAATTTAGGACATTGAGTGGTTTCATATTCCTTACTTGCGTAAGTAGTAACTATCATTCAACGCATATTTTTGAATAGAGCTTCCAACTCTGGTTGCAGCAGAACTAGGTTCGAAGATTGAGTCAATTTGCAAAACTAGTCTTACACCTAAAACCATGCTGAGCTGAAAATACCCTTGGGTTGGAAAATATTTAACTCAAGGAATACCTATGATAATAAAGAAATCAAGGACTAATCTGAAGGGATGAGAATATGTCGTCGAACCTAAAATAAAACGTTAGGCCTAATCTGACGTATGGTAAAATGATGCCGTGACCACTTCTCTTTAAAAAGCAAAAACCCACCACTATAAGTCAAACAGAAAATAGCGAAGATGGATCAATTAATGGAAGATTTCCAGCAACTTGGGGTAGAACAGCAGCAGCAACAGGAAAACAGATTCGCTCAAGCACAACCACTGCAGCCCCAGGACAGACAAAATATGGAAGGACCAACAATGATAGCGCTACAGCGCCTTACCGAGAACTTACAAAAGAATAGCGATTATGCAAAATTTTCACAAGTCAGGTCCATAGTACACCCATTCGATGGAGACAAGAAGAAATTCAGGAGATGGTTGGCCGACATAGAAAAATTTGCGGCAATAGCAGAGGCAACAACTGACGAAGAGAAGAAGAAAATCGCTCTGTTAGATTCTGATTCGTACGTGACTGATTTTTTAAGAAGGAGATCCCAGCAGTACCCCACAGAAACCTACGAGTCCCTAAAAAAAGAGCTCACCCAGAGATATGGGGAAATAATAGACAAAATGCATGCTTGGTCAGTACTTAGACAAATGAAACAGGAAAGGGATGAATCAGTACAACTTTATGGCGATAGATTCCTCAATATGGCAGAAGAGGCGTTTTGCGGAGAAATCCCTACCACACCTGATGTAGAAATACAGTTAGTGGGGATATTTGCCGATAGCCTTAGAGCGGAAAATATCAGAAGACATCTTATTAGAAAAGACACCAAGAGTATTGCTGAAATAATCCAAGCAGCAATACAAGAGGAAAACCTTCACCGAAGGTTCCAACAAAGAGCAGGTAGGGAACCCCGACCAGAATATAGGGACTATAATGAGCATGAGCCTATGGAAGTTGACCATGCCAGGAGGCAATGGACTCGCCCACGACAACGAGATGATAGGCCTCGCAATTATAGACCCCCCCACACAGAGGCAAAACGACGTCAATAATGTCAATACAAACGGATGCTTCACATGCGGTAGGCTCGGACATGGTTACAAGTCGTGTAGCGCAAATTACAATAATGCACCATTCAGAAGAGGAGGTTATCAACCACAACAACCCGCACCACCCCCACGTGATTACACCAGAAATCGGTATACCAGAGGCACACCTCAACCCCTCATGCGTCAGGGAAACGGCCGCGCCACTCACTAAACAGGACCGTTAGTGAGGGCAACAATCACAGAAAATGGTCCAAAACAAAAGAAACAACACAGAACAGAAATTGTCAAGTGGGTCCATCCAAAAAAATACATTATGAAGAAATGCTGCATGATGGAACTAAAATACATCCGGACCCCAGTTCCTGCATCATGGCTATACAGGGCCAACAATATAGAGCACTGGTAGATACAGGAGCATCCATTAGTCTTATTAGGTTCCAGCTCTTCAAGAAGATCCAACATTTAGTACGATTTCAACAGTCCAAAACACACCTAGCCTCAGTCACGGGACAAAGACTAAATTCAGTTGGGACAGCATGGGTAAAATTCTCTTTAGGTGAAACAAATTTTGAACACCCATTTGTCATTACTAAAGGAATGTCTAGAAATCTTATCCTAGGGAGGGATTTTTTTAACAAACACAAAGTTCGAATATACTATGACCTCCAGAAAATCAAAGTCAACAATACATACATAGATCTCCAGGACGATATCCACATAGCGTCTTTGGTAAGGCTTACAGCTCCCATAACGGTGGCCCCAAACTCCCTGGTCATAGCAAAAGGCAGAGTAAAAAATTCTGAGTACATAACACCAGGGCAATCAATTCAGATACAGCCCCTAGCAGAAGAAAGCATTATTGATGACCCATTGTTGCAAATTACAGAGGGAATCGCTGAAGTCTCGAAGTCCAGAGATTTCCCCATCATGATATTGAATATGTCAGGAAAAACTACCACCATAAATAGAGGCACAATTGTAGCACAAGTGGATACGTCAACAATAAGACAGACTAAAACCAATAGAGACCATTCACAAATTGTCTCAACCACTCCCACTGGACATAGTGCACGAAATCGCAGTACAAATAACCATGGTACACGAAAGGTAAACAGTTATAAGTCATATGCAGAAAATGGCAGAGATACCAGTCACAGTTATGTTACACCACAGCATACCCCACCCAGACTGCAGAAACAAACCAGTCCATGTATAAGAAGGAGAGAAATAAGGCAGCCACGGTATGAGAATGACTATAATTACTCATTCTTGCGCCCCAGCACACCACGTGAAAAGATGAAGTGCTGTATATCACAGAGTGACAGAGAAACAGAGATTGTCTTGCCAGGAGGATATCCGAAGCGACAAGACAGAGATACATGTCCCATGGAGTATCAATATAACTCAAAAACAGGTGGATATGATAAAGTCCCAAAACAAATTGAATGTTCTGAAGAAAAGGAAGAATTCTTATATGACTCCACCACAGGAGGATACTATAGCAGCAAAGTTGGAAACAGAAAGAATGAAAAATTTTCGCCCAGGGAAAGAAGACAGCCCTATAGCACAAATGGAAGAAATACAGTAACGTACGCGGATAAGCGCAGTTATAGCAGAAATAATCAGAAACAATGGCACAATAACGACTACCCCAGAAATAATACTAGAAACGTATATACAGTAAATGCAGTGACAAATGGAAATGCACACAGCACATGGCAAAGGAAACAATACCAAGCACAGCCCAATGAATGGCAAAGAAATATCCAAAAGAAAGCCACATACCAGGAACAGAGATTTTCACAAGATGCAAGAAAAATGCCCCAAGATTATGGGAATGAAACGGAGGCATCAAGACAGACCAGAGATATCATAGCAGATCATAAATACAGAGAGAGAATAGCTCAGTTACTTGCAACCCTGAATGCCACAGAAGATAATAAGCAGCGTTTGAAAACGTTTGTAGAAAAGCACCAGGATGTATTCGCACTCAATGACATGGAATTAGGCAGAACTAACACTGTCACAATGGACATTCAAACAACCACAGAGGAGCCAATACATATGAAACCCTATCATACGCCCTTGAAAAACAGAGAACTCGTGGAAAGGTCTATAAATGAAATGCTACAGGCAGGAATCATCGAAAGATCCAGATCCCAATGGTCCTCCCCCATCGTTATTGTAACGAAGAAAGATGGGTCCAGTCGCTTTTGCTGCGATTACCGAGCCCTGAACAAAATCACAAAAGTCATTTCCTACCCCCTTCCCAGGATAGACGATCTACTTGCGACGTTAGGAAAGTCTACATACTTTACCACACTTGATGCAAGGTCAGGCTTTTGGTGCATCCCCATGACACCTGAGGCAAAACAGAAATCCACATTCTGTTCCCATATCGGAAGTTTTTTTGGAATGTTATGCCATTTGGTCTAAAAGGATCGCCAGCAACATATATGTCACTCATGGATGAAGTGTTAAAGGGTCTACATACATTTGCCCTTGCATACATAGACGATATCCTGATACATACCGCAGGCAAGATGGAAGACCACCTCCGCAAAGTTGAAACAGTTTTTGATAGACTCAGACATCACCAAATAAAGTTAAAACTGTCAAAGTGTGAATTTCTAAAGACAGAAACCAAATATTTAGGCTTTGTTATCAATGAAGATGGCATTAGACCTGATGAAGATAAAGTCAAAGCCATAAGAGAAATGCCTAGCCCCAAGACGGTCAGACAAACACGCTCCTTTATCGGTTCCGTAGGATACTATAGACGCCATATCATACATTTCTCACAAGCAGCTGAGCCATTAATAGCCCTTACCCGCAAGTATGCACGATTTAGATGGACAGAAGAGTGCCAGAAATCGTTTGAATATCTCAAAAATGCCCTAACCGCCATTCCGCTTCTGGGACATCCAGACATTTCTCAGCCCATGATACTATACACCGATGCCTCGAATAACGCAATTGGTGCATGTTTGGTACAACCAGTACTAGAAGATGAAACACCCATACTACCAGAATCCCCAATGTGAAACCCATTGCATTCTTATCCCACGCATTGTCAAAGTCACAGAAACGGTGGACCACCATTGAGAAAGAAGCATACGCCATTCACTATGCAGTACAGAAATTAGACTTTTATGTGAGAGGGACGAAACTCACTATTAGAACTGATCACCAGCCTTTGGTTAACTGGCTCACCAAAACACAGGAACAGCCTAAGAAGTTACAGACATGGGCAATGAATTTACAGTCCTATGACACCACTATCGAACATATCCCTGGCAGATTGAACATCTGTGCAGATCTCCTATCCAGAATCAAATATGATGATGAAACTGAAGTGAAAACAATTAGAGTCAAAAATGATGGCACATCCTCAGAGATTGACGATAATGCTAAAGAAATTAACGAAATTACTTCACCAGGTCGAAGAAGTACCTCAGATTCTGCCACACAAGTAGAAGAAGAAAGTCAAGATATGCTTGACATGAGGTTAGAACAAGCGAAAGATGCAGAAATTGTTAAGCTGCTCACATACGTGAAGGAAAACCCAACAAAAAGTAAAGATTTTACAGTACACCCAACGGATGGAGCTCTATACTATATTGATAGTAAACAAGAAGGGACACTAAGAAAAGTCATTCCAGCACATCTAGTCCCAGAAGTATTGCTACAGTTTCATGATAACAACGGGCACATGGGAAGAGACAAAACAATTGATGTCATAAAGAAAAGGTATTATTGGCAAACTTTCTACAAAGACATTACAGAATATGTAGCCACTTGTAGAACATGTAAATTGAGAAACATGAAGCCACATTTAATTCCCCTTCAAGAAATGCAACCTTCCCATTATCCCATGCAAACAGTAAGCATTGACTTATCAGGTCCTTACCCACTCACCCAATCAGGCAACAAATACCTCCTGCACATAGTTGACCAATACTCTGTTTGGCCAGAAAGTTACCCACTCAGTGATGCCACATCGCAGTCAATCACGCACATTTTTTTACAAGAATTCATTCCCAGGCATGGCTGTCCAAAACGAATCATTTCAGACAACGGTAAACAGTTTATCGGTAACCCATTTAAAGCCACCTTACACCAGCTGAATATCGAACATACCACAACCACCTATTATTGCCCAAATGCAAATGGCAGAAATGAACGCATGCACGCCACCCTACATGATATTATTAGCAAATATATCAAGGGGAACCACCAATACTGGGATCTATACATTAACCAAGCTCTTGAAACCATCCGAGTAAACGTGAACGATACCACAGGAATGTCCCCCTTTTTCATGCTATACGGAAGAGAACCAAACTTTCCGTTAGACAACCTACTTCGCCCACAAAGAAAATACATGGGAGAAGATCCCGTCGAAATAATCCTTCAAGAAAAGTATAAAGCTCACCAGATTGCACAAAGAAATACACAGAAGGCATTTCACAAGAAACAGAAACAACATGATAAATGAGCCAAGCTACCAACGTACAAAATAGGAGACAAAGTATACTACAAGAAACATGTACGCAGTTCAAAATTCGATGACCGATGGTTGGATGGCTACAAAATCATGAAACAAACTACGCCTGTAAACTTCATTATCTGGAATGAAGAGAAACACCACCAAACAAAAGCTCACGTAAAACAACTCAAAATTGATAATCACCGACCCGTTCCGCCTCTGACGACAAATACAAGACCAGTCAGAAAGGCCACCCTAAATTATAATCCATCCAGCACAGATCCGTCTGACATATCAGAGTCAGAGACGACAGACTCTGAATTTTACCAAGACGACCGCATACCCAGACCACCCACCGATGCACTACATCGAGCAAGACAACAACGAGACTCGTCCGAAAGCGAAGAAGATATCCCACCACTTGAATTGCGTAATAGACTCCAAGACAGAGACTTGCGCATTAGAAATGAAGAAATAATGCCTCAGACGTCACACGATGACAACAACCAAACAACTTATATTCACACTCAAACTTACTCCCGCGGTGAAAAATCGTCAGCTGATACCTATCACACCCCCAGTTCAGGCAGTTCCAGTTGGAATACCAGCGACGGACAAACACTGCTATACCACAAGAACAAGATTGCTCGTTCAGAACAATCAGATCCTGAAGAAACCATACCCAAGCAGATTGTTGAACCATATACCAGCAATCTTTATGAAGACGAAACGCAACAAGAAATGAAAAACTACAGTGTCAACCCCGGCACAGCTTTGTCAGACCCCAACGAACAAAATGACAAAGAAATGGTAGAACTATACGAACAAGAAACAGACATTGATACAGCCAGTTCTATTGAAACCAGTGATGCGGATAGTACATTATTTCTACCAGTCAGCTCCAGCGTCAAACGCGCCTACAAAACAGAATCTGATGACTCAATCCCTAGCAACAAAATTCCGCGTATACAGCACAACTATATCAGACGAAAGATTCTGAAGAAACGCTATCATGTGCCCAAACCAAGCCGAGAAGTATTAGGCTCAGCTCTACTAGTTAAAAACAACAGTGTGCAAATTACTGCGCCCACTGTAAAAGACGTTAACGTACCACAGGCCCAAGTCAGAAGAAAAATCAAGGCGAAACATATACCTGCCTCAAAACTAACAGATGTTCCAGCCATACAAACCCCTACCACAGTGAAACCATCACCGCAATCAAAAGATGTTAAGCCATCACCGCATTCGTCAATGTCCTCAGTGCCCCAACAATCAGCAAATGCAGTTTCGTCGCCTACCACACCAGTCACCACTGCTACTCAGTATGATCCTCGCCTAAGCAGTCGGGACATTGCAAGGTTAGAGATGGCAGAGAAACTGAAGGAACTACTAAAGCTTTGCTGAGACACGCCCCTTGAGTCTTCAATGTACATGCCATCCCATGTACGGTCAACGCATATGTGAAAAAAAAACCTTTTTAACAATGTACTAACTTTCACATGTACTTTCGTTTCAGACTATGTTCAGATCGACAGTTGTAGATGACTTTATGCCAGAAAGTTTTTTTTTCCCAGCCATACCACTACTGATGCCCAGAAGAAAATCAAGACCAGCCCACGGAGCATTTTCTTTAGATAGTATAGTTTTGTGAAATAAAAAAAATGACAAAACAATTGATAACACACGGTGTTACGAGTTTACAGACATTATTTAGTTACAGACATTTTCTTAATATTTAGAATGTTACACAACCTTACCTATAACACATGTGTCACACTATTCTGTTGTAACATTGATCTCTACTTTTGTAACTGATCATATTCCACGCTCCATTCACCAGACTTCTTGTCCTTGCAGATCCAGAGTTCCGAAATTTCGCATCTTAGTGCATTTTCATGCAGGCACTTTACACCAGTAGTTTTTCTTACCCCATACTAATATTTCTTTGATCTAAATTATGCTAAACTCCTTTATATCTATCACCTTGATCAATCATACTGTTCCTACTATGACACCTCTTAACAGCATATAATTCATACCCAAAACTAGTATTGCATGTTATGCTATTTTTCTCCACAGGATTATTTATTTTTAAAATGTACATTATTATTTTAGACCCAGATGTATATTAGTACTGTCAAGATTTTAAACATTCTCCTAAAGAGATTCCATATCCCAACCTTGACTCTCTATAATAAGATTTCCTTCACCCCACTGTTACAACATCTTTAACTTACTATTTTTTCCATTCCACTATATTGAGACGACATTCTAGACTTGTGATCTTTTCAATCCCAATCATATTCATTCTTCGGAATTACAATCATATTGTAATCAGGAGATCCTTGATGTACCCTTTCCTCGCCACTTATTGACAACAGATACTGCTACAACATTCATTCTATTCTAACCTAAACTATTACTTGCAGCCCTATTGGTTAGGAATTACTATTAGAAATGTTGATAGTATATCTAGTGTTTAGTGAATTGATTTTTATCATTCTTTAGTACTTGTGATACAAAAAGAAAAAATGAAAAGAAGAGAAAACATTCTATAGGATTGCTATATGTTTATATGCCACCCTCACACATTTTGATGATGATAAGCCAATATTGTAAAACATTGACTGCCCTGAGGTTAGCAGCCGACATAAAAGAAAAGAAAAAGAGAAAATAAATCACCCTATGCCAGTCATACACCCCACCAGCATGATCTCTGATACTCCAACAATATTTTGTTGATACTGCCTATCACAAGTACCCCAATGACATTTGCGCATGCTGAATTTCTGCAAATGAAGAATCCCTTGAGAGCATTAGTATATGCTAACCCCAGATTGAACAAATGGCACCTATTTGTTGATGATACCTTTGCCCATGTTAAAGAAATAGCATTTGCACATGCTGACCTAGCAAATGAAATACCCCTCTACAGCATTTGTATATGCTGAACCCACATTGAATACCCCATCACCGGATGATAACCACTAATGACACATGAGATGAAGAAGCAACTGTTTATGTATGATGAAGATGCAATTTCCTATTAAGGTGAAACTTTATGTCATGTTGTCACAGCTGACGTTTGGTTGTAATGTCGATACACAAATGCCCCACAGTACTGTCCACTAATAAATACAATTGTAGTCTTTCGTAGTTACGAAATAGACGAGAAAAAATACTTGGAAATTTTTATGGATTTCCACGGACATAGATCAAAGCAAGGGACAAATGATTGCCATTAAAGGAACCATAAGAGTATGGATTACCAATGAATACGAGATACATATGGAATATGAACATTCTATGAGAACCACAAATATACGAAAAAAAAGGGCATATGAATAAAATAGTTGCATAATTACCGCATCCAGCAGAAAATAAATGATAAGATTACCTCCGTGTAGGAGAAGACATTTCCTTGATGTTTACATATGCTGTGTATTATAACCATTGTCATAATAAGGTGGATAGCAAATGATAATTGCTTGCTGATATTTATATAGAAACGGTTGTTATAATTTGACTGAATAATCATAGCGCCAAATATGACTGATACATTTTGACGGCGATTGGATCACTCATAATGATACATGGATGGAATTCAATGTTGCCCATAGGATACATGGATTGAAAATAATGATGTTACCCCACGGACAAATGGGTAATGGATCAACACAGTGGATATATATAAAAGAAAAAGAATATCTGGATTTGAAATACATGAAGACGAGTCATGGATATATAAAAAAAAAATATATATATATATGTTTATATATTCCCTCATGCCCCACACCTGCAAATAACTTAGAAAATTTAAATAGGTTACCCATCTGGCTGTAGTCAGCAGATGTAATAAACACCGCAGGACTCTGACAAACCCTCGACCTGCGAAGGCAGAGTTGGTGTTGATATACTGAATATATGTACAAAACTATTTTATCTCATGTTGTCATAAAATTGGAAAAATGTTGTTGATGTTTACAAAAATGATTATTGTTTAACTAATGTTGTAGAAGGCATTGCTAAGTATCGTACATAAGGAACCATTAAGGAGGAATTTCTAGAAATAACAGGACCACTAGAAAGGATTAAATAAACGATCTAGAGCACCATAACTGACAAATTGGAGGAAAAATGAAGTAATATAGAACCTAATGTACAGAGTCCATGATGCTTTGAAAATTTTTTCATTGTATTTCACATGTTGGTAAAATGTTGTAAACATATTGTTTTAATGCTTACTGATTAGTTGATGTTGGATAATGACTAACTGATAGTTCAAGAAAGACTTTTGAAAAAAATATATACTTCAAAGAAGATTGTCTTGACAGAGGATAAAGAAAATAAATCTATCAGTGATTGGACATAACCAAACTCTTAATAACAGGATCACTACTAAACGCATAATTTATATGGATACCTGGCGAAGTGTTGGATACCTTGAAAAAAAAAATAGCTACACATATCACTTAGAGAAAACCCAAGACAAAAAAAAAAAAAAAAAAAAATTCAGAGATAAATAAATAGGAACAAGTCATGAGATTTTTCAATCATTTTATTGTGTACATTGTAATTGGTTATCAAAGTGAATTGTTTGAAAATGGTTATATTCATGTCTGCCATAGTTTCCCATGTGTCATAATGCGTAAGCGAAAACGTGATGAATCACTACGGATGAATTACTGATTTGTACAATTGGATCGTCATTACAAGGATAATGTGGATATTTGGAATACTTTATACTGGAATATAATTGGAATGCATAATCAGTAAATAAGTAGGCCCAAAACTTATTGGAAAACCAAGATTGAAAATAACATAAGATTCTTCTGAACTACTTGGAGTCTTATGATAGGGAGCATACAATAAGAACGAAGAATATATAACATGCTTCACCCACCATGCCTAATAGAATGATTTCAACTATCTAATGACATTGAGTTAGGACAAGGAGATATATTATTGTAAATTAATATGAAATAAATATAAAGGTATGTTATCAGGCACTCGCAGGAAATAAAGAAGTAGAACACCAGACAACAGAAAAACAACAGACATGAGTGGCTTACCCAGGATTTGAACACTGGACCTTCCGTGCGACAACCCCGCCTAGCCATGCAAGCGAATCACACTATCCGCTCTGCCATCTACGCATCATCAAAAAAATGATGTTTCAATGGCAGGTCAATAGTGCGAACCACAATACACGACACCAGAAGCCCTCCATGGGCAGTTCAGCCTATTAATGACGCAATCACTTCTGTTGTATTTCTATCAAGCAGTATAGGCCGAATCCAACAAGACCCTTAGGACCTTAATACTGTGTCCAGTGATGATGTTCTAGTCTACTATCATTTACTGGACACAGTATTAAGGTCCTAAGGGTCTTGTTGGATTCGGCCTATACTGCTTGATAGAAATACAACAGAAGTGATTGCGTCATTAATAGGCTGAACTGCCCATGGAGGACTTCTGGTGTCGTGTATTGTGGTTCGCACTATTGACCTGCCATTGAAACATCATTTTTTTGATGATGCGTAGATGGCAGAGCGGATAGTGTGATTCGCTTGCATGGCTAGGCGGGGTTGTCGCACGGAAGGTCCAGTGTTCAAATCCTGGGTAAGCCACTCATGTCTGTTGTTTTTCTGTTGTCTGGTGTTCTACTTCTTTATTTCCTGCGAGTGCCTGATAACATACCTTTATATTTATTTCATATTAATTTACTGTTTACAGGCCTCAGGTTTCCCTCCCTTATTTGTAATAGATATATTATTGCTCAAATTTCCCAGTGTTGCCACTCGTCAAAATTTTTTTGTTGACAATCTATTGTATTAGAAGAAGGTTAGGAATATTTTGTTAGTCAGTGTTGCCAATTAGAAAATTTGGTGAAAAATATTATGTTGTGATGAATAAGTTACACTTTTTGAAGTTGATGTCCACTACTAGTTTTTTTTTACATAGCAGACGACCTCATATAGACATAGGACCCCAGTATAGGAATTAAATTAAATTTCTTGAAAACATTTTTCGACTAAAAAAAAAAAAAATAAAAAAAAAAATTTTTTTTTTTTGGAGGGATAATTTGGATATTGATAGTATACAAATGTCTCTCTACGGGATACATTTGCAGGGCCCCGGGATCTGTATGTAGCCGTGTATACCGTGCTTTATTCAGAAAACAGACTATATTCTAACAAGACAGAGGAAGCACAGACCACCCCATAATTTTATATTTTATGAGAAACAGAAAATAATAAATTATAGTGTCACATCTTTAGGGCAGAGTCGCTTCTACACGCCATTTCTAATGGTTGGGTGATTTCCCCTGACCAATCGGATAGCTCAGATTTACCCCGAGGAATATAGAACAACGACGCCATCTGGCAGTCAGAATGAAGGAGCGAAACTTTGGAGGACGTGTCTGGTCCAGCTCTACATATTCCTTAGTTTGAGGAAATCAACTGCAACATTTATTATAAAATGTGTAATTTAGGACATTGAGTGGTTTCATATTCCTTACTTGCGTAAGTAGTAACTATCATTCAACGCATATTTTTGAATAGAGCTTCCAACTCTGGTTGCAGCAGAACTAGGTTCGAAGATTGAGTCAATTTGCAAAACTAGTCTTACACCTAAAACCATGCTGAGCTGAAAATACCCTTGGGTTGGAAAATATTTAACTCAAGGAATACCTATGATAATAAAGAAATCAAGGACTAATCTGAAGGGATGAGAATATGTCGTCGAACCTAAAATAAAACGTTAGGCCTAACCTAAAGGAAGAAAACGGTGGAAAGAAAAAGTTCGCCATCTTTGACAAATTGAGTAGGCCTATGAGATAAAGATGCAAAAGGGATTTTTGCATCGATGAAAGCATCTGATGATATGTTAAAACTTTATTGTGCTTATTATTGTAAAAATGTTCTGAATTCCAGACTTTTGTTGAAATTTGACTTCATGCTGAAAGACATTAAAAGATTTGTTTGAAATAGAACGCTGTTGAAAAGGTGAATTTCTACAGTTTGAGATTAAGCTAAGAAATCTATCCATCTCAATTAAATTTGCTACATCAACACCTAAGAGAAGAAAATCGAACCTGGTGACCCAATCTTACAAAGGAGAGGAAAAAATATCTCTAGCGGTCAAGGCTAGTTAACCAAACCTACTCTCTATAAAATAAACTGTAAACCCTGCATACCCCGGCACTGCCACACTTACAATCTATGGTTTTCCAACAAAATATGTAAATATAATCAAAGCGCTATATGACAATGCAAGATGTTGTGTTAGAACAACTAAAGGGAATACAGAATGGTTTACAGTAGAAACAGGGGTGAAACAAGGCTGTATTATGTCACCACTACTTTTTGGAATAGCTATTGATTGGGTTATGAGAAACTATACCCACAATGAACAATTAGGTATAAAATGGACAAATGGAAAATTCCTGGGGGACCTGGATTTCGCAGATGATTTAGCATTCTTAAGTTCAACACCCAGACAATCCCAAGAAGCAGTAAATAATTTGTGTCATCTTTCGGTTAAAATAGGTCTCCAAATAAATGCCTCTAAAACTAAAGTTATGAACTTTTCTAACGAGACCTTTAATATCATCCTGAACGGGGAAAAACTACAGAAAGTTGAAAGTTTCAATTATTTAGGCAGTAAAATGACTCAGGATGGTGACACAACAAGA
The DNA here is from genome assembly GCA_024509875.1 of Oreohelix idahoensis. NCBI lineage: Eukaryota > Metazoa > Mollusca > Gastropoda > Stylommatophora > Oreohelicidae > Oreohelix > Oreohelix idahoensis. The sequence goes on along the minus strand of JAMPIV010020835.1, from coordinate 265,283 downwards.
GAAATTCATACTAGAATTGCTTTGGCAGCTAGCGCCTTCAATAGATTATCTAACATTTGGAAATTACGATCATTGAATATACATACCAAGCTTCGTCTGTTTAATTCAAATGTTATCTCAGTGTTAACATACGGCTGTGAGAGTTGGAAAATAACAAAATCATTGGAGAACAAGCTGAATACATTCGAGAACAAATGTCTTAGAAAACTCATGAACATCAGTTGGAAAGAATTCAAGACTAATCGACAAATAAGAGAAGACTCTTGGCAGAAATATGTCTGCAACTATATAAGGAAAAGACGATGGTCATATATCGGTCATGTCCTACGAATGCAAAACAACAGAATACCATTGCAGGCACTCACTTGGGTTCCTGAGGGTAAGAGGAAAAAAGGAAGACCAAAAGAAACACTCAGAAGAACAATAATAAGAGAAGGAAGAAAGTTGGGATTAAACAATGTGCAAGAGCTAAGAGGAGTGGCATCACAACGAACAACCTGGAGAGCACTGGTTTCTGCCTTATGCGCCGTGTTTGGTGCTTAAAGAATTTATTATTATTATTATAATATATATATATATATATATATATATATATATATATATATATATATATATATTTCGCCTTTACAAATGACTCACCCCCTGAATTATCAACGTCAGATGAAAGTCTTTCAGTACTTGTGCTAGCTACTTTCTTCTTTGATTTTCTTGATCCTTATTTGATATAATAATTTACTGTTTGATTTGTTATCTGAATACTGCTCTGGCTGAGGCATGGATTCGTCCGTCGCTTTTCTTTGTCAAACATAAATGGGTGATAGCGAAAAATATAAAGATTGACATATTAAGACAAGATCATCAATGTGTAATTGATGACAAGAGCCGGACAAGCGCCAGTGGAACAAGAAATGAGAAGACGACGCGAGAGATGGATGGCATAGACATTGAGGAAACATGTTGATAGCACTACTAGGCAGTCCTTTTTCTGGAATCCCCAGGGTAAGAGAACGAACGAACGAACGTTATTTTCAAAGGGTTAAGAATTGGGCACACAGGCCCGTCTGACATTCTGCCCTTCCTCTATCTCTCTCATCATGTATACTGTATGCTTTCATCCTCACATTTACTTTAGGCATAATTAAGGCATTTATCATTATAAAAGTAATATAACATCATACATTTGCAATAATCATCACAATTAAAGTATGTTTTTAAAATAAATTAAAGAAAAAAAAATGAAAAATAAAGAATTAAAAAAAAATAATTATTAAAAAACAAACAAAAAACAAACAAACAAATAAATAACAAGACTTATAAAAATCGAATACCTCATACAGTAAATTAGTGATTTGAGACATATTCAGAGGTGTGTTATAATAACTCGTGAAATATTCAAACGGTCTGCTACTGAAGGCCTAGGGTATCGTAAGAGAGGTAGTGGGAGACCAAAGAACAAGTGGAGAAGAGAACGGGAGACCAAAGAACAAGTGGAGAAGAGAACTGGAGACAGGCATGAAGGAGACATGGACAGACATTAAGATGATGGCACGGGACAGGAAGACTTGGCACAAGTTTGTTGAAGGCCTATGTTCCTCGGGGAACGCAAAAGGCGATGATGATGATGATGATTATCTTTATTCTCCCTCATCTGCATAGCGATTGAAGACTTGAAACAGTTTCCGGAATCTCTGCATGCCTGTTTTACTCATCGTTCGTGATACTTTCTTACTCAAATGACTACCATTTCCACAAGACATGTGAACAGACATCATGAAGGAAAATCTCCCATCGAGCATGGGTGCATGGTCGTTCTGACGGCTACTGCTCTTTTTCTGGGGTAAAAAATAAAGATAGTCTCATAGCATATACATCCATAGGGGAGTGACGTGTTAGAGACTTCACTTTACTAGGTCGAGAGATGGTGTGACCAAACAATCTTCCTTCTTGCCTTCGCCTTCCCTAAACCAATAGCAGCCATGCATCTATTTGCAGATTGGTAGACCAGAGCGTCACGCTACGTGTCTCAAACCCTGTACCTTTGCCGCGAAAGCTTAGCTCTTTAACCACTCTGCCAATCGCATGATCTCTTTTCTGTACTGTTCTGAAACAATCGTATCAGCTTTTCGGGAAAATATTGAAACGGCTTACATTGTACTGAGCTTTAAGTGAAAGTTCTTTTGAACACCCATAAGAATAATCTCACATTGAGGCTAACAATATTTTTTTTAGAGCCAAGCTATACAAGCCTTTCTGTCACTTTGAGATGTCGTCAGTTTCCTGTGATTGTAGCTTTTGACATAACAATCAACAAAACGTAGGGGCATTATTTTGATCATGTAGGTGTAAACCTACCACAAGTAACATTTGCTCAGTTACCTTTATGTAGCGCTCACGCAAGGAGGAGCGCAGAAAATCTTAAAGTATATATTCAGAACACAGGCTATCAATGCAAACATTTTAAAAATAACTGTATATTCACAAAAATGTTGTGGTTAAAAAGGTGCTAAGTATTTAGTCATATCTCACGCTATTTACTTGTTCCTACATCTCAGTCTTCTAAATGTGCTGCATATATTGAATTTTTAACACGTTGGCTTTAATTCAAAAAGCTTCATTGTTTTGATGTATATTCTTGCATTTGGTCTATAATGACGGATCAATGTCTGTCGACGCTTTTTAAATTTCTATCTTGCATTAGGTCGGTTGGTCATTACTTGGTAACTACCATGGGCTACTCTCTTAACAGCCTTGCATTCATATATTCCGTTCAATCCTCTACTAAAGGAGAATGTAACGAAAGCATCTGTTTACGAGTGTCTGGTGTTTTGACGTGCTTTTCGTGGTGAAAGCTATGTGTCTGAGCAATACATACAAGGGCAAGTCAGTAAATAGGTCACAAATTATGTTTAAAAAAAAACTAAATGAGATACGAACTTGAAAACCATTTATTATTGCACTTACATTTCTCCTTATTTCTCAACGTAATCTCCACCAACATTGATACACTTATCCCATCGCTTTATCAGTGCCTCAAAACCTGCAGCATAGAAGTCTTTGGTCTGCTCTCTCAGCCACATTCGCACCTCGCGTTCAACCTCTTCGTCATCCGCGAAACGTTTGCCGCCAAGGTGAGTTTTTAGTGGACCAAACAGGTGGAAATCGCTCGGGGCTAAGTCGAGGCTGTAAGGCGGATGTTCAAGAAGTTGCCACTCTAGTTGCTCAATTTTCCCCTGCGTTAATCGAGCCGTAGGGGGTCTGGCATTGTCGTGATGGAGCAGTACTCCTCTAGTCAGTAGGCCTGGACGTTTTCTTCTAATTGCATCCCGAAGCATCAACAGAACTTCACAGTACGATGCAGCATTCACATCCTCACCTTTCTTCTGGAAATGCGTGAACAGCACTCCTTGAGAATCCCAAAACACTGTAAGCATAACTGTCATGTGTAAAATCATAACAGGCTCTATCGCACTCGACAGGGTTCATGTACTCATTTCCTTGTTGATAAGTGTTGCCCGGACTACCCCGGAAGTACGTCACATAGTCTGCGGTTTTCGAGCAGACGATCCTTTGCCGGCTTGAGGTCGAAGATTCGATCTTGAAGTCGGCCTCTTTCGCTGTGTATTCTTCGTGTGAGAAAGACGTGTTTTGGACGAGCTCCAGATAGTGTACTCTTGTTACAGGGTTTTATCATTTATATCAGCTAGGTCGTCCTACAGTTGGAGCCTAAGCTTGATGATATTTAAACGGACAAGTCATTGCTGAAAGGAGAGGAATATGTGTTGAACTATATATTAAATATTTCAGCAATATGCCTCTGACATTGTTTCCGTAGTCTACGTGACGATAGACTGATCTTATGGACTGGCTAGAGATTGCCATTGACTATTTTATGGATGCTTTCAATTAGGAGCTACGTCGTGTAATAAAATAAATGTTGTCTAAACGTCAACCAGGCATTATGGAGTTTTCTACTGTTGAAGACTAGCCTTGCGTTTTGAAGACTGTTTAAAAAGTTGGACTGAAAGGCCTAATGAAAATTATACCCTAGACAGGCTGGACACTAAAATCCAGCTACTGAGGACTCTAAATGAACTCGGAGAGGGAAGATAGATCTAAATCATCTACCAGATCAAATTATCCCTCTACAGTAACCTTCCCTGCTGCTGGTGTAACCCTGAATTTCTTGGCAGAAGGTGAAGAAGGATGTTTCCATTGCATTGAAGCACGCTTTGATTCGGGTTGGTAGTGATGCACCCATGGTTTGTCCCCAGTAACAGTCCTGTTAAGCATGTCTTCTCCTTCATCTGCGTACCGAGAGAGATGTTGCAAGGACAGGCCAATTCGGTTCATTTTGTGTTCCTCACTCAGTTGTCCGGGCACCCAGCGTGAGCACACTTTCCGGAAATTCAAACGATCATGCATTATGCTGTACGCTAAATCATGAGAACACCCTATTGCAGTTGCAACACTGTCTATCGTTACTCGTCTGTCAGCTCGAATCATCTCCCCCACCCGCCGCATTGATGTGTCTGTCACAATCTGAAGAGGACGACCAGGTCGGTCTTCATCAGCATTTTTTGAGCGTCCTTGAGAAAATTTATCGACCCAGTTATGTATCGCTTTACGCGACAAAAACTTCTCATCGTAAACAGGAAACATTTCCTTATCAATATCCTTTGCAGGAAGTCCTTTTGCCCAAACAAAACGTACAACAGCACGCCGTTCTTTGATCGTATACTCCACGAGCACGGTCACCATTTTTATCTGACCTGCGCATGCACATGCGACACTTAGCGTCTGCTACCTAAAGTAATCACTAAGCTGGATTTTGCTGCCACCTAATGACACCTTTAGAAACTACCAACTAAAATTTTCAGCTATCCCATATCAGTTTGTGACCTACTTACTAACTTCCCCTCGTATTTTATATTGGTGTTGAATAGCGTTGTTTTGATGGGAAAGCGCTGAAGAGTTCCGTATTGGCTTTTTTATCCTGCTTTTGATATCCTGATGTGGTTCCCCTTCTTTGTCGATTTTATTTCTAAAATTCGTAAAGTTATGCTCTTCTTCGGTCATTTGACTACTGATTTTGTCGGATTTGTTTTCCTTTTGTTTGATATACAATGATACTTTTGTATAATTTTGTTAGATTGTTTGTATATTCCTGCATGTCTTGTTCTTTCAATATGCTAGAAGACATATGTCAGTGGGAAAATTAAGTACCTGTAATTATTAGCCAAAAGTTCATTGTATTCTGGTTTTCTTTTCTTCATTTTGCCTCATCATTAAGTCCTTGATCATAAGGAAGGAATTTTGTAAAATCAGACTTTGTTTTGTGCTTTCAATGTCTATTGTAAAGAATTTTTAGAATTCTTCGCGTGCGTGAATGGCCACGACAGTATCCCCTACGGCAGTATCTGCTATTGCACTACCTTTCCGTTGTCATCAGGATATTATTGCAACTTGTATTACCACTTGCATACATTCGTCGGCTCAGACGCGAAGACATCAACCACGCATAGTACCAAAACAAGAATAAATTCAAAACAGCAACACGAGCAAAAAAGGACATCAAATAATAAACACAAAAGAGTATGTTGCGGGCACTTGTACAAAAATAAAGAAAACTAGGCAACGGAAAAATAACAGAAGGGATATGCTTACCGAGAACTATAACCCAGGACCACCCGAACGGCTCCATCGTCTCGAAATGGTAGTGCATCATGACTAAGCACGCGCCAACATGCAATACACTAATTCAATGCAAAACAAAATTAATCCTAATAAACATAAAAATCAATAAATACAAAACCGATATAATATAAATAATGTTAATGCTAATGAATGAACAGAAAATGATGCAGTAAAACAAACAACAGCAAGAAACGAAATGGCAGAAGCCTTCCAAACATTATAGTGTAAACTGGGATATAGTAAAAACCATGAAAAGGAATTATTAACGTACACCAAGGACATTATGAAACCTTATATTAAAATATATAAGAGATTGTAGCCTGGAAGAAACAACAAAAGAAAAGCAAGAAATACATTATGCTATATACTATAAAGTATCCAATACCAAAATTCCCGCCGTAAGTACGTAGGTCGGTCACATCATGCACACTGTCATGTGCGCACTTTTCTATTTTCGAGAGAGTACATTAATGGCACAGACGGTAGTGAAAACTGGATTTTACGTACAAAATATCGATTTTTTACTTTTGAGCTTATTTTATTAAATAATCATCGAGGAATCGAATGAGCAAGGTTTTATAACATAAAAAATGCATTTGATGTATCAAAAAGCATATTTTCTGTACTACCCCCAAGCTATGATTTGCAAATTTGTGCCGAAAATGCAAGATTTGTCGCTCAATAATACCTTAGTTACGCTGTCCATATTGTGGACTATTTGGTATCGATACACAGGGAATTTCTTTGTCTGCCGTAATAAAACAAATTCGAATCTATTTTTTTCTCATAGCTCTGAGTGATGTGTGTTTAAAATATTCCGTAATTTTACGCTAACTTCCTTATAAGGAGTGGTCACGTGGTGACCTCATGCCCTCATTCCCGACCCATTGAAGACGCAAACGTAAACACCTGTTTTGATTGGTCATAACAACATTTTGGCTGCGTGCGCAAACGTGGAACATAACTACAGAAATTTCCGCCCGTACACAAAATATTTGTACGCTGCTTGTAAACGTGGTGTTCGATATTTTTCTCTTGTTTAAGTTTCAGTGAATTGTGTTCTATTACTTCAAAATGGGAAGAATAGGTAAGAGATCAAAGCAAATATCTGCTGCCAGGTCGCGTCGACAGTGTGTAATTTCTAGCAGTGGTAAAGGTAAGACAGAATCAGCGGTGAATGATACACAAACAACATGGAATTTCTGCATACCAGTATCCGATATGCCTATGGTTCAGATTGCTGATCCAGTAGTGCCGTTCACCACTGGCCCAAGTCGATCTGATATAAAAATTAACTTGAGCACGAGCAAGACTGTTGCATCTCATAATACTGTCTGCGCCCAGCCTAAACCTACATACAAAACCACTGTGGGGATTTCTTTCTTCAACAACCTTCTTAAAAATGTGTGTTGCAATGTGTATAAGCAAAGCACATTGCAAACAAGAACTGACAACACCAAGTCTAAGGGTTTCTCTCTCTTCCTGGAAGTTGTGTGTCACACATGTGAAAAAGCAATTTCTAGAATGTACACATCCGAGAGGGAACCAGAAGGCCGCGGCCCTCGTGGACATGCAATCAACAAATCTGCTGTTCTTGGTGCTCTCATGTCTGGAATGGGCCCATCTACGTTCAACCTCTTCTGTGAGAACCTAGACCTCCCTGGCCTGCACCAGAAAACATTTCATAAATATGCAGATCAAATTTTTGATCATTTGGATACCATAAACTCTACAGTATTTCAACGTTCCGTCAGCATCGTCCGAGCTGAGCACGCCAAGAGACAGCATCGTATCATTAATAAAAAAGAAGTCATTGACATCGCTGTCAGCTTTGATGCAACATGGCTAACTAGAGGTCATAAGTCACTGATAGGTGTTGGCAGTGTTATCGACATCTTGACTGGCATGGTCATCGATACGCATGTTATGTCTTCCTTCTGTCACACCTGTGAGAATACTGGACAGTGGCAACTGAAAAATCAGCCTGACAAATTTGAAAAACGGAAAGCAGAGCATCAGAAGGACTGCTGCCGTAATTACGAAGGGTCAGCCGGAATGATGGAGGTAAAAGCCTGTGAAGTTCTCTTTCTTCGTTCAGTGGCGAATCACAAGCTACGCTACACTGTTTTGCTATCAGATGGCGATTCCAAGGCCTACAACAGACTCTGCGACATCAAACCGTATGGACCAGAAGTTGACATTACCAAACAAGAGTGCGTCAACCATGTTGCAAAGCGATTAGGCACTGCACTGAGGACACTGATTACTGACTGCAGGAAACAAAAAGTCACCCTTGGGGGAAATGGCCGTGGTCATCTAACCCAAAATGCCATACAAAAATTGTGTATTTACTACACCAGGGCCATCCGCACGCATAGTACAGCCCCAGAGATGAAACAAGCCATCATGTCTTCTCTCTACTATGGGTATTAGACAAACGACAAACCCCAACAAAATTTGTGTCCGCCAGGCAAAGACTCCGGGTGTTTCTATCAGGCTTCCATCGCCAAAGGAGAAGCTGCCGGACCACACGAGACCAAGGTTTACACTCTACTAAACTACAACCTGCTCCATAAGCACTTAGTCCCTATTTATGAGCGTCTTACTGATCAGCATCTGCTCAAGCGGTGTGAGCTAGGTGCAACACAAAATGCAAATGAAAGCCTACACAATGTTATATGGAGTCGTTGCAGCAAGCTGCAATTTGTGTCATTAAAAAAAGCCAAATTCAGTGTCCTTGTGGCCGTTGGAGAGTTCGACTTTGGTCTATCAGCCAGTGCAGAAATAAAAAAGCTGTATTGTCAAGCATCTGGAACAACTCAAAACGCCATGGACAGGTACGACTGAGGAAACGTCTGGCCAACAGCCAGAAACATGAGGCTGACTGTGGTGAAATTACAGTGATGCAACGTTAAAATTCCTCGAATTATAAAGATAATAGGTAAAATAACATGTAGGGATAAAATTATATGTAAGATACGATGATACATTCTCGCCTACGCCAGCGTTTTCTAGCGCCATTGATAACTAACTAGTTAGAACATGCAGATTAACGGTTTACCCTTTTAGACGGGAGGGAAACGGAGATAAAAGAAAAAATATGACGGTCGGATCACGTGTTTGAATCTAAAAATTCTAAAAGACGCAATTTGTAGTTTTAAAGAAAAAATTACGCCACTAGTTGACACAATGTAAGGAATTGGTAAAAAAACGACATAAGCTCTTGTTAGAAACAGTTGTATCTTGGACGATTTTACGGTAATCGGTTGTTTTGTTTGAATATAGCGGCAAACGCCGTGGACGAAGGTTCAAAAACAAATTTCAAAACTAACCTTGAGAAAAGTAGGTTTTTCGTTAATAATAAAGTTAGGAGAATAAAAACTAGCTAGTTTGATAGCCCATCTTAATCTGACAAATAATATACTTTTAATTACACAGACGGACAGATAACACGGAAGATATTGACGAAAGACTGTATTGTTCAATACAGACTAGCGAACAGTTTTTTGTGCATATTTTCACTAAAGTTACATTTTGGCGTCCTTGAGCCTAAAAATGCAAAAAACAAACTGCGAGTGGACTAGGGGCAAAGTAGGAGGATAGTAGCTAATAATAACTTAGCATAGAAATCGTATAAGTAAGTGGGGCAGATTTGTGTAGTTTTTTCTTGTAGTTAGTCCAAAAAACAAGTGTAATTTTGGGAAAAAACCAAGTTGAGACAGACGGACCGACAGAAAAATACTACACACTAGACTGAGATTGGACTGAAATTGGACTTTTAGTTTGAATATTTGAAAAAGTAGAGGGGAAGTCCGCTGATTGGACAAAAGCATTTATATTATTGAAAGAGAGACGCACGCTTGTGCCATTTTTAAAAGACTGTCCTTAAACACAGTTCGTTAATGCTAAATGAGTGATTTCCAGAAGATATTATAAATTATCAGTGGGACGCCATACTATAGCCAGCAGCTCAGCTGAGTTTTGCTAGTACAACGTAACTGTGTTTTCACATTTTGAATTGTGGTAAGGAGAAAAATTCATTAACCCTTTTATTTAACATTTAATAATTTGAGTGATTGATACTGCCATATCATGAAAAATGATTACGACAAGTGAGTGCTTATTCTAGGTCCCCAGCGACAGCCAGGGCCTAGAGACAAACACATAATAATAGAAAGCATATCAAAGACTATAGAAGACAGATCTATATTTGAGATCAGTGGGAACATAACACCCACCTTATTGGATGGAAGAGGAAACTATTGAACATATTTCGGATGCAATGCAGTCTTTGGAAACTGGTACTATTTGATACCACCTGGGTGAGATGTGCTGAGTTGGTCAGAGAGATCTGACCCAATCTTTGTAAGTTCTGTTTGCTTTGTTGTGTGTGTGTAAAATTGGTGCATTAAGCAGTGTGTGACACATGGCACAACTTTTGGTTTCAGAGTTTCTGGTCTGGCACTACGCTAGTGCCAGATGCTTTTGTAGAAGTACAAGAGTGGATGCCGAAGCAGCCTAACATTTTACTCCAGCTACTGTGAGGAGTGGGATACTAGAATTCTGTACTGCATCGTCACAGGCCAGTTAAGTGAAAACCTGGCCTGCTGTGGATTCATCAACTGTGTCCACAATAAATAAAGAAATAAAATCTTGTTGTATAAACACTATAACTCAGTCCATATTTCCAGGACAATGAACATTATAAAACAGAGATTGGGCATGATGACACCACCCCAACTAAACATCCAGTGCTAGTTTTTTCAAAGACACTGTAGTCAATATTAAAATCAACCAATGTAAAAATATATTAATGTATAAAATTTCATTTGATTGTTCAATATATATGCACCTTTATTGATAAATACATATTATTTCATACGACCTGACCAGAAGAAACATTTGGTTCAGGACTAAATAAATTTAAAAGATTGTCAAATTTAAATTCTAAAGACAGTGTTAGTTGATTTTATCATAGAGATTATTATTCTTAGTATTAGACTTAGAATTTACATGTGTGTGTGTAGCGAAAGGTTTTCCTATTATGATGATAGTGGTAGAGCAGAAGTAGAATCTCTCTCCAGAAAGTATGAAGTTCCAGTGCCCGAGAAGTACACTGGTATCACAAGTGAATTACAGCTGTGAATACTCTGAGCTGGACAATAGATTTAGGCTTCAGAAGTATAAGATGCTACTTTCGCTATCGTAACCCTATGTGATAATATAATTAAATTTGAAAAGGTAACTCAAAACTTTAACAGTTAAAAATTTAACAAGTCAAATGAGTACAATTATCCAATTTATTATGTACATCTATATATTCTTGTAATGATAAATGGGTGTTGGAAGATGGTAAAATGTATGATTATTTACAGTTACAAATTAAAATAACTAATAGAAAAAGTCTTGGATTTATCTTCCACTGAATTTACAACAAAATGATTGTCACATTATCTCTTGCCATCTAGTGTCATCATTAAACCGTCGTTTTAGAAACTGCTCACAGGATTTGTTGGATGGATACACATAAACTTATCCTATGTATTAGCCACGTCTGCTCGAAGTTCCTCCGACACACTGGAGTACGGAAGACTTTCCTTCAGCCCGCCCTATAACTACGGGGAACTAAGGTGTTGAAGAGTGGTTGACCTCTAGGCTTCAGTGAGCTGGATCAACTTCTACAAGTATATAGTTTCTCGATCAGGAATGATCATAAACATTGATCATAAAAACCTGGAACAAAAGGTAATAGGTGGCCATTGTTCCAACAATCTCACCACCCTCTGCTGTTCATGATGCGACCATGTCTTCAGTGTTTGTATATAAATGAATGAATCATGGTAGTATATTACAGAGATAGCATGATAAGATAATGTATAATGTGCAGAATTAACAATATACATGAATAAATCACATGTTATGCTGGTATGTCGTAAGCTTCCAGGCAAGAACTAGCCATGATATATGTGGTTAACCAATTAATGGTTATGCTTCCTGACAATGCCGGTGAAGGTTATCTCTGGTTAGCGTCATTCCCTTTTTCATTATATCTGCTACAATCAATCAGAAATAAAATCTGAAATAAAATGATATTATTCATACATATATCTTTAATAAACTTACATACCCTCTTAGGATTTATAAGCTCACGGTGAGACTGTATTGGCTTAATTTAATCTGCCCTGCATGCAGCGTGAAAATAGAACTTTTCTTGCAGATGCTGTCTTCCAGTTTCTCACTCTGGCTTCTGGATTTAGTGTGTGATTTCCAATGCGCCGCTCTGTCCTTATATTTCAGTCTCTCGCCCGTACGAGAAAGCAGCTCCCAAATTCCCCAAAAGATTTTAGTTTCATCTCCTGATTTGAGGCGATTTGAAGCAATCTGTGTTTTTCCTGTACTTGTTTTTCTCTTCTGTTCACTACACACTTATATTCTTCCGTCCTTCCTATGTATCATTCCCTTTTCCCCATATGAGGCTTTCATTCCATATAAGTTTTATCCAAATCCATTGAGGCTTGTTAGTGTAATAAATTTTTAAAGATTATTAGCTAACTTTTAGCCGATGTAATGAAGGTGAAAAATATTAATTATCTTTAAAACTATTTACATTTGAATAATATCCTTTTGGATATAATTCCTAGTCTATCTCCTTTGTTGAATTATTTTTATTTAATATTATTCCAACCGGGCGTTCTCCGGTAATTAATAATTTAATGTCCAGTAAATGCAAACTTTGAAAGTCCGCCATTCATTCCTATGCGATTTCCTCATTCTTCAGTAATACTGTATGGCTTCAACCGTAAGTCACATTTCCCGTCTACTACAAACTTCAAAGAAAGACCGCCGCGCTGACCTTGCGCTTGTGTGTGTGTGTGGGAGTCGCGCTACACATTTTTTTTCCACAACAAAGCAAGAGGAACCAAATTTCGCTACAGTGTGTCCGTATATTTAATTACCTACACATCACACTTCAGTACCCTAGACATTTAACGTAGCTAACATACATAATAGTAGAATAGGTCTGTTTGAGTTCATAAGTGGTAGCAGAAAGGCCTTCTGTAACTCACATAAACTGTTATCATCAGGAGCCTTCACAGCTGACCTCATCCAGGACATTAGGTAACATAACAACCACGCAATAACATCAAAAACCACTACACTGACAAACTTGTAAAAAGAAGAAAAATTAGGCAAGAGGCAAGACAACGGCGAGAGGAGGAGCTGCAGGAAGCTGAAGGAGGTGCAGCATATAGTCCTGGAGGATTTTAAACACATTTAGCCCCCCCACCCCACTCCCCACCCCCCACCCCCCAGAATGGATTATATTGGACAAGACAGGGCACTCGGTGAGTAAAATGCATTTTTCTTAAAACTAACAATTTATTAACCAAAAATTTTATTACTAACAAACTATCTAACAGAGTAGTCTAAAATTTGGCATGCATGTAGTACACATCTATATCTTTAAAGTAACACGTCTGCATTTTTTATATTTTGGTAATTTTCTTTTATTTATTTAAAAAAAATATTTTTTTAAATATTTTTTCATACAAATATAGTGTTTTTGATTTTTAAATCATTAAAAATAGAATTTTAAACTTATCAAAATATTAATGAGTAAAATTGTTTTAATTGTCAGTCACAACATGTGGGTGCAATTTGATAAAGTTTGGTCAATGGGAAACAAGATTTTTGCTCTTGAAAATTGGTGAAAAACCCATTATGGCGGTTGTTTTTTTGGTTACCATGTAGAAGGAAAGAAGAAAAATTAAGCAAGATAAAGGCGAGAGGAGGAGCTGCAGGAAGCTGAAGGAGGTGCAGCATATAGTGCTGGATAATTTTAAACACATTCAGCCCCCCAGAATGGAGTATATTGGACAAGACAAGTAATTCGGTGACTAAAATACATTTTTCTCAAAACTAACATTTTATTAACAAAAAATGTTATTTTTTACAAACTATCTAATAGATCAGTCTGAAATTTGGCATGCATGTCGTACACATATATACCTTTAAATTGTCATAAGCTTTTTTGATATTTTGGTAATTTGCTTTGATATATTTTTTAAAATATGTTTTTTTCATTTTTTTTCATACAAATATAGTGTATTTATTTTTTTTTTAAATCATTAAAAATAGAATTTTAAACTTATCAAAAAAGCCTATGACAATTGTTTTAATTGTCAGTCACAACATGTGTGTGCAATTTGATAAAGTTTGGTCAATGGGAAACATAAGTTTTTAGCTCTCGAAAATTGGTGAAATTCCAAAATGGTCGATGTTTTTTTGGTTACCATGGTAACCACATGTTTTTTAACAAAATAAACTGTAGAATTTGGTTCATGGACATACACTGTTTCTAGTGAGCACTTAAAAAGTTTGAAAATGTTATTAGAACAAAAGTTAGTTTTCACTGTAGGGTGCAACTGTGGTTGAAAGTTAGACAATAATTGTATTGTTTCCCTTATATGTACTCTCCCGAAAATAGAAAAGTGCGCAAATGACGGTGTTCATGAACAGTTTGATTATGGAAAGAAGCCAACAGCACAATTGATAAACAGTACATGAACTGGAGACAGGAAGGTGCGAAGATGCAGATTAAATCAATAGACAATCAAGATACTTCGCTGTCCAGTTTCATTCGGGAAACGGATTTAACTCATCATTTTCTTAAAAATAACTTTAAAATGTAAGTTTTTGATTGTTTCTTCAAGACAAAATTTTAATTTAAAGTATTGCAGACTTATTATTATGGATCAAAATGATAAGATGGTGTGATGAGTTACTGTTATTTTTATTTTCAACTCGGCCCATTTTTCTTTTCCGTGTGTGTTCTGTTATTATTATTAGGCGGTCGGGGTCATTACTTATTAATTCTGGGTTATATTTTTCTTGGACGTTAGGATAAATCCGACCACCTTCACCAACCCTTTTTATTTGTAGGGATGGGGGAAAGCACGACCCAGGTTAACGCAGAACCAGTAAATTATTCTGGTAGATAGAAGGTCAGAGGGTTACAGAATATTACGTATTATTTCGGCGCTTGAGCAGAAATAATTTTGCGGTTTGCTCGGTCAACACTGAGTCATAGGTTAGCTTATGATACACTGACAAACAACATTTTTCTTTCTTATATAAGAATAAGTGTTCTTAGGTCAGTTTCTTGCGCTGATTTCAAATCTGAAATCCGTTTATCTCTATCACGTCGGGTTCTTAAGATATTTGTGAATAAATATATTTTTGGGAAACCGTTATTTGCCCCGTTTCATTTTTACTATATAGCTTATTAAAAATTAATAAAAAGCAACATAATTCTACTTTTTATACTGCTAAAAGATGCATGACATATGTTACGCGATTTTTCAAATAGTTACTGCATTTTGAAATAATTATGAGCAAAATATGGCTTCTAGAAGTTGTAGAAATTCGGCTGATCTGTTCTGTTACGTGTGCGGATATTATACCGATCGTGTTGACCAGAAAAACTTTACACCATTACTAAAGAAAGCATATGAACTTTATTTCGATTCGAAAGTTGATGATGCAAATAAATCTTCGCAGCCAAATGCAGTTTGTTCGATACATTGGCTGGTTGGTTACGAAAATCGCCGAAGCATAAGTCGATGCCTTTTGGAGTGCCAGTAATATGGCGTGAACATACAAATCACACTACTGATTGTTACTTCTGCTTGACAAATATCCACGGTTTCACTTTTAAAACTAGAAAGTCTGTGGTTTATCCAAATATTGAATCGGTTTCGAAACCAGTGCCTCATGATCCAATCACGTGTCCGATCCAAGTACCACCAGAACAATATCCGTTGGACGTAAATGAACCACCAGAAAGTGATAGTTTACCTGCTTTAGAAACTAATTCTGACTCAGATTACATACCGGTGAATGATGGTGTTTACTTAATTAACCATTCAGAACTTTCAGATCTAATACGTGATCTCGCTCTTACCAAAGGACAGGCGGAATTACTCGGTTCGCGACTCAAAGAATGAAATCTTTTAGCGCCCAATACTCCAATATCTAAATTTCGTCATAGACACAGAGAACTTGTTCAATACTTTGAGATGGGTGATGACATTTGCTATTGCAAAGATGTAAACGGTCATGAGCACATAATCAACTAATGGCGATTTTTCATCGATTCTTCCAAGACTAGTCTAAAAGACGTGTCATTGCATAACATACATTTTTTTTTCATCAATTCCAGTCGCCTACTCTGTTCATATGAAAGAAACTTATGACAATATGGCTATACGTTTGGAAAAAAAAAGTACAATGACTACCAATGGCGGATTTGTGGAGACCTAAAGGTCATTGCAATTCTCACGGGCATGCAGACTGGGTATACTAAATTTTGTTGCTTCCGATGTGAATGGGACAGCCGCAACAGACAGGAACATTATGCAAGAAAGGTGTGGCCTATCCGGGATCGTATGCAGCTCGGGCATAAAAATGTAATACGCGAGCCATTAGTTAACAAAGACAGCTTCATTTTACCACTGTTACATATAAAGTTGGGGCTCATGAAGAATTTTGTAAAAGCGTTAGATAAAACGAGCAAAGCTTTCACTTATCTTCGAGAAAAGTTTCCGCAAGTTAGCGATGCAAAGATAAAGGAAGGTATCTTTGTAGGACCTCAGATTAGGAAAGTTATTGCAGACAAACAATTCGAGAACTTGTTACATGGTAGTGAACTTCGCGCATGGATGGCATTCAAATCGATCGTCGATAACTTTCTGGAAAATCACAAATCTGTCGACTATGTTGCATATTGTTAAGCAGTGCATAGATGCATACAGAATTATGGGCTGTATCATGTCCCTCAAAATCCATTTGCTCGATTCGCATCTTGACTTTTTCCCTGACAACCTTGGCGAATTCAGCGATGAACATGGAGAACGATTCCATCAAGATATTGCCGTAATGGAGTCACGTTATCATGGATGGTGGAGTGTGACCATGCTTGCCGATTATTGTTGGATGCTTCATCGCGATGTACCACATGCCATTCACCGACGAAAGTCGACTGCAAAGAAATTCAAGCCTACATAACTGTTATACTTCTTGTACGAATGATGTTGTAATACTGTATGCGTTGTTAAAAAACTTCAATTGCGTATTTCTAGAGATCCCGACCTGATAGAGAAAAACGGTTTGCAGATTTAAAAACAGCGCATTAAAATTGACCAGAAAAACATAGAAATGTTAGAGAAAGAAAAAAAAAGTTTTTTTTTGTTAGTCAGTGATATGATTGGGTGGTTTAGATTTAAGTTATGTGCAAGCATGATAGTAGGTCAAAGGTTGGTTAAAAGCGGTTCCTGATAGATAATGCCAGACGCGATGACTCACCGCGTCTGAAATTGCATCAGCTAATTCATAATATACAAGGTATATAGTGAGCGTCAAAAGCATTTATCGCTCACTAGTCCAAGAATTTTGTGCCGTGAAGAAGCGTCATTTGCAGTCTGCTCAGTCTGAGAAATTCTGTAACGTTGGGTATGTTCATAACTTAATAGCTGTGTAGGAAGTTTTTTTTCTATAAGAGTTTAGCACGTTTGAGTAAGCATACTTCTGGGATTAAATTAAATTTTGCTAGTCAGGATGCCATCAATTGCTGACTTATACAAAACTAGAGCCATTGTAGTGAAAGCTGTGTCTATAATTATGCTATGTATAAGCTAGCAGTATCTATGATTTGTGTAGCGGCTTTTGAGATAATTAACTGTATGAGGTTAGGTGCTAAGTAACGGGAGCTCGGTGTAAAGTAAATATGAGTTCCGTGTAACCGCATTTGATTATGATAATTCGTAGTGAATATACACGGGTGTGGTTTGTGTATTTATTAGTTTTGTTATTTGGTCTTGTTGTCAGAAGACAAGGGGTGAAGGGGATTTAATAATATCATGGGCAGTCTTTAATAAGAATAAGGCTGGGAAGTTATTCAGTACAGGGGATTTTAGCTTCAGTGAAGGGAGGGTTTTGACGCCTACCGGCGAGACAAGCACACAAAAGATTCAGGTTAGCCCGCGTCTGGGTAACGTAACAGACAGCGAGTAATTGGTACGGGAGAGAGATAGGAGGGAGCTGTAAATTAGCCGAACCCTCAGCAGAAATATCTGTTTTATTTCTTGTACGTGGCTTGTGTGTAGGGGAGATTTATTAATTTAGGGGACACCAGGGTGTAGATGAATTTTCGGTGTTAATGTGTTATGTATTATGAAATTTTGAATTGTTGTATAGATGTTGTTTTTTTTTTGTTCTACAGCGTCATGGCGTGGAGGTTGTGGATAGCCCTAAGCCTACCACGGACTTTGCGTTCTAGAGAGAATGAGGCACGAGACATCGGAGGAATTGAAGAAAATTAGGTACGCGCTTGTACCGGCGCCCAGTACGTCTGCAACACTGAGAGGAATTAGAAGTTCTCTCGACGTGAGGAAACCCTATGCCTCAGCGGGAGACTTGCCTCTAAAAAGGGGCTCTTAGCTCATAAATGCTAAGACAAAAAAAACAGGCTACGTTGCCTGGTGTTGTTAACAATACTGCCATAATAATGCAGTAGTCCTAAACCCGAAGCGAGTTAACTCGGCGGTTTGCAGAATTGAGTGTCATCAGCAGTGATAACATCTACAGCTTTAGGCAATTAAATCTATATCAAATTACCAAGGCCCTCTTCATCAGTATTCGGGAAAGGAGAGAGGGAAAACATACCTTTCTAAATACTAACAAGAGGAGGTGCGTGACGAAGAAGCAACTCATCAGAGCCTTAGACGAAGACGGTAGCGTCAGAGAGGCACTGAACAGAAACAGAGGGGAGAGAGAGTAGTTAGAGAGGAACAGTAGAGTGTCACGTAGGGTTTATATTCATTTAATTTCCTACATCTTCTTCCTATTCGTTCACCCAAATTCTCTCTTTTATTATCTCTGTATTTCATTTTTCCTGTATATTTTTCATCCATTCGTGTTGCGAATATTATTTTCATATAATTCGCAAACTTTACCTGTTTTCCTTTCTCTTAAACTGAGAATCGCGCTAGGACGATATTACGTAGATGTCAGGGCTGCAGGGCGTCATAAGGCGTGATAAGTCGGTTCGCTGAACATAGGACGTAGCAAATCGTCTACATTCTCACCGAGCGCGCGAGTTTCTTCTCGGCATTAGTCCCGGTGAGGTGTGATACTTTACATCTGCACCGGTCAGTATCCAGACATTTGTCTGGAAAATCCCAAACTGACACGGCGCTCACGGTGGGCCATGGTCAGCTGTAGTGCTAAAACTGCCCTGCAATGGAGTCAGGCTGTCTGGGATTTGAAACTGACACGCGTACATCGTGGTCAGTAGGTGACAGTTACGACACGCGTTAAGCGGACGTAAATGTTGGGAGTAGGGGAGATAATTTCGCTTGGCGAAATAAGTTTGGGCCCTTTGTCTGATTTTAAGATATTGGCCAAGTTTGAAACTTTAATTTGATTCTCGCTCATAGACTCCACAGTAGATAGGTCGCTCGAAAACAGAATAGCTGTTAGCGAAGATCTCAGTTTGTTTCGGCAATTTGTCGAACTTCTAGACTTCCAGAAATATTTTCAGCATTTTTATTCTTAAGTTGTGCGACTACCTGTAATTCTGTGGTTGAGTGAAAGTTCTGGGGTGACCCTAACTTTACCAGCACCTAGTAGTAGTTTCCATACTTGTGAAGAAATAGACAGTCCTTATTTTGAACCACGTGGGTTTTCTCAAGTAACACTGATCTGACGGTGCAAGTTAGACAGAAATACTAATATCCCTATAACGGGTTTTCAAAGACTGTAATGATAAATACTGGACCTTGGAGCCAGCACTTAATTTCTTCTAGAAACTCTATATAATTTGCTGCCTGGTGGCGTGAATATTAACAATCATTTCCCGACTAGATTATATCTTGTGGACAAATCTGTGGTGTGACTAAAGTGAATCCTATACTGAGGGAAGGCACCGACCTGACATTCATCATTTTTTAGAAACCTACGCTATTGACACTGTGCTCTGCTAACTCCCGCGCCTGGAATAATTGTTAGGTGACTTAATCAGACATTTGAACCAATTTGCATACCCAAGTAGTCGTTCCCGGAGACTCCAAGTTAAATACGTCTTTTGGAACTGGGGACTTCTTGGCAGAAGACTGCATTTTTGAGTCTGTGTGAAAATCTAAAATCAATGTGTTCCAAGAGGCAGCAAGCAAAGTCGTGAGTACTAGTATGAGAAGCCATGGCGGAATGAATGAGTGTACGCTGGTTTGAGTGATATTTTTCACTATTTTATCTTTGACACCCTGTTGCTGTCCTAATTTTTTTTCAATCTGCATAATTTGTTGCTAAGGCTAGAGTTCTTGTGTTTTTTGTCTTAGGTTAAATCAGATGTTTTTCAAACTCTGTGCATATAATTACGAGATAAAACAAAGAAAAACTCTTAGACTCAAACCCTATGTATCTGTGACTCGGGCGCCATCATCTGTTCTCTTAACGGGGCCGGGCTAAACCTAGAGTTAACACTATAACGGGGCTATCATCCTTGCAACATTTCCTTGATTTTTTATGACTATGTGTATATGTATTTTCCTTGATGTACTTTCTTTGATGTTGTGAGCCGATTTTTCCTGATAATAAAATCGCTCTTGAACTTAAATAATCGTGTTTGGTCAGCTCGTTCTAGATAATATATATATCATTGTTATAGTTTTCCCACGTCTGTGTGTTTACCTGTCGTCACGTGTATGTGCGTGCCTGTGAGTGATAGAAATATACGTAATACGTATATTGGTGTAGTCTGTCTGACGCTGTAACAACTGTTGTAGAAGATAGGTGAGAGAGAGAAGAATTCTTTTCGCTTTCAGAGACAGCCACTATATCAAAATCTATCATCTCACGTGTGTGGAAATTCTATTACCTTTCACTAACTCTCACTGAGTCTATCACACATTCAAACCTATTCAGAAGGGACCAAACCTAGTCTTAATTCTCCTATCGGAAATCTACGACAAATGAGGGCTCGTTTCCGGTCTTTGAACTTAGAATAGGAAGACGAGTACGACAAACGTGGACTCGTCTATCTGGATTTTGTACTTAAGATTCTGTATTCTGATATAGAGTAAGAGTGTGATGTCTTGTGAGTTGTTATATCTTTAATAATTACCCCCTAGACTAGCGATCTGTTTACGGGCGTGCTGACCACACAAACTAATAAGTTTTTTTTTCCACAGCATCTTTGAATAATATACATTTTGGTTATAGGTTGATTTTGTCGGGATATATGTTAACTGCTGATTGTAATACTAAATGCTGGTAAAGTGGTGAGTGTATAACATTCACTGGGTACTGAGGCAGAACGGCGTTTGAACTAAGTTAAGGAGTGTGTTTCGGACTTTTTGTCCAGATTAATTCCCTCCCTTACCCGATCTGACTTCAGGGGCGAACTTATAGTGGATTTTTAAAAATTAAGGGATTATTTTTCTCTTTAATGTTTGCAATATTCTTTTGCTTTTCCACTGTAGCAACTTATTTTTCAGTTGTAATCTTAACTACCATTTATTTGGCGTAGTCGTGTTTTGCATTGAGTGCTTTATTGCCGATAATAGCAGCGATAGTTAGATTTTATTTTGGAGGAGGTATCCCAGGGTTAAATATATCATCTTTTGATTTTTGGTAAATTTTTTTCTCGTAAGTGGTAGGAACCAGTGTATCCTTTTTCCTATTTTCGTTCTCCACTAGTCTCAGTCACTGACATAATATGGCCGAGAGGGCAAAGCTTAGACAACTTCTCAGGGACGAAGCGAGAGAGGAGGGACTGGAAGGAGAAGAAGCGAAAGCTTTTGTCAGGGACGAACTTGAGAGATATGATGCGGAGAGGAAAGAAGAAGAACTAAAGAGGAAAGAAGCGAAGACCGACCGGCTATTACAGCAGAAGAAGATGGACGAGGAAATGGAAATTCGCAGGATGCAGCATGAGGAAAGGGAAAAAGAGAAACAGAGACAGCATGAGCTGGCGCTTAAGACTCTAGAGTTCCAAAGCCGTGGTGCTGCCTCTACCTCCAGCAGTGGAGAGTCTTCTCCTCATTCCTCCTTAACTGATCCTTCTAACACTCAATCTACTCATCTTTCTGCTATGTCTTTTCCGCTAGAATCTTTCCCTTGTCCCAATGAGAAGATTGACACATGGCTAGAGAAATTTGAGAAAATTGCAACTCTGTACGGGTTAGAGAGGTCGCGTTGGAATATGAAACTTTCCCAGGCCCTAAAAGGTTCTGCTTATGATGTTTATTCTAAGCTGGAAAGTAGCCAACAAGACGACTACGATGTGTTGAAGAAAGCGTTACTGGAGCGCTTTGAAATGAACGCTCGCAAGTTTTTGCAACTGTTTCGCAACAGCCGGAAAGAGAATTCTGAAACTTTTCACCAGTTCTCATCTCGTCTTAAGGGATATCTAACAAAGTGCCTTGAGCTTTCGCAGCTCCCCTCTACCTATGAAGGTCTTGAGGAACTTGTTCTAACTGAACAAATAAAGAACACTTTGTCTGCTGATACCCGGAGATTTCTCGCTGAGCAGGGGGCAGAAAAACTTGAAGACATTTTGGAAAAGTCTGAGCGTTATCACAATGCGCTGGCTGAACTACCGGCCACAAAGCGGAAACCGACAGAGGAGCATTTTCGAAAACATAACCTAGAGCAATCTTCTCAGGCTTCTAACCAAAACAACCACAGAGAAACTGGACCTCAAAACCCCCCTCCTGAAAAATCCAAGTTCTACAAGAACAAGTACCCCAACCACCCCAAACAGTCTGATCAACCCGACCGCCCTACATGGCAGCGTAGCCAGAAAGGACAAGGTGGCAAAGGGAGAACCCCCGAGCACGGGACATATGATCAGACCGAGCACACCGAGCCTAAACGCATCGGATGCTTATTAACAGTCTCGCAAGGCGGAATTATTGACAGTGATTCCCAACCTCTTGGGGATAGACCCTCAACGCGAGGTATTGTTATTTTGAACGGTTCTCAAACTTCTTGCTTATTTGACACGGGGCTTTCTTACGATTGCATTGTTGCCAGAAACCTGGTTAAACCCGGTCAAGAGACAGGAGAGACCGTCAAACTTTGTGGAGTTCGTAAGAGTGATGCACCTACAGCGCTTCCCATCGCATTGGTGGAGATACACTCTGACTTTGTCAGAGGTGTGATCAAAGCGGCTGTTATGGATGATCCCATCTACCCAGTCATACTTGGCGGGAGATACGTGTGTATTGGGAAACCGGAAGAGCCGATTGTGGCAGCAGTAACTACAAGAGGGCAAACCAAGAAGGAACGGGAGCCTGCGCCAAATTTGTTACCTATGGAACTTAAAGAAGCGCAATACAAGGACCCTACTTTGGCACCCTGCTTTAGGAAACTGCCCATGGCGAAGGAACCCAAACAGCACGGGGACATTTTTTCTGAGGATGGCGTACTTTATCGGAGAACGGGCAAGCCTGACCAAGGTTACAACCAGCTCCTAGTACCGAAACAGTACAGAAGCCAAATCCTAGAAATGGGGCACTCTCTTCCCTTTAGCGGACATATGGGACAGAACGCCACAAACCAACGTATAACCACTCATTATTGGTGGCCAGGAGTAAATACTGATATTATCAGATATGTCAAATCCTGTGCCCAGTGCCAACGTGTGCCACCCAAGCAACGGACCCCCCCAGTTTCTTTGGGTGAAATGCCAATAGTGGGTACACCATTCGAACGGGTTGTGATCGACATTTTAGGGCCTTTCGAAAGGACTAAAAGAAGGAACAGGTTCATCCTGACCTTAGTCGATACATGCACTTTATGGGCAGAAGCTATCCCGCTAACATGCGCAGATGCCAAGCATGTCGCAGAAGCCCTCGTGCAGATTTTCACTCGGTTGGGATTCCCTCAGCAAGTGTTGACGGATAATGGATCTCCATACCGAAACCTGTTGATGGATGAGATCGTTAAGATCTTGAGGACCCAACACATCCACACTAAGCCATATACTCTGGCGGAAAATGGGCTCGTGGAACGTGCTAATGGAAACCTCACCATGATGCTAAGTAAGCTGGCACAAGTGAAACCTGAAGATTGGGATCTCTGTATTCCTGCAGCATTATTTGGCTACAGAGAATCTCCTCATACTTCCACAGGATTTCCGCCAGCTACACTCTTATTTGGCAGACCCATTAAGGGCCCGCTTGAAGCCTTACTTCAGTCTCTGACAGACGAGAAGGCGGATGAGACAGTCGTCTCAGCAAGTAAATATGTGTCGGTTTTAAAGGAAAGGTTGAAACTAGGGTGGGACCTAGCAACGACTAACTTTAAGCGAGCTCGCACAAAGCACGCTAACCGATACAGGAAAGTCGCGGAAGAGAGAGAACTGGAAGCAGGAGAGAAAGTTTTGGTGTTACTCCCTACTGAGAACAACCAACTGAAGATCGGATGGCAAGGGCCGTTTACCGTCCTGAAAAAGATTTCTAAGGCTAACTACCAGATCTCTATTGAAGGAAAGGAGAAGGTTTTCCATTTAAATCTCTTAAAGAGATACTTGGAAAAACCAGTGCCAACCTCCGACCATCTCCTGACGATCGCCAAAACTGACGAAGATGATGATAGTGGCAGGGATATTCCACCGCTATCACAGGAAATCTTTCAAAAATGTCAGAAGCGGCGACGCTCTTTCAAGCGCGCATGGGAGACATTCCGGGGGAAGGAAACTTTGAGGAGTGGACTTGAGTAGGAATTGGACAGAGATGGAGGGGGAAGATGAGAGGGAAGAGGACAGACACCCCGAAGCTACGGTTATAGGAAATTAAACTCCATAACGTAGACATGGAGTGCTTCCATATCTTAAAGGGGGGAGGCTCTGTCACGTAGGGTTTATATTCATTTAATTTCCTACATCTTCTTCCTATTCGTTCACCCAAATTCTCTCTTTTATTATCTCTGTATTTCATTTTTCCTGTATATTTTTTATCCATTCGTTTTGCGAATATTATTTTCATATAATTCGCAAACTTTACCTGTTTTCCTTTCTCTTAAACTGAGAATCGCGCTAGGACGATATTACGTAGATGTCAGGGCTGCAGGGCGTCATAAGGCGTGATAAGTCGGTTCGCTGAACATAGGACGTAGCAAATCGTCTACATTCTCACCGAGCGCGCGAGTTTCTTCTCGGCATTAGTCCCGGTGAGGTGTGATACTTTACATCTGCACCGGTCAGTATCCAGACATTTGTCTGGAAAATCCCAAACTGACACGGCGCTCACGGTGGGCCATGGTCAGCTGTAGTGCTAAAACTGCCCTGCAATGGAGTCAGGCTGTCTGGGATTTGAAACTGACACGCGTACATCGTGGTCAGTAGGTGACAGTTACGACACGCGTTAAGCGGACGTAAATGTTGGGAGTAGGGGAGATAATTTCGCTTGGCGAAATAAGTTTGGGCCCTTTGTCTGATTTTAAGATATTGGCCAAGTTTGAAACTTTAATTTCATTCTCGCTCATAGACTCCACAGTAGATAGGTCGCTCAAAAACAGAATAGCTGTTAGCGAAGATCTCAGTTTGTTTCGGCAATTTGTCGAACTTCTAGACTTCCAGAAATATTTTCAGCATTTTTTATTCTTAAGTTGTGCGACTACCTGTAATTCTGTGGTTGAGTGAAAGTTTTGGGGTGACCCTAACTTTACCAGCACCTAGTAGTAGTTTCCATACTTGTGAAGAAATAGACAGTCCTTATTTTGAACCACGTGGGTTTTCTCAAGTAACACTGATCTGACGGTGCAAGTTAGACAGAAATACTAATATCCCTATAACGGGTTTTCAAAGACTGTAATGATAAATACTGGACCTTGGAGCCAGCACTTAATTTCTTCTAGAAACTCTATATAATTTGCTGCCTGGTGGCGTGAATATTAACAATCATTTCCCGACTAGATTATATCTTGTGGACAAATCTGTGGTGTGACTAAAGTGAATCCTATACTGAGGGAAGGCACCGACCTGACATTCATCATTTTTTAGAAACCTACGCTATTGACACTGTGCTCTGCTAACTCCCGCGCCTGGAATAATTGTTAGGTGACTTAATCAGACATTTGAACCAATTTGCATACCCAAGTAGTCGTTCCCGGAGACTCCAAGTTAAATACGTCTTTTGGAACTGGGGACTTCTTGGCAGAAGACTGCATTTTTTGAGTCTGTGTGAAAATCTAAAATCAATGTGTTCCAAGAGGCAGCAAGCAAAGTCGTGAGTACTAGTATGAGAAGCCATGGCGGAATGAATGAGTGTACGCTGGTTTGAGTGATATTTTTCACTATTTTATCTTTGACACCCTGTTGCTGTCCTAATTTTTTTTCAATCTGCATAATTTGTTGCTAAGGCTAGAGTTCTTGTGTTTTTGTCTTAGGTTAAATCAGATGTTTTTCAAACTCTGTGCATATAATTACGAGATAAAACAAAGAAAAACTCTTAGACTCAAACCCTATGTATCTGTGACTCGGGCGCCATCATCTGTTCTCTTAACGGGGCCGGGCTAAACCTAGAGTTAACACTATAACGGGGCTATCATCCTTGCAACATTTCCTTGATTTTTTTATGACTATGTGTATATGTATTTTCCTTGATGTACTTTCTTTGATGTTGTGAGCCGATTTTTCCTGATAATAAAATCGCTCTTGAACTTAAATAATCGTGTTTGGTCAGCTCGTTCTAGATAATATATATATCATTGTTATAGTTTTCCCACGTCTGTGTGTTTACCTGTCGTCACGTGTATGTGCGTGCCTGTGAGTGATAGAAATATACGTAATACGTATATTGGTGTAGTCTGTCTGACGCTGTAACAACTGTTGTAGAAGATAGGTGAGAGAGAGAAGAATTCTTTTCGCTTTCAGAGACAGCCACTATATCAAAATCTATCATCTCACGTGTGTGGAAATTCTATTACCTTTCACTAACTCTCACTGAGTCTATCACCCATTCAAACCTATTCAGAAGGGACCAAACCTAGTCTTAATTCTCCTATCGGAAATCTACGACATAGAGTCAGATAGAAATACTTAGAGGACAGCCTCTGAGTTAGCGCTGAAAAGTCAATTAGCGTAGCATTTCTGGTGGTGTATTAGTTTTGCAGGATCGCCTAGAGCGCCTTGAGACAGTGTAGACATTTAGTTTATACATCTTCAGCGGGACAGTGTGTTAGTTAGTAACAATAGTGTAGCCAGGAGTGGTGGCTCTTACTTAGAGTCCCCCACCAAGAATATTTCTTTATCTTTAGTTGTTATAGTGCAGGTGTGAAGGAGAGTGTCGAAATTTTTATATTGTGTCTTTTACTTGATTTGTTCTTTTTTCAGGTTGTGTGAACTCGCAAGTTATTATTTGTACTGTGGTATCGATTTGTTGTTTAATGAACTATAAAATGTACACTGGATCAGTTTATCTTTAACTATACTGTACTTGTATGCTTTTATTGTATAGTTGTGTCTGTGGATAATTTAGTGAAACCTTATCTCCTTTCTGGTAGTCAGAGGTGGTGAGACAGTAGCTATTACATAAGTCGCAAGTGGCGAGGGAGAGTTCATCTATTTTCTTACCCTCGAAGCTATAAGTCTCATTCTTCCACATTTACTGTATTCTCATCTTAATCTATCTTCTCAGACTTTCTCAAAGCTGGAATCTTGTCTCTGTACTCACTCAGACTCTAATTAAAGCCACTTCGTGACAGATGGCTGCAATTAAAAACCTGTCAATTTGACGGGTTGTTGCTTGTAAAGAATAATCACGGGATATACTCCCCTTGCTCTGCAATGATGGCCAATTGCGGCCAAAATTCAGAGTTTCTACTGAGGGTCTTCAAAAGTGTCTACTGTTGCAATAACGTTGGTAATAATTGGTAGTGGAAGACAATGTTAATTTTATGGCTGATAAATACGATCAGCATAGGTCTGGCTTACGGACGGCCGACTGATGTGTGAGAGAGTGAGTGTCAACAAACGCGAATGCCATGTAGTACAGATTGAGTTAAATAGCAATCACTCACACCATAGCACACCTAGGAGTCAGGAAACGTTGTAACTCCTAGTAACATTCTACATTGTTTATTAACACCACAGCAAACGATGACATCATAAATAATACACTGTCACAGGTACAAGTCACGGCAAATCAAGATACATCAAGTGAGCACTCATCCAAGGTAATTGAGCGTACAATCCCAAGATATATAATCATCAATAATTGCTCATAACGGATCATCAATCATCAGTAAGTAAATCCTTAGAGATACAGTCACTGGTACAAAAATATCCATTCACAAAAGCTGTAGAGCACAGCAGTCCATAATCATAAATATTATGGCCAAAACATATCCATTCAAGAAAGGGGAACTGCATATGTCGCAGTTTACGATAATATGTGTATGGCCTAAATCAACATACTCCAAGGCCTGAAATAATACATAATCCGTGGCCTGAAAATCTTCACCATAGGAAATATGCATAATAATAATCATGGCCGGTACACTCCATGGCCTCAGAATCAATCAATCTAGCAAGGAAACTCTTCCCTACAACAATATATTCCATCTTCTCTTAAGAAAAATATCCCTCGATAATAGTTTCTGGACACACTCACGAAATGGTCAAACATCCATTTCGTACCTCTGCCAGAAACACACTGTCACGAAAAACGCTACTCAGTACAGCTCAGTAACAAAACTACATGCGCGGACTAGCCGCGAGAGAGCGAGAGAATATCGCTCAGCTCAAACCGTACCTACCCTAAAATCTCACTAGGGACTAGAACAGTTTTTAACATATTTTTAAACACACTAACAATTAGTCAGTTGAGCTGTCTTCAACAATTTCCTGCCTACAGCTCCCAACTAAGAAAAACATCATCATCACCCAAAGCGTGTTTACAAGGGTGATTACTAAAAACTGACCTTTGCATACAAGTCTTTTAACGCTGAATTCCCCTACATTAAAATATGACTTAACATACTATACCGACCCCCGGGGACAAAAATAATATCATCATTTTTTTTTTGAAAAGTACATCAGCAAAAAATAAGAGGTCGATGAAGCTCTAATGTCCACACACAAGAATTACCCTATGTTAAGTCATGTCCATAAATTCCCAAAAAATTATTAGCAATAAGTAGAAAGTAGGCAATGAAGTATACAAAGTAATCAGATAAGTATACAAATATGATCGGTTTCAAACAAGGTTAAGTATATTCAGTATAGACTAAGTAGGAAATAATAACTAGAAAGTGAAAAGACAAGATCAAGTAAAAAGAAGAATGACCAGCAATGAAAGAAAGCAATGAAATCGAAATAAAAAAAAGAAATCAATAATACAACATGGTAACAATTAAGTTAAACAATGCATTGCATGGAAAAAAATACAGCTATCACAAACCGGCATAAAACAAAAAAACCCTGTATATATATATATATATATATAGATATATTATATATATATATATATATATATATATATATATATATATATATATATATATATATATATATATATATATATATATATATGTATGTATATATATATATATATATAGATATATATATATATATATATATATATATATATATATATATATATATATATATATATATATATATATATATATATACACATACATACATACATATCAGAATCTTTATTCTCCATAAAATACATTAATATGTACAGACATGATATAATAGATACAACATGGCAAATAGGAGAATCATTAGAATTTACATAAAGTGTTGAAGACGTCTCAAGTAGTTATATGTGGGTGTTTTTACATCGAACCTTTGTGTTACACATACATAAAAAATTTTAAGCTTTCTAAAAGACATTGGCATATAATGATATGGTATAACCTGCCAAAAATGAGAATTATTGAAATTTACAAAATGTGTGAGGAATACCATTCAAGTAGAGCAATATGGTTGTTTTTACATGGATGTTTTATCAGAATTTGGTTTGCCATAAAAAAACTTTGACAGCTAGTGGCGTGAGATATTAAATATAGCATCAAATACAATAGTCGTATGGTATAGTATACAGAGGAGCACAATTGAGTGTAGACTGTGTGGAAAACATCCCAGCAATTCAAAATGGGTGTTTTTTACATCGAAGTTTCCATATTCTGTAAGAACCTATAATTGCACTAATACTGGCATATTTACATAAAACCTTTGCTTCAAATTTCCGCAACCCTAGCGACATTAATCCACTCACACACTTTGCATGCACATGACCCAAACTACCAATTATCAGTACGATTACATGCGTACGGTAGCCTAGCTACATATATATATATATATATATATATATATATATATATATATATATATATATATATATATATATATATATATATAAACCATTAAAGAAAGCTGTAATAAATATAGCATAATAGACAATCTAACCAAGATATTAAACTTATTCATACCTAAAAATGAATTATTATAGACATCACAGAAAAAAAATAATAATAACACCGCTATAAATAAGTTCCCACTGACGCACAATCAAGCGCTGGGCAAAGACAAATTATCACAATATCAGAAAAAAAAATAATGTACAATACCAAAAAGTTTCGTAACGATAAGTTACATAAAAATAGTATTTATTTATTTACTAGTTTAAACCTATAATTAATAGGCCAAAAATGAAATCAGCTTTAACAAAATGTATGACATATAAAAAAAATTCCTATCGTTAAACAAACACAAGTCAGCACACGTCAGTTTAAAGATGATTTGTCACAGAAAAGGCACATGCGAAAACACCCTGTTACCATGCATTCCAACTTGCAAATATATGAGCACAACATTATGTATCCTGACTATGTGCTTTAACCAGAACTCTAGATTCTTCAGTCGAACAACAGTATCAGCTGTCTCTGTTAATTCTACATGTTCAGTTTAATTTAACCTTTAAGTTACTCCAGGCTGACAATCACGTTCAGCTCAGCTACAGTGTTCTTTAGCTGTAACTGTACTTTTCTCAACCTGATATGCGATACACTGTAAAGAAATCCACAATCTGCTGCTACTATGAGATATGAAAAGATCCTATAAAAATATATGCAGCGGTTTAAAACAATATTTAAGTATTAGAATAATCTGCTAGGAAAATGTTGCATGCCTGACTGGCAAGAAAATCAAATTATTTAAATTCTCAGGTGTCATGCTCTGGAAGAAATCAGTATTTCAGAATATGTTCCCAATTTCAAATACAAGATCATCTCTGATACATGCAAGCTACGTTTCAAAATTACGTTTCACAACATAACGGTTACCTCACATTTTCTATGTGTGTGCCAGTATGTTAACCAGCCATGGCATCAAAACACGAGAAAGAAGTTTAAATTTAGTGAATAAAGGGACACTCGGGGCTCTCTGAAGACGACTACTGCACCTTGTCGTAATTTTTATCTGAGAGGGTGCTGATGAATATTGGTCCCTTTAGAGTGTAAAGTGATATTGAAGGCTCTGTGAGAATAAGGATTTAGGTGAATGAGGTAGTAGATTCACAAGCGCTGGGAAGGAGCAAGGACAGTCTCTTATTACGACAATATCTGTTTTCTCACAGACTACTCCTATCTCTCTTCTGCACAAACAATTGTGTCAGTTCCAGTCGCTCAGGCGCGCTCACCGATTTGGTGATTCTGTCGCTCAACGTACATGAATACAAACTACACAGATGGAAATGTTTGGAGTTTTAGGCCAACCGACAACCAACACAAATAAATATTCATACCTTTATTATCATAAAGGACTCACACATAATTGTACATTTACAGTCAAAAATCAAAAAGTTACAGAATACAAATATAACTAGGGAAGAGGGGCTTTTGAGGAGAAATATCCCATCCACCGTTTCCCGTTTATATCTACTAACAGACAAAACCCGGTCCCAAAGACAAGAAAGGGGGGGGGGGTGATCAGAGATAGGCAATTTAACCCACTGGTAAATTTATTACTCTGAGGCAAGGGGTTACAGAAAAGGGGGGGGGGGGTAGAGGAAAGCTAGGGTTCTCAATTGTCTCCCTTTAAATCAACAAATTTTACGGGAGGGGGAATGAACACAGTTACCCAATCCCACTAGGAGAGATCCCGTACAAGGAATATAATGCACCTTAGTATAAGGTCGAACTAATTAAAAGGGTAAAGAAAAGATAAATCTCCTTTCATTCAAAAAAAACACACTAGGGCTGGCCATCCCAACAAACACACACGCAGACTTACCGAAAGGTGAATTCTGGCACTTCATAGGAAATACATAAGAAAAACAGCACTAAGCCTTGACTTAGGTAAAAGTAATTTCTTCCGTGTACAGCCCCAGATTTTGCGGGTTGTTTAAGTTAACAAAGTGTCCCGAAATCGATGGACGTTGAAGTTTAACGGTACTGTTTGTTTATTAGATAAAGTTCCTAAAGAAAGGCACAGGCACTTGGCTAAGCGTGAGGTATGGTGTGGTTCCTAAAATTGGCACAGCTGGCGGAGATAACTTCCTTTTCCGTAATGTCACAAGTTAAGAAAACACTGAGGTAAGTTCTTCTTCGGGGGGAGGGGAGGTAAATTCCACTGAATATGCGTGACAGACAGTGTTCAGGTATCGATGCTTTTTCTTCACAAATAGGGGCAGTGAATAAAATATGTTCTGCTTCCAGTTTCCTTTAAGGACTCTATATGAACTAGTATTTTTAAAGTGTTTCTTGAATGGCTTTTTTCTCAGTTACGTTCAGAGGAGCGGGGCCCATTACAGGTCGCCACAAGTTTAGCTTTAAAAAGTTCATATGTTACTGGAGTTATCAAATTGAGTTTGGCAGAACTCTGTATATAGTTAATAATTGCTGGGATGCAGGTTGAATGATCGTTCTGAATGAAAGATAATCAAAACAAGAAATGCATTACAAATCATATTATAATCTGAC
Source organism: Oreohelix idahoensis (assembly GCA_024509875.1). Taxonomy (NCBI): domain Eukaryota; kingdom Metazoa; phylum Mollusca; class Gastropoda; order Stylommatophora; family Oreohelicidae; genus Oreohelix; species Oreohelix idahoensis. Next base: position 232,592 of record JAMPIV010020835.1, on the reverse strand, counting down.
GCGATAAATTACAGTTAGCCTATTTACTTATTAGCGTCGTCAATTAACAAATCAGGAAAACTTCCCGTGAGTTAAAAATAATTAAAAGCACATCTATCTATACAGAACTAAACTGTATTAAAGTTATAATTCTCTTTAACGTCTGCAAAATAAATTTACGCGTCAATTGTATTAGGAAATACTTTTAGCTGTAACATTAGTTTGCACTAGAACTTTGAAAATGGGTTTATTTAATAAGGTTAAATTTACACCACAATCCATTGAAATCAATAGAAATAACTCGACCAATGATCACTCGAAGCTAATGTATAAATTACCGTCTGCACAGAAAGAATACACTCCAATAGTCACGAAGGTAGATGAAATCCAGCAGGGATCCGACTATGCTAGTGCAACTAGGATTCTGTCAGAGCGAACGATAAAATGCAGTTTATCGGAGTTCTCTATTTATACTTCTCGAATGTAACTTGAATGGGGCGTGTTAAATTTTCGCACCTTTCTTGATCTTGAGCAAAATTCGGGGTACCTCGCCGATGTGTTAAACGTTGCGATTCCTACGTTTTCCCCGGTCTACCGATTTTCTTCCGTCTCAGGCTGCTCGCATAAGAGTGCGAAAATTTCCCGAGAAGCTAACTCTGTGAGCTGCAAGTCCCTGATTCTTTAGATCGCGGCCGCTCCACGTTGAATTCTGAAGATCAGCCTGTTCTTTGATGGTACCGCTGCATGCCGGTAAAAGTTACAACAGATGATCAGGGGTTCTAAAGTTATGAGAGGCCAATATTCTGTTATCATCCATCGAGTCAGGGAAATTCATTTGTCATACTTAGACGTACGTCACACACCTTCACAGCTAATGAGGTTGTGCATAGGGCTGGCAATCTCATAATGTATAGTAAACTGTCTTGGAATCACAATTGCAGGAGCACGTCAATGCTAGATGTACCAGCTACAGTGGCTCCAAGCTCCACAACAGAGCACAAAGGTCAATCATTATATGGTCTAAGTGGGCATAGTCTTCTGACTGGTGTGTGTAGATACCAACAGCCCACTGCCTTCATCAAAAAAGCTAAAGACAGGTCACTACAAACTGACATGCTACACCTCATTAAAATCGTCATACGTACAACGTTTATCAAAACACAGCAGTATAAGAATAGTATGGAAATGAAATGGTGATTTATCAAAACACAGTCATATAGAAATATTATGGTAATGCAATGGTGCATAATCAGAACACAATCATATAAAAAATAATATGGTGTTGAAATGGTGCATAAATATGAACCAACATAATATCCGAAAGAAGTCATATCGTAACCTAATACAATACGCATAATGTACTATACTATACTAATATACAATATTATCTACTATCTTAAATAAGTTATATAGTAAACAACTCTAGCGGTCTTGAAAAATCCTGTAAATTTGCGGAGGTAACATCATACAATGAGGAGTGAACATACTGACTGGTTCCACTGGAACAGCAAATCTTGTGCAAGGTAACATACACTAAGTTGAAGAGGGTAACAGCCTAATAAAAAAAGATAGCAGCTTTGACTCTCATCGAAAAGCCGTTGCTGTGAAAAAATACAAATGAAAGTTTCTATTTTAACACCGGTAGGATTTTATGAAAGGCAACAGTCAATTTTACATTAAACCTACCAACTGTGGCTGTGTAAACTTCCGGCCCCTTTATGATGAGCAACAAACCTTCCTCAGTCACGTGTAAAGAAAACAGGAGGATTAGGGAGAGGATGACCGCAACTCAAGGTAGTCACCGCTGTAGGCTGAAACAAAGTTATGCACTCACAGCAACGAGATGCTCTTTCGAAATCAAAAGCAGAGCAAGCAATAGCATTTGAGGCAATATTACTGTTGTTACCTTGATTACTAATAATTTGAGGCTTTTGTTGAGCAAAGTTAACCTGGCGGTGCAATATATCATTTAGAGATCTACCATCATATTGCGAACTGTCACAATTATTATCTCTATTGGGAGCATTGTTATTTGCTCTATTGAAACTATTATTCTGATTTGAACCCCAGTTAACATAGTTGCGATTACTATTTCTCCTTTGTTTGGGACCATTGTTATGTTTAGAACCCCAGTTAGCATTACTGTGAGTAATATCTCTCCTTTGATCAAAATATCTACTAGGTGAATTTTGTTGTCTCCTAGAAAAATTATTATAAGGCTGATAATCTCTAGTGTAGTTACCTCTTCCAAAATTTCCATAATTGTTAGAACCAAAATGTTGAGATCCGTTAACTTGTCTCCAGTTTCTTGGAGAAGGAAAATTACAACGTGATGGACCCCCTTAGTACTGTCTAAGATCACAATTATCTCTCCTGCCAAAATTGTTTTTGTTTTTGCATGTGGGAATGTGCTTAACCGAAGTATCAGGAATGACAGAATCCTTATGGTCACCTACATAATGGGCATTATTTTGGGAACAAATACTACTAGTATTATCCTTTGTTGTGGATTTATCAGAATTTCCAACAGCAGATGCCCGATTGGTTTGTGTAGCTTTGACATAACATTTATCAAAGTTTTTCCCATGATGTACAGGACTGATTGTTACAGTAGGCTTCCTTTTGTTGGCCTGACGCCAAGAATCAGTACTATTAGAGGCAGTATCGTTAGTACGTGGGAAATTATATTTGCCACGAAAAGATTTATGTACATCATGTTTGACGTTACTGTTAGCATTGAGTGCATATGGCTGACTCTTTGCCTTACTGACGTGTTGATAATCAACTTTATGTCTACCACTGTCAACATTGACAGTAGACAACACCTTGTAATCCATCAACTCTTTTCCTTAATTCCGTAATTTCTACATTTTTGAGTGAAATTTCTTCACCTTGTTTCTTAATTAAGTTATCAAATGTCGGAAATCTGCGCCTCTCCTCCGCGAGTGATTTCTCAATCTTTTCAATTTTCTCTGTTTCCATCGTTAATTCCTCTAAACTCATTTTCTCATCCTTTTCTTTCTTTGCTCTCATTTGTCGTGCCTCAATCTCACTATCATGGCTATTCTTAAGCTCATCAACCTTCTCTGGAGGTAAAGTATTCTTCTCTTTAGCAATACATTCTAAAAAATTCACTTCACTCAATAAATCAAGAAGCGTTTCTGTATAAGACTTCTCACGTTCCTTGGCCTGAACTTTTAATTTGCAACACATCTCTTACTTTTCTTGAACTTTCTTCGATAGATTCTTCACTTCGACATTTGTATCTTCTACTTGAGCTTCCAACTCTTTGATCTTAAACAATGCTGAATTCAATGCAGCTTGTGACCCAGAAAGTTCCAAGTTCAATTTGTATAAATCCCTTGTAAGGTTGGACACTGTCTCATGTAGTTCACTCTCCTCAGCAATACTTTCTAAAAAAAAACTCACTCTTTCCCGTTCACTCAGTTTGTTATCTTTTATTGAGCTCACCACATCTTCTAGCTCCTTTTCCTGACCATCATGAATGTCGTTGTGAATACTCTTCTGTATATTCCTCAATATATGATCGTGTTTAATATTAATATGCTGATCCAAAAACACACGCAGGTCACAAATCAGTAAATCCACTAAATCCTTAGCCATTATTAAATGAGGAACGGATTGAAAATTATCCTGAGCAAAATACCTTAGGGATGCTGACGTATTACGCAAAAAACTGTCCATCACATATGTTTCAAGTTCTGGGCCTTGCAGTCTCTCATCATCCCTACCTTCTTCAAATAAATATTCCAATACAGGCCTCATATCCTCAGGATCCATATCCAAATCCATAGTGACTCACTCACTAAGTCAAATATATGTAGTAATCACCTATAATTATAATAAGTTTATGTCCCCAGAAGTTAGGACAATTACCTTTCTACCTCACACAGCTAAATATTTCTCTAAGAAATTCCAATTATACGTTAGTTACTGTATAACAAGTTCCTGTGCATAGAACTTTTATAAATTCATATCAATATGAAGGAAGTCAATATTATATTATCATTTAACCATAGGTATTTATGCATTTGATTGCACAATAAGTAATAAATAATTAATGTACGATATACGCAATAAGAACAACAATTACAAAGACAAGATACTAGAGAACGAATGTTAACGTTCGCAGAATCAACTGAACAATAAAGCAGAACTAAAAAAATATTGCAAAGCTTGCAATGACAGCTGCGAATAGAATAACAAAACAAGCGACAAAACAGTGTATAAACGAAAAATGTGTATATAAATAAAAGATAGGAAAGAAAGAAAGACACTCACAAACAAATTAATCAATAAACTAAGGTACAGAAAAATTACTACGATCACAACAATGAAACGTTACGTCACACCTAAACAACTACTGTTGAAAGAAACAAGTAGCGATCTGAACTTCGGCAAAGTTTTTAGCATTGAACCGGAATTATCGATCAATTGAAACTTGCAAACTAATCCTTACAGAACATCTGACAAGAGCCCGAATTAACTTCGAGATGAACCTCGTTTGTCAGATCGACCTCCCTACCGCCCGCATAAATATAGAATATATATAACATAGGACAATCAATAGAATTAATAATGCATAATCGAGGAAGGCTTGTTACATATACACAAAGTGGCACAGTTTACAAACAAAAGCACTTATCTTCAATTAAGGAAAACTTCCGTCCTTCCCGCCAAAACGATGGGTATCGATAAACACAACATATGCAACACTCCAACGTTGATAGGCACAGGGTACTCCTCGACAAGTCTTGAAAGGGAACAGTAGATAATCCAACTCAAACGTATTACTTGACATCTACTTGAAACTTGTACACGAGAACTGGAACAGGTAACACTGCAACTCTTGACTTGTGGCATACGTAAAGAAGGACTGGAAACACTGCAGATCTCCCACTTGAACTCCTTGTAGTCGTAAGGGTACAATGTCAAACACACCACTTAACGTTAGTGGTTGGTCAGGGGAATACTGTTAAACTTCTGTAAATGATGTAACCCCATGAAGCTGGCTCACCACTGTAACAAGCGCATTTCGTTGTATACTGGCAGGGAGAGAATGGCTACCACTATTGCAATAACGTTGGTAATAATTGGTGGTAGAAGCCGATGTTAATTTTATGGCTAATAAATACGATCAGCATAGGTTGGGCTTACGGGCGGCCGACTGATGTGTGAGAGAGTGAGTGTCAACAAATGCAAAGTCATGTAGTACAGATTGAGTTAAATAGCAATCACTCACACCATAGCACACCTAGGAGTCAGGAAACGTTGTAACTCCTAGTAACGTTCTGCACTGTTTATTAACACCACAGCAAACGATGACATCATAAAAAATACACTGTCATAGGTACAAGTCACGGCAAATCAAGGTACATCAAGTGAGCACTCATCCAAGGTAATTGAGCGTACAATCCCAAGATATATAATCATCAATAATTGCTCATAACGGATCATCGATCATCAGTAAGTAAATCCTTAGAGATAAGTCACTGGTACAAAAATATCCATTCACAAAGGCTGTAGAGCACAGCAGTCCACAACTATAAACATTATGGCCAAAACATATCCATTCAAGAAAGGGGAACTGCATATGTCGCAGTTTACGATAATATGTGTATGGCCTAATCAACATACTCCAAGGCCTGAAATAATACATAATCCGTGGCCTGAAAATCTTCACCATAGTAAATATGCATAATAATAATCATGGCCGGTACACTCCATGGCCTCAGAATCAATCAATCTAGCAAGGAAACTCTTCCCTACAACAATATATTCCATCTTCTCTTAAGAAAAATATCCCTCGATAATAGTTTCTGGACACACTCACGAAATGGTCAAACATCAATTTCGTACCTCTGCCAGAAACAAACTGTCACGAAAAACGCTACTCAGTACAGCTCAGTAACAAAACTACATGCGCGGACTAGCCGCGAAAGAGCGAGAGAATATCGCTCAGCTCAAACCGTTGCTACCCAAAAATCTCACTAGGGACTAGAACAGTTTTTAAACATATTTTTAAACACACTAACAACTACTCAGTTGAGCTGTGTTCAACAATTTACTGCCTACAGCTCCCAACTAAGAAAAACATCATCATCACCCAAAGCGTGTTTGCAAGGGTAATTACTAAAAACTGACCTTTGCATACAAGTCTTTTAACGCTTAACTCCCCTACATTAAAATATGACTTAACACTACCTTTCGCTCAAGATTACTCTTGGCAGAGATGTGAATAAAAGAATGATGCTTCAATTCTAGAAAGCCTCGTAGGAATTTAAGAAATCAAGTACTACGGCTGATAGGATCCAGGCCGTATAAACTTTCTATTTTCACTGACCTTCTAAAAGGAGTAGTAAATTTGATAGTTTTGATGAGCCCCCAACTGATTTAAATCAGTAAAATATTACTTTAATAGTTCTATTATAGGTATTTAAACTGACTGAGACATACATATGAAGTTCACTCAAAATGACTAAATCAACTATAAAATTGCATATATACAGGTAACAAAGTTAAATAGTCAATTATCGTCAACAATTGTAAAATAAATAAGGGTGGGGTGAATTAGATAAAGTCTTTAAAATTTCATCACTGGGGATGATCTTGACAGTGAGTTTTCTCTTTCTAATTTTCTTAAATAAAATAAATAATAGTACCACCAATTGGTACCACAGACGAGTGTCATGAAATAAGGGAGACACAAATACTCTCCTGAGTATTGGGTTTCCTGACACGAAAATCAGTTGTCCCCTCTTTTCATTCCACAATCCCATCTGCCTCAGAACTTTACCCTCTCTGAGCATTAATGTTAATCCCAGTGAGCGGAAAACAACCATTGCACTTAAACTGAATATATTTAAATTAACATAAGTGCTGGTTGAAAAGGTTAATATAATATTGATAAGGTTGATAAAGTTGGATTTTTATTCCCGTTAATGATATCCACCAAAAGATAGATATAAGTGGATTGGAAGCCCTCTCTGAGCATTAATGTTAATCCCAGTGAGCGGAAAACAACCTTTGCACTTAAACTGAATATATTTAAATTAACATAAGTGCTGGTTGAAAAGGTTAATATAATATGTATCTACATCACTGCTGTCATCATCCACTCCTTGCTCCATATGGAACTTGGGACTACCTCTGCTTTTGGTTCTCTATGAGAAACTCGCATGAAGCAGTCACCAGCTCTTGCAATGGTGGTTCATGAAACTATCATTCTATATTCTGAGGTTGCCAGCCTCTTATGAACTTGGACATCCACTAGCAATTTCATTATGTTAATAATGCAAAATATAGAATTATACAATATACAACTTACCCCATAAAATATCTATGGGAATACAGACTTCTTGCTCAGGGTAATAGTTTCGGAAACTTGATTAAGGTGCCTTTTACACGTGGTCTGGGGTATTACTTTACAATAGAATCCCATTAAATGAAGTCCCATTATGACTAGGTCCCTTATCAGGACGAAGCATCACACCACACTCTAGCGACATCAAATAGGCCTTTGACCTCATAGAGACATCAGAACATAACGATCGACTTAGATATGTAAAGATATACAGATTCTATGATTCCTGGCTTTCCGTATTTATAAATGTAGAGTTGTCGTTATGAAAATCTACAAGATGCTCAAACACGTTGTCCAGTCTCTTAAAGTGGAATCCTGAACCTATTCCGTATTCTGGCTTGTTATGTCTGTCTTCTTGACGAGTTGAATTTCATAATGCTGTAAACTCAACAGTTGCTAAATTATGAGGCAACATTTGGCCCACGCATTCAGATTGCTACTATATGACAAGGCTTCTATCAGAAATGTTGTATTTTTACATCTTAAATGTCAGTTAATAGCATGCAAAATACGTATATTTTGGTGTATATTCCCCCTTCCCTCCACGTAAAATTCCTGCATGGCACACGCAAAAAAATGTCATAGTCTTTCACAGGTAATCTCTTTCAAGATGGATAATTATCGTCTACAAGTCTGTCCAGAAATGATTATGACATTTACCGGTCTAACCAACAATCAACAAACTGGTCATACAGAATTATTATCAATGATAAAATAATCGACTGTGGCAATTGTAGTGTTCCACTCTCTTACCGACTGTTTTCTTTTGTCTATTATTTTATTCCTCTCCACACCTCTCTAAAGCTGGTAATGAAAACAATTTCTCTTCAGATCTTTTTCATTTTCTTATAATGAGAAAACTCTCCTCTACAAGTGTCTGTTAAATTGTTCTTGCTGCCTGCGATTTCTCACGGCTCAGGGTCAATAAATTATTCCTTTGGCCAGTGGAAGTCATTTCACTTGGAATATGAAACCCAGTGCTACTATCCAGCCCGGAAGTAGAACCTTTTGTATCAATAACTGGATGCGCGTAAATGAAGTGGAATTAACTCTGCCCTACAGCTGCACAGTGAAAACTCTGATCAGTTTAAAATGAAGGAATTTGATCACCCTGTGACAGAATGGGGCGACCTCTCTCGATCTCTTTCACTATGGCAGTATCAGTTACATTTTTGTACTGATTTTTATTTAGTGCTTTTCAATAGTAGCACCATTTCTTTCTGGTGTATAGCATATATTTTCTCATTTTTAAATATTCTTACACTCCTCTCAGCGATAGTCGTCATGTCTGTGTGTTTACCTGTCTATCCCTGCGGATAGAGTAGACGGTGATGCAAGATTGACCGACATAAATCCTATTGTACCACAAGGGTGCGATTGTTTTCGCACGTAAATGGTCAAGCGAGTTTACTAAGCGCTGATATGGCTCGTGTGACCGACTAATTATTGTCGTGATAAGACACAGCACAGATGGTCAAACAGGAGTTTGTGTTTGCACAAGGAGCGCCGGTCAAGTATCGACCTGATGAGATGACAGACACACCTGAATGGAAATATTATAATATTTTCGGGTAGATGTAAGAAGTTATATGTAATGATTGACGAGAATATTTGAATGTCATGATTGCCATATATGAAAAATGTGACCTTTACATTATGTTCAAAATTGTCCCATGTCGGAAATATTTTGAATTTCCCCACGGATCTGCATGTTTGAAAGTGATTGGCTTTTTACTTAGCTTTGTAGCAAACAGAGCGGATGTGACAGTGAGGCCTATTACCCCAGCATTATCCGTGCCAATGAAATAAGTTCATACATTTTTTGTTGCACCAATCGAAACCATCGACGGTGACAAGAACTCACAACACCGTTAAACTAACTAAAAGATAAAATCTTAAGGAGAGTTCCAGATAGTAGGCCTCGGCGAAGGTTGTGTTTGTACCTGTAAGTTGTTGAGAAGCCATGTTTGAGCAGTCTCATCTACGCAGAACCACAAAGGCATTTCTAAGTTTTAATTCTTGAAGCTTTTCAGAATGAAGTTAGGTTTTGTTAAAGTTTAATGCTATCATTCACACAACAGAATAAAAGCAGTCGCTATATTCTGAACTAGGAGCAAAGACCCTGTAAGATAGTAACTCAAGTAAGTACATCTCGATTTCGTTCAGTCCCCAACTAGAATTGGTTTTATTAGGGGAAGAAAACTAAGAAACGGCTATAAATCACTTGAAAGTTTAGAAGCTGAAGAAAATATAAAATTTACGTATTGAAAATGTAAGGCTCAACTACTTTTACTGAAAGTTATGAAAGCGAAGGTCAAAGTAACCTAGGTCGTGAACCACACGGGATTTTATTGTATTTCACACGATTACGGCGAGAGATAAGGAAAATACGGATACATGTAGAAAACTACCTTCAAAATGAAAGAAACTGATTTGATTCCAGCTGCACTTTGTTTATTTTGTATTCTGTAAATAAACTATGTTATTTGACTCGGCTGAGTTATGCAGATTTTGTCGAGTTGAATTCAAAGTTACAACTCTGTTAGTGAGTACACCACTATAGCACCTTATAACAACTATCGAGAGACGAACGAACCTGTCGTACCTCTACAAGAATAAACGGACGTCTAGTAACTAACTTGCTAGATAGAAAGAAGCAGTCACATATATGTACTTTTAATTGGAGCCGTGATTACCTCACGGTCACACGGAGAAGGACAGTTAATATAACCTGACACGTTTCAGTGTTAAGACACTGTGAGAAATCGCTTGCCAAGAAGACTACAACCAGACTTGCCAGAAATTAGAAGTCAGAAATTCTATTTTGTCAGGCCGGATCTTTTATTGGAGAATCCTGACGGACTTATAAAAACAGCATAGCAAATATCTATCAATTTAATAAGGAAAGCCGCGGAGGAAACTGAAGAAAACACACCGAGTCAGAGAAGGAATTATAGTTAAAAATATAGTGTACCCCAAGTACACCTGATATAAGGCATCTGCCAGTGCCTTTTATTCCTCTGAGCGAAAACGTCTGTGAGCCAGGATTGACGTAAGTTGTCATTTTGCATTCTATATTTTCCTTTTCATTACTAACATGTGAACTAACATATATATATATATATATATATATATATATATATATATATATATATATATATATATATATATATATATATATATATATATAGTCACAGGATGGGTTTTGGTGCGCCCTCTTTGCGATATATCTTTCACTACGGCAGTATCAGTTATATTTTTGTACTGATTTTATTGCGCTTTTGTTTCCGAGTCGCACCCTTTTCTTTCTGTTTGCTGTGTAGCAGAGAGCTTGTTTGTTCAAACATCTGACATTCCTTGTGGGTGATAATGCATCGTGTTTGCCAGGATGCAGCAGAGTTTTGCAAAGATTAGGCCCGGGTGCTCGGCAAATAAGAGATTAATCGTCTGTGCGACACATTCTGGACAATCAAGCATGACATAATCGTTTCCGGTACACCTTGTTTCAAAACATTACTTTAGCGAAAGTAATAATTTGTTACATCTTACACACATTGTCGTGTGAGGTTACCGATATGTCTGTAAGTTCACCTGCCGGCAATCGGATGTTTACAGCCCATTTTCAGAAAATATTAATGTTTGAAATTTTGCACTAGATGAGTCATGCAAAATATTCAAATCAGATTGGCTGATCCTTTGAGCTCGATAACAAACAGAGTGGGGTAAGACAGTGAGTATAACCTGACACATTTCAGTGGCTTTTTCACTGTGAGATTCACGCTTGCCAAAGACACCAGCAATGCCAGTTAGAATTCAGAATTTCCATTTATCAGACCGGACACCTTTTATTGGAGTATTCATCAGTAACAACTCAGTCCAGGAAATGTCTATCAATTTAATAAGGAAAGCTGCTGTCTGATGAAACTGAAGGAATTACACGGAGTCAGAAAGGAAATTAAAGTTCAAAGAAACGACGCCCTAGACGCGTGTAAGAGGCTGATTCAAGTCTCTTTTATTCCTCTGAGCAAAATGTCTGTGAGTCAGGATTGGCGCAGGTTGTGATTTTACATTCTATATTTTATTACTAACATGTGAACTAACATATATATGTATATTACCATGTGAATTTTAATATGTGAAAATCGCTAGTGAATGTCCAAGTGATTTGAGGCTGGCAACCTCAGCGTATAGAATTATGATTCATGAACCACCACGGGCTGGTGATTGCTTTATTGCTAGTTTCTTAAGAGAACTAAACGCATAAAGAGTCCCAGGTTCCATACGGAGCAGGGAGGGAAAGATGAAAGAAATCATGTACATTCTAAGTATAATATCCACAGTTTCAAACCAATGTAAATGTCGATGTTAACATATGCACTTTAAAAGTAATGGAAGTTTCAAACTTTTCAAATCAGTGTAAGCATAAACGAAAACATTTTCAATTTATATTGTGAACACTTTTCAACCAGTGGAGATGTAAATGTAAACATATTCTATCTGAGCTATTAACCTTTTCATTTAAATGTAATGTGAAGCTAAAGCTATTCAATTTAAATGTAAAAGAAAGTTTTATCCCGAGGGATTAAATTTAATTCTCATCGAGGGTAAATTCTGAGATACATGGGATGGTAGAATAGAGGAAAATGGACACATAAGTAAGTGTCTGGAAACGCAATACTCAGAAGAGCGATTCGTTTCCATTCTTTGCCATGGTTATTTGTGGTACCAGCAGAAAGTAATAGGTCTGGAACAAGAAGGAACAAGTGGCCTACGCTTTAAGACGAAGGACCAACTTTGTAGACTTTCCTTTACATTTCTGGGAAACAAGCTACACCCGACAACCTTGATCATCGACGAGCGAAAGCAGTGTAAAAAGAACCAACCCACCAGAAGGAGCAGAACTGTTATTGGCAGCTAAGTTCCATATAAAAGCTGCAAAAGTGAACTTTTTTCATCGTCTCTATTATCCATCAATGATGAAACGTTTCTTCTAAACTATTCAAATTATTTTCAAACTTAAGTGATTATTAAATTTTGTTATTTGTAATTTTACAAATTTAACTTCGTTTTAATCATTTTAAAGTTACTGCATGTTTGTCTCAGTCAATTTACTACACATACTCTAAACTGAGCTATACCAGAATAATAAGAATTCCCCTGTTAATCAGAGGTTCGGGCTTAAACGAGCAAACATAAACCATTGCTTAATCCTTCACAAACGTTGTCGGCAGATTCTAGAATTAACGTGCTCATTCACATGTATAACACATCAGGAAGGGAAACAATACCAAAACCTACCTTCTGTCCTGCACTTACTGTTCTTAGTCTTCTATCTTTTACTAGACACAGTATTAAGGTCTTTGTCTTGTGTGTTCTGACCTACACTGTATAATAGGGGAACAACAGAAGTGATTGCATCATTAATAGGCTGGACTGCCCATGGTAAATTTCCGGTGTTAGCTGTTGCGGGTCGCACTAATGACCCGTCATCGAAGCATCATTTTTTGATGATGACTAGATGGCAGGGAGGGTGGTGTGATTCGCTTGCATAGCTATGTGGGGTTGTCGCGCGGAAGGTCCTGGGTTCGAGTCCTGGGTAAGCCACTCACGTCTGTTGTTTTTCTGTTGTCTATTTTTCTACTTCTTTATTTCTTACGAGTGCCTGAAAACATATATTTATGTTTGTCTAATACCGTCACATATATGTATATATTACCATGTGGATATTAATTTGTGAAAAGCACTTCACAAAAGTTCTCGGCAGATTCTAGAATAAACGTTCTCAACAAAAGCAGCATTGTTTTCGCTTATCTGAATATCGTGTGATAACTACCTTGAGATAGAAGTGTCATTACCCTTCTATTTACAAATCTGCCAAGAGTAATCTTGGGCGAAGGTAGACACATTTGAAGCCATATTAGATACTCTTGAGTTTAGGCCACTGTTGGACCACTACTGCAAAGCAGTGGAGGCTATATCGTCACACACCCTGCAACAAAGTCCCACACACAAACCTGTGTGCGTGTGTGTGTGTGTGAGTGAAGGTGGAACAATGCCACCAACATATCATCCACCCCTGCACAGGGAGAGGCCATCAGGAAATCGTTATTGGGAAGTTTTAAGGTATTCAATCGGTATCTGTCCAGCATGTAACATGCTATGGGCCTCAACCGAGGCTAACTTATGGTTGCCAAATCCGTAGCGAATCCTTGAGCGAGTAAGTGATCTATATAGATATTTTAAATGAATCTTCATTTCAGTGGCAATAATTGTTATTTGCATATTTACATGTTACTCTACCATTTCTAAAGTATGAGTTCACTGAAGTCACAATTAATCACTGATCTTCTTCTCGCATCATTGCAGAAATAAGACAGGGTTAAATCGTTCATGCAAAATTTTATTGTTACTTTGGGATTTGTATTACTGAACTAAGCAGAACAGAAAGTATCATCTTGGTCCTTGTACTTTCTATTTCTTATATGTTCCATTGTTCTTTGTCAAGACTACAAACTTGATAAGTGTGTTCTCAATCAGATTTCTTATCTCTTTTTCTCACATTGGACATTAGTGTTTTCATCATGGAATATTCTTTATTTGTTTTTAATGCACTTCTATGCATAAACCATGTTTGATGATTGAAGAACTTTTCTATTATCAGTTATATGAATTATATTTTTGACAGGCACCAAAACCTTAAGAATGTTTACAATTATTTAGCTATTTAATGAACTTACTATTTGACAGACAAAATGTAAGCATGTGGTTCTCAAGCCCTTGAGATCAAGACTACCCTCAAAATGATTTACTGCTCAAGTGGCAATAAGGTAAATCAGTGGTTCTCAGACCTTGGCAGACATGATCCCCAAAAGGTTTTACTACAGCATGAGAAACTATAACCCAGTGGTTCTCAAACAATTGGTAATAATGACCTGAAAATTGATATACTGCTCTACGGGTACAATGTGAACCAGTGGTTCTCAAACATTTGATGACTACAGTCCCTAACATCACAGTTTGTGAAACTCACTGCCCACATGGGGAAAATCACTGCTGTAAATAAGCAGACAGCCAGATAGAGGTTGAGAACTCCAGATACGCTTATAATGTCAGTTAAGTAGGAGTATTTCATAGATACTATATAACACTTTGTTATTGAATGTTAGCTATGATTGTTTTAATTTGATTTCTGATGGACGCTTATCGCCCATCAGACATAGGAGATGATTGCTCTTGAAACACCACTAATGGGACTTCAATTGTTTCATCCTCCAGTCCAACCAGGTTACGGGTCCAGGGTACAAACCAGGTTACGAGTCCACGGTACCAAAGGTTACCCCTACCAACCATACCCTGTCAACCAGATGACCATAACAAACCATACCCTACCAACAAGGTAACACATACTATACCAATCATCCCACACCAGAGTACAACTCTTGGTTGACATACTAGGTGACTCTAATCTGAGTCAATCCAGTAAGCAGAAAAGGTACTCAGCAGGGCTGACTTACTCCATCCGTGTTTGTGATGTACACGGTGTCCAGGGAAGCAAACTCTGCCACCCGCTGAAACCATAGAATTGTTTAACTGTACCTCAGTGCTGGGACAGACCAAACCAAGAGAGTCCGACCAAAAATCATCTCAGCAGCTACTAAAGACCTTGAGGAGATGAGTATAACACCTACCAGCAAGACTACCATAGAAAAGATTTCCTAGTCCATATGATGACCATAGTAGTTGTTTTTCTTTTCTAATTCTAAGAGTACATATTTTGGTTCACTTTATAAATCTTTAAGAGTTGTGAGAATCTATATCTTTTTCTAAATTTAACTTAACAGAGTCTGTTGTTATTTTTCTTGTTACTTTTAATTGGGCTGTATATTGCTTTTAAATATAAATCTACACCCTGGTCGCTGAGCCATAATTAAACTAACTTACAGTGAGTCGGGATATTTTATTCAATGTGGCTGGACACCAATTTTCCTTTCTCAACTTTATGTGCTTTACATAGTCCTTTTTTAGGATTCCTGAGAAAGAATTTATCGTCCAGAAAATATCCTGTTTAGTTGCCAGAATTCTCTTTTAAAGTAAGGTTTCTAGTGGACTGATTCGCGAGGAGAGACAGTTCCTTCGAACTTGTAGTCTATCAATAAGACATTATTATCTTTTATTCTTCCATTCCATCGATTGGATGGTCCTAGTGACAGATTGTGTCCTTCTCCTAAAAAAACCACCCCCACAGCCATCCCAAGGTTGTTTACTTCTTAATCAAGCGCGCCAATGCACTGTCTGGTAGGAAATGTGTTACACATTATAAAACAACACTTATCTCTACCGAATCAGGTGTCAATATTGGTTCAAACAAAAGTCATTGATTACCCTAACCAGCAACAGATGGTTGGTGAATTCCCGACATGACGAGAATAGAGGTAAGAGAGTGTAAACAATGAATCGAAAATACCGAATAATGTCAGAGGTGGGAAAAAAGAAAGTGAAGTGCATATAATGAATTACAGGATGTCACAGGTAAATGTGACGTTCGAGGTTATTTTGTCACAAGAATAATGAACACTGTCACGCGTAGGGGGAGAGCAAAGTCAACCCAAGTCAACTGCTCGAGATAACAATAAGAATGTAGATTGATTTTCTTGCAGTACCCCGTACTGTAAAAGTGATGTTATTTGTTATGAAACCAAGATGTTAACTGTCTGGAATCAAGGGTAATTAAATACCAGGTAGGAATACCAGACAAGCTGTTCTCCCACGTGACTTTGTTCCACAACTAATATACACCACACGATATGGACAATTTCACAATAAATAGGACAGTAAGCATGAAAGGGAAGTAATCCCGCACAAAAAGAGCCCTGGACAGGCTTATGATATTTATTCAAATGAACTCTGATGTAGTAAGACAATAAACAATATATACTATTTATTAAGGGAATCACATTTACAGAGGGTTAATTTACAACTGTTGAAAATAATATGGAAGAGTATAAAAGTTTAAATCTGTAAAAGGTCCAGGTCCCAGTGGGGTGCCTTATTTTTTTCACTGTCTAAGTCTGAGCTTTGTTGTGTGTGTGGTGATCATCTTTCTCTATATTTTACTTATTTTAATGTTCGTGTAGAACGTGGGCAGAAAGGACACTCTGCTGTGACTTCCTGATGAGGGCAAGTGTTGGTGACTGATTTTCCTATGTTTACAAGGCGGTCTGGTTCACATTCAGGGGTGAAGATTCAGTCCCTGTCCCTCCTTGATTTTTTTGAACTCAGCTAAAGTGAGGGAAGTCGAAGCCAGGTCCTATGTCACTGACACTCTGCATGCACAGGATCACTTCAGGATTACACAATCCAAACTTGAATATTTCAGAATATTGCTAAGTACAGTTGTGTACTATGCCTATATATATATATATATATATATATATATATATATATATATATATATATATATATATATATATATATATATATATATATATATATATATATATATATATATATATATATATATATATATATATATATATATATATATATATATATATATTGTCGCATGAAAATATAATTAATAGTAGGTAAAGCTTGACAGCTGTATAGGTGTGATGGACAATAGTGCACACGGACATGTGATAGTGGTGCGCAAGAGAGATAGGCAGAAGGCACAGGCTGAGTCAGTGAGTTCTTCACTAAGAAAACCACACACACACCTCTTCTTGTTTTCTCTGGCGACAATATTACTCTTTTGCACACACTGTGTCACTCACAAATAGTAGGGTAAAGAAGTAAAGTTAGATTGAGGATTTGGTAGTCTGAACTGAACGAACAATCCTATCGAGGTTAACTCAATTTTATTCAATTTAGAAATGTAAATAAATCAATAAGGATTTTTACATCAAATAATAATAAAGATTATCACGAGAAAACAAACTCACAACAATTTGATGATTTTAAAGAAGAAAAAAATTATTACACCAAGAGTGAAAACAAGGATTATGAATGAATTGTGTTAGTAAAGTTCCCGGCAGGCTTGATAGCCTTTTGCTGGAAAATGTGTGAAATACTGTTTGTGTGTAAATGAATGTTTGTTCCTTTGTTCCTTTGGTGTGAATGTTGGAAACAACTTATATCCTGGGGTTCTCTTGGAAAAATATATCGTAATCCAATGCTTGAAATTAACTTCACTGTTCTAATAAGGTATCCACAAAGGGCACAGAATCTGAACACGATTTTATAAATCCAAGATTGGGGTAACGACGTCACTGTTCGAATAAGGTATCCACAAAGGGCACAGAATCTGAACACGATTTTATAAATCCAAGAAAGGTGTAACGTATCCACAGTTGATGCGATATCCACAGATAACGAATTTGCTTCCAAAGGTGGGATGGAGGGTTAAAATGGGTGGAGTATGGTAGGGTGATGGTTGTTAAGGGTAATATCTGGTGTTGAGAATCGTTGCAATAATTGCAGTAATTGAAGTAATTGAAATGATTGAAATGATTGAAATAATTGAAATAATTGAAGGGAATTATTGTGACTGGTGGACGAGGACTATATGGCCACTGGCCAAAGGTAACCTCTTTTCAGCAATACGAGACAAGACTTGCACTGCGTAAATCTGTTAGACAAAACAAAAATACATGTGTAACTACTCTTCTGCTGCAACATGCAGATTACAACAGAAACAATTTAAGCAGTGTCCAGCGTCGGCATGTTGATATCCATGCATGCGTCTCATTCCTAAAATAGGTCAGTCCATTCTTAAACATTCCTGTCTGCTGTGAATGAATTAGCTGGCCAGTCCAGATACATACACATTAACAAGACTTGCTTCCTCCCCTGTCAGACAAAGTTACATGAGGGTCCGCTAGAGAATCCTTCTTTGCTTTCCACCGTTCATTCCTTCCAGCATTCATAATAATATGCTCATACATTAATGTTACAAACATTGAAAAGTAAAATGATCATTGAAATTATGAATGATACAAACATTGTAACATAACATCGCTTTAAAATACAAGCAGTGAAAATAAATGAATTTTCGTAAGCATTTATGATACATACATGGTAAAGGAAACCCGTTTATATAATACACTTAGACTTTCACCATGATAGTAATATATTTCATTAGACTTTCACCATGATAATAATATATTTCATATCTATATATTTGAGCTAATTTCCTATATACTGGAAAAGCGAATACATACCCGCTCCGGAATTTTAGTCTGTTAAGTTAAACTAGAGGGCACTATGTGTGTTTAACTCAAGTCTCCCTATGCATAGTTTTTTTACTTTACAAGGCTAAGACGTGCGTCTCTCTCTCTTACAGTATGCTATCACCAAGTGAAGTCTAAACTAGTTTCTTAAAGACAGAAAGAAAGAAAGAATTATTTTCGATTTACCCGCTACATTTTAAACGTTCCCACGATAGCAAAAGTCTCGCTGCAAATTAGTTTGCATATAGAATGTCACTAGTACGTGCTGTGGTTCCGAGCTCAGAAGTATTAACAATGAGGAAGAAGACAGGCCATAAATTTCTAGACAGACGAGTCTGGAAATTCCTAACGAACGTGAACGCTGGTTGACCGTATCTTCACCTGGGTTAAGGTGGGGAAAAGGCAAGTGCGTGAGAAACATTTTTTTTCGGAAACTTAGGATATACAGAAAATAAAGCAATATGCAGGATGGACAGAAAATTTCAAATAGACAAATTATCTTCACTCTGCGACAGATACCCCGAACTTAAGTTAGTTGCCCAACTAAATCAGAGAGAGATGATAATTTGGCTAGTGTGTATCATTCCCGGTGTCGTCCATTAGTTCCTTCTATGTACTTCTTCCGAGGTTTCCTCAGATTGTTTCTTATCTGCTGGCGTTAGAAGATTTATTTCTCCACAACTAGCGAGTTCCTCTACTGAATGTCTGCTTAAAAAATCGGCTCCTACATTTTCAGGACCTGGGATGTACTCGACCCTGAAAGAATAGACCCTTAGCAAAATAGCCCATCGCATTACTTTTGCATTTTGGTTTTTGCAAGCTGCTAGAAACGTGAGGGGTGCGTGATCCGTTTGCACGACAAATGAGACTCCATAAAGAAATTCGTGGTGCCTTTTTACTCCCGCCACTAGAGCCAAGCATTCTTTTTCAATGGTTGAATAGTTGCGTTCTGCAGCGTTCAATTTTCGGCTAGCATAGGCCACGGGAAAAAGCATTTCCGGGTAGTTTTCATCAGCTTGAAGCAACGTTGATCCTATTCCAAGATTACTGGCATCTACTCTTAGCACAAAGGTCTTTGTGAGGTCTGGGAGGCGTAATATGGGCTTCGTCGTCAGCTTTTCTTTGAGTGTGGTGTAGGCGCTCTCACATTGAGCCGTCCATGTTACCTTTTCAGGTTGACCTTTCTTTGTGAGGTCAGTCAATGGTGCAGTCAAACTATTAAAGTTCTCAATGAACCGTTGATAATAACCACAGAGTGACAAAAACGACCTAGTGTCCTTTTTCGTTATGGGTCGCTTTGCATTACGGATTTTGTCAACGTTTTTCTCTACTGGCCACAAGCAACCATGAGTGATCGTATGTCCTAAAAATTCAAGTTCTCTGAATCCAATCAGACACTTGCTTGGGCGTGCTGTTAAACCAGTTTCCTTGAGCCGCCTGAGGAGCAGGGCTAACGCTTCTTCATGTTCTTCAAATGTAGCAGTTGCGATGAGAATATCATCCATAAAATTATGAATGGTATTGCTTTGTAAAGGGTGTAATAGTTTTCTCATCATCCGGGTAAAAGCTCCAGGTGCATTATGTAATCCAAAAGGCATTACATTGAACGTGTAATGTCCGTCACTGGTACTAAAGGCGAGCAATGGTCTAATCTCTTCCTTTACCGGAATTTGGTAATAGCCTTTACTAAGGTCTATTTTAGAGAAAATGGTTGCTCTGCTCAGCTTTGTAAAGAGTTCATTAGGGCTCGGTAATGGTTCTGGTTGGAACTCTGTTACAGTGTTGAGTAACCTATAATCGATGCATAACCGAGTTTCCCCGTTGGGTTTCTGTAGAAGCACTACACTTGAACTGTATGGGGATGTCGATTCAGAGATTATGTTATCTTGCAGTAGCTTGTCAATCTCTTCTCGTAAAGCGTTGGCTTTAGCGTATGGGACTGGGTAAATCTTAGTCCTGACAGGCTTAGGATCTAATACTTTTATATCAAACTCCAAGAGGTTGGTTAGTCCCGGTTTATCGGTGAGCACTTCTGAATATTCGGCTAACAGTTGTTTGACATCATGCTGTTGCAATTCAGTTAATGTTTCACAGAGCTTCACATCCGTGTGTGATTCTTCCTGTTTTAGCGGGTATTCAGCATATTCGTGGGGGTCATTATCCGCTTCCATTGCAACCGCTAAGGTCAGGAGATGTGCTTGAGGAGCAGCGAGGCGTTCCATGTACTTTTTAAGTAAGTTAACATGATAAATCTTTTTTCCTTCCCTCGTATGGAGATTTTGTAGTTTGTTCGAGAGATTTTCTCGAGTACTTCAAATGGTCCCTGCCATCCTATCTGAAGTTTGTTATTCCCTGTTGGGAGTAACAGCAGTACTTTCTCTCCAGGTTGTAGTACTCTTTCCTTCGCAGTCTTATTGTACCGTTTTGCATGCTTGGCACGAGCTTGTCGGAGGTTAGTGTTGGCTAATTCCCAACCTATCTTTAACCTTTCCTTCAGTTCTTGCACATATTTTGATGCAGATACAATAGATTCGTCTGCTTTCTGGTCGGTTAAAGACCTAAGCAATGCTTCCAGGGATCCCTTTATTGGCCGTCCAAATAATAATGTTGCAGGAGGTAGACCAGTGGAGGCATGCGGCACTTCCCTATAGGCAAATAAGGCAGCCGGCAAGAATAAGTCCCAGTTTTCTGGTCTTTCTTGTGCTAATTTTCGCAGCATGGTGATGAGGGTCCCGTTATATCTCTCTACCTGTCCGTTTGCTTGAGGATTATAGGGTGAGGTGTGAATATGCTGAGTACGGAAGATCTTAAAGACTTCTTCCATCAGATGTCCTCTAAACTGCGATCCATTATCAGTGAGTATTTGCTGTGGAAATCCGAGCCTTGTGAAAATACTCACGAGCGCTTCTGCGACATGCACAGAATCCGAAGAAGGGAGCGCCACTGCTTCTGACCACATAGTACAGGTGTCGACTAGAGTCAAAATACAACAATTTCTCCGCTTTGTTCTTAAGAGTGGGCCTACTATATCTACAGCTACTCTTTCGAATGGCGTACCGACAATAGGCATTTCCCCCAATGGAGCAGGGGGTGTCCAGTGTCTTGGTGCCACCCTTTGGCACTGCGCACAGGATTTCACAAATCGTATGATGTCCCCGTTCATCCCAGGCCAGTAATAGTGCGCTGCTATTCTTTGCATGGTAGCATTTTGTCCCATGTGGCCGCTAAAAGGAAGAGCGTGTCCCATCTCTAAAATTTGTGACCTATAAGTAGTTGGAACAACCAACTGGCTATGTTCTTGTCCAGTGTTGCCCGACCTACGGTATAGGAATCCCGATTTTGAATAAAAGTTTCCTTTTTTCAGCGGGTTACTGGCAAGTGGCAGTTTCTTAAAACATGGTCCCAGTGTTGGATCCTTGTATTGAGCATCCTTCAATTCCCGTGGTAGCAGGTTTGTCACTGGTCCTGGTTCCTGTTCTGTCCTCGCCTGACCTCTTGTAGTTACTGCTGCAGCTATCAGAGGTTTTCTTGGTTCCCCCAAGAACACATAGCGACATCCAAGAATTACGTCGTAGATTGGATTCTCCATAATGGCAGCTCGAATCCATCCTTTAACAAATTTTGAATCAATATAAACGTTTGCTATTTTCAATGTCATAGGAGTGTCTCCTTTCACGGCTCCACACAGATCTACTGTCTCCGAGGTTATCTGCTCAGGTGTGACCAAATGTGAAGCGATTATACAGTCAAACTGTAATCCTGTGTCATAAAGACAGCGCACAAATTTCCCGTTTGCGATAATCTGATCCGTTACAGAATTCCGTTCTGGTTTACCACCTTTTGTTCTGTCTTGACGCTGTTCTGGTGCGTCTCCTTGTAAACACGCCGCCAAGTGCGGGCTGGGCCGATTTCTACATTCTTTTGTATTGTGCGAGGTCTGCTTACAATGATGACAATATTTCCTCTCCCTCCTCATGAAGTAAGGGGGGTTTTCCTGTGCATTTTTCGTGTTTGAGGTAGTTGACCGGTCTCTGCGTGTATCCTGCGTTGGAGCGTTTACCTGTGATCGCTGATTTTGGGTGGGCTGGGTGATTGGTTTAGGTTGAAGTTCAGCAGGTTTCCGTTTGAAGGTTTGAGTCTCTGCTATAGCATTTTGAAACCTTTCTGCTAACGTAAGGATTGGTTCGAGTCGGTCTGCCCCGTGCTCTACTAGGAACTTTCTCATCTCTAGTGACATTGTTTCCTTGATTTGCTCTACCAGGAAGAGTTCATGTAATCCTTCGTAAGTCTTAGGAAATTTTCCCAAATCGCGCCACTTTTCGAGATATGATTCAATCCTAGCAGCAAATTGGCCAAATGTTTCTCCTCCTTCTTTGTGAGATCGGCGAAAACGCTTTCGGTAATTGTCGGCTGTAAGCTGAAAACGCCGTAACAGTGCTTGCTTGAGAGCGTCATAATCATTCTGTTCTGCTGGGGTTAATTTTGTAAAAACTTCGTAAGCCGTCCCTCTTAATCCTTGAGAAAGTTTAAGATTCCACATGCTTTTGGGCAGGCCATACGATGAAGAAGTTCGCTCATATCTATCCAGGAACAGATCAATTTGTTCATTTCGCTCGCAAAATTTTTCCATTGGGAAAGTCATTGCAGGTGAGTTGAGTGCTAGACCAGCAGAGGCGTTGTCAGGTGATGAAGCGTTAGTGGGAGAAGCGGGACGATTTTGAACCTCTAGTTCTTTGAGCCGGAACTCATGAGCCCGTTTATCCTTTCGTTTTCTTCTCTTTGTTTTTCTATTTCGGCCTCTATGAATGCATTACCTTCTACTTCACTCATTCCAACCTCTTTAGTGTATTTTAAAAGACCCATCCTTAGTTTTAGTAAATCAGTCATTTTCTATATTTCTGTGCAGGTTGTTACACTCTCCCAGTATGTTACACTAGTTTCTGGGTATTACTAATATTTCTATGAAGTATTGTAATACAACAAACCAATACAACTAACTGATAATCAATTTACTAAGCCCCAGGGAGTACTATTAATTCTATGAAGTAATGTAACTCATTAATGGAAGTTTAGTATAATTGAATTTTTGACAATTCCTTATTTCTGCTGAATTAAGGTCTCATCACTTGAGTAATACTCAAGTATAAACAATTCCCTTCAATATCTCACACACATACACACTCTACTGCCTGTTAAATGTACCACTTAATTACCTTAGTTAACTATTTAACGTAATTATATAACCCTGAATTAAATTAGTGACAGCAACGTTCTGTTACTTTAAAATTATAATTGTTCTGTTCAGATACTACCAGAAGTGTCGTTGTCTAGGGCGTTATAAAATTATAGTCCACAGTATAGACTAATAGTTCAAGATTCCTTACAGTTTCTGCAGAACAATTTAAAGACAAGATTCCCTGTAGTCACTGTGAAATAAGAATCCAGAAATTCAAATCCAAGGACGAGATTCCCAATTATTGTCGCATGAAAATATAATTAATAGTAGGTAAAGCTTGACAGCTGTATAGGCGTGATGGACAATAGTGCACACGGACGTGTGATAGTGGTGCGCAAGAGAGATAGGCAGAAGGCACAGGCTGAGTCAGTGAGTTCTTCACTAAGAAAACCACACACACACCTCTTCTTGTTTTCTCTGGCGACAATATTACTCTTTTGCACACACTGTGTCACTCACAAATAGTAAGGTAAAGAAGTAAAGTTAGATTGAGGATTTGGTAGTCTGAACTGAACGAACAATCCTATCGAGGTTAACTCAATTTTATTCAATTTAGAAATGTAAATAAATCAATAAGGATTTTTACATCAAATAATAATAAAGATTATCACGAGAAAACAAACTCACAACAATTTGATGATTTTAAAGAAGAAAAAAATTATTACACCAAGAGTGAAAACAAGGATTATGAATGAATTGTGTTAGTAAAGTTCCCGGCAGGCCTGATAGGCTTTTGCTGGAAAATGTGTGAAATACTGTTTGTGTGTAAATGAATGTTTGTTCCTTTGTTCCTTTGGTGTGAATGTTGGAAACAACTTATATCCTGGGGTTCTCTTGGAAAAATATATCGTAATCCAATGCTTGAAATTAACTTCACTGTTCTAATAAGGTATCCACAAAGGGCACAGAATCTGAACACGATTTTATAAATCCAAGATTGGGGTAACGACTTCACTGTTCGAATAAGGTATCCACAAAGGGCACAGAATCTGAACACGATTTTATAAATCCAAGAAAGGTAACGTATCCACAGTTGATGCGATATCCACAGATAACGAATTTGCTTCCAAAGGTGGGATGGAGGGTTAAAATGGGTGGAGTATGGTAGGGTGATGGTTGTTAAGGGTAATATCTGGTGTTGAGAATCGTTGCAATAATTGCAGTAATTGAAGTAATTGAAATGATTGAAATGATTGAAATAATTGAAATAATTGAAGGAAATTATTGTGACTGGTGGACGAGGACTATATGGCCACTGGCCAAAGGTAACCTCTTTTCAGCAATACGAGACAAGACTTGCACTGCGTAAATCTGTTAGACAAAACAAAAATACATGTGTAACTACTCTTCTGCTGCAACATGCAGATTACAACAGAAACAATTTAAGCAGTGTCCAGCGTCGGCATGTTGATATCCATGCATGCGTCTCATTCCTAAAATAGATCAGTCCATTCTTAAACATTCCTGTCTGCTGTGAATGAATTAGCTGGCCAGTCCAGATACATACACAATAACAAGACTTGCTTCCTCCCCTGTCAGACAAAGTTACATGGGGGTCCGCTAGAGAATCCTTCTTTGCTTTCCACCGTTCATTCCTTCCAGCATTCATAATAATATGCTCATACATTAATGTTACAAACATTGAAAAGTAAAATGATCATTGAAATTATGAATGATACAAACATTGTAACATAACATCGCTTTAAAATACAAGCAGTGAAAATAAATGAATTTTCGTAAGCATTTATGATACATACATGGTAAAGGAAACCCGTTTATATAATACACTTAGACTTTCACCATGATAGTAATATATTTCATTAGACTTTCACCATGATAATAATATATTTCATATCTATATATTTGAGCTAATTTCCTATATACTGGAAAAGCGAATACATACCCGCTCCGGAATTTTAGTCTGTTAAGTTAAACTAGAGGGCACTATGTGTGTTTAACTCAAGTCTCCCTATGCATAGTTTTTTACTTTACAAGGCTAAGACGTGCGTCTCTCTCTTACAGTATGCTATCACCAAGTGAAGTCTAAACTAGTTTCTTAAAGACAGAAAGAAAGAAAGAATTATTTTCGATTTACCCGCTACATTTTAAACGTTCCCACGATAGCAAAAGTCTCGCTGCAAATTAGTTTGCATATAGAATGTCACTAGTACGTGCTGTGGTTCCGAGCTCAGAAGTATTAACAATGAGGAAGAAGACAGGCCATAAATTTCTAGACAGACGAGTCTGGAAATTCCTAACGAACGTGAACGCTGGTTGACCGTATCTTCACCTGGGTTAAGGTGGGGAAAAGGCAAGTGCGTGAGAAACATTTTTTTCGGAAACTTAGGATATACAGAAAATAAAGCAATATGCAGGATGGACAGAAAATTTCAAATAGACAAATTATCTTCACTCTGCGACATATATATATATATATATATATATATATATATATATATATATATATATATATATTGTCACGTAGGGTTTATATTCATTTAATTTCCTACATCTTCTTCCTATTCTTTCACATAAATTCTCTCTTTTATTATCTCTGTATTTTTTTTTTCCTGTATATTTTTTTCATCCATTCGTTTTGCGAATATTATTCTCATATAATTCGCAAACTTTACCTGTTTTCCTTTCTCTTAAACTGAGAATCGCGCTAGGACGATATTACGTAGATGTCAGGGCGTCAGAAGGCGTGATAAGTCGGTTCGCTGAACACAGGACGTAGCAAATCGTCTACATTCTCACCGAGCGCGCGAGCTTCTTCTCGGCATTAGTCCCGGTGAGGTGTGATACTTTACATCTGCACCGGGCAGTATCCAGACATTTGGCTGGAAAATCCCAAACTGACACGGCGCTCACTCTTGGGCAATGGAGTCAGGCTGTCTGGGATTTGAAACTGACACGCGTACATCGTGGTCAGTAGGTGACAGTTACGACACGCGTTAAGCGGACGTAAATGTTGGGAGTAGGGGAGATAATTTCGCTTGGCGAAATAAGTTTCGGCCCTTTGTCTGATTTTAAGATATTGGCCAAGTTTGAAACTTTAATTTCATTCTCGCTCATAGACTCCACAGTAGATAGGTCGCTCGAAAAAACAGAATAGCTGTTAGCGAAGATCTCAGTTTGTTTCGGCAATTTGTCGAACTTCTAGACTTCCAGAAATATTTTCAGCATTTTTATTCTTAAGTTGTGCGACTACCTGTAATTCTGTGGTTGAGGTAATTAATATGATAGATATATAGATTTTGTGAGTGTTAAAGTGTTAAATCGCTAAATTCATTTTAATCTATTTCTTTAGCGCAGAAGAGAAATAAAGTGGTAGGCTATTATATTTTCTAGGGAAGCATTCAGTGGAAAGCAGACTAATTAAAATTTCTAGCTTATAACGGCAATTGTAGCTATTTATAAATTTAATTTAACTGCTAATACTCAGTCGAGTGTATTTTTCTAAACTAACGTATAAACTCTAGAATCCAGCCTCATGAATGATGACGGGATACGCACGTGTTCCTAAGTTTAAATGTAAGTTTTAACCAGTACAGATTCTGTTTATTATATTATATGTGTTATTTTTCCTCCACACAGTGAAAGTTTTGGGGTGACCCTAACTTTACCAGCACCTAGTAGTAGTTTCCATACTTGTGAAGAAATAGACAGTCCTTATTTTGAACCACGTGGGTTTTCTCAAGTAACACTGATCTGACGGTGCAAGTTAGACAGAAATACTAATATCCCTAAACGGGTTTTCAAAGACTGTAATGATAAATACTGGACCTTGGAGCCAGCACTTAATTTCTTCTAGAAACTCTATATAATTTGCTGCCTGGCGGCGTGAATATTAACAATCATTTCCCGACTAGATTATATCTTGTGGACAAATCTGTGGTGTGACTAAAGTGAATCCTATACTGAGGGAAGGCACCGACCTGACATTCATCATTTTTTTTAGAAACCTACGCTATTGACACTGTGCTCTGTTAACTCCCGCGCCTGGAATAATTGTTAGGTGACTTAATCAGACATTTGAACAAATTTGCATACCCAAGTAGTCGTTCCCGGAGACTCCAAGTTAAACAGGTCTTTTGGAACTGGGGACTTCTTGGCAGTAGACTGCATTTTTTGAGTCTGTGTGAAAATCTAAAATCAATGTGTTCCAAGAGGCAGCAAGCAAAGTCGTGAGTACTAGTGTGAGAAGCCATGGCGGAATGAATGAGTGTACGCTGGTTTGAGTGATATTTTTCACTATTATATCTTTGACACCCTGTTGCTGTCCTATTTGTTTTTTTCAATCTGCATAATTTGTTGCTAAGGCTAGAGTTCTTGTGTTTTTTTGTCTTAGGTTAAATCAGATTTTTTTTTCAAACTCTGTGCATATAATTACGAGATAAAACAAAGACAACTCTTAGACTCAAACCCTATGTATCTGTGACTCGGGCGCCAAATCTGTTCTCTTAACGGGGCCGGGCTAAACCTAGAGTTAACACTATAACGGGGCTATCATCCTTGCAACATTTCCTTGATTTTTTATGACTATGTGTATATGTATTTTCCTTGATGTACTTTCTTTGATGTTGTGAGCCGATTTTTTCCTGATATTAAAATCGCTCTTGAACTAAACAATCGTGTTTGGTCAGCTCGTTCTAGATAATATATATATCATTGTTATAGTTTTCCCACGTCTGTGTGTTTACCTGTCGTCACGTGTATGTGCGTGCCTGTGAGTGATAGAAATATACGTAATATGTATATTGGTGTAGTCTGTCTGACGCTGTAACAACTGTTGTAGAAGATAGGTGAGAGAGAGAAGAATTCTTTTCGCTTTCAGAGACAGCCACTATATCAAATCTATCATCTCACGTGTGTGGAAATTCTATTACCTTTCACTAACTCTCACTGAGTCTATCACCTATTCAAACCTATTCAGAAGGGACCAAACCTAGTCTTAATTCTCCTATCGGAAATCTACGACAAATGGGGTCTCGTCCGACGGATTTTTGAACTTAGAATAGGAAGACGAGTACGACAAATGAGGGCTCGTTTCCGGTCTTTGAACTTAGAATAGGAAGACGAGTACGACAAACGTGGACTCGTCTATCTGGATTTTGAACTTAAGATTCTGTATTCTGATATAGAGTAAGAGTGTGATGTCTTGTGAGTTGTTATATCTTTAAATAATTACCCCCTAGACTAGCGATCTGTTTACGGGCGTGCTGACCACACAAACTAATAAGTTTTTTTTTTCCACAGCATCTTTGAATAATATACATTTTGGTTACAGGTTGATTTTGTCGGGATATATGTTAACTGCTGATTGTAATACTAAATGCTGGTAAAGTGGTGAGTGTATAACATTCACTGGGTACTGAGGCAGAACGGCGTTTGAACTAAGTTAAGGAGTGTGTTTCGGACTTTTTTGTCCAGATTAATTCCCTCCCTTACCCGATCTGACTTCAGGGGCGAACTTATAGTGGATTTTTAAAAATTAAGGGATTATTTTTCTCTTTAATTTTTGCAATATTCTTTTGCTTTTCCACTGTAGCAACTTATTTTTCAGTTGTAATCTTAACTACCATTTATTTGGCGTAGTCGTGTTTTGCATTGAGTGCTTTATTGCCGATAATAGCAGCGATAGTTAGATTTTATTTTGGAGGAGGTATCCCAGGGTTAAGGATATCATCTTTTGAATAATTTGGTAATTTTTTTTTTTTCTCGTAAGTGGTAGGAACCAGGTTATTCTTTTTCCTATTTTCTATCTCCACGTGTCTCAGTCACTGACATAATATGGCCGAGAGGGCAAAGCTTAGACAACTTCTCAGGGACGAAGCGAGAGAGGAGGGACTGGAAGGAGAGGAAGCGAAAGCTTTTGTCAGAGACGAACTTGAGAGATATGATGCGGAGAGGAAAGAAGAAGCAGACCGTCTATTACAGCAGAAGAAGATTGAGGAAGAAATGGAAATCCGCAGGGAGAGAGAAAAAGAGAAGGAGAGACAGCATGAGAAGGAGAGGGAGGAGAGACAGCATGAGAAGGAGAGGGAGGAGACACAGCATGAGGAAAGAGAAAATGAGCAACGACGACAGCATGAGCTGGCGCTTAAGACTCTAGAGTTCCAAAGCCGTGGTGCTGCCTCTACCTCCAGCAATGGAGAGTCTTCTCCTCATTCTTCCTTAACTGACCCTGCTAACACTCAATCTCTTCAACTAAATGCTATGTCTTTCACTCTTGAATCTTTTCCTTGTCCAAATGAGAAGATTGACACATGGTTAGAAAAATTTGAGAAAATTGCAACTCTGTACGGGTTAGAGAGGTCGCGTTGGAATATGAAACTTTCCCAGGCCCTAAAAGGTTCTGCTTATGATGTTTATTCTAAGCTGGAAAGTAGCCAACAAGACGACTACGATGTGTTGAAGAAAGCGTTACTGGAGCGCTTTGAAATGAACGCTCGCAAGTTTTTGCAACTGTTTCGCAACAGCCGGAAAGAGAATTCTGAAACTTTTCACCAGTTCTCATCTCGTCTTAAGGGATATCTAACAAAGTGCCTTGAGCTTTCGCAGCTCCCCTCTACCTATGAAGGTCTTGAGGAACTTGTTCTAACTGAACAAATAAAGAACACTTTGTCTGCTGATACCCGGAGATTTCTCGCTGAGCAGGGGGCAGAAAAACTTGAAGACATTTTGGAAAAGTCTGAGCGTTATCACAATGCGCTGGCTGAACTACCGGCCACAAAGCGGAAACCGACAGAGGAGCATTTTCGAAAACATAACCTAGAGCAATCTTCTCAGGCTTCTAACCAAAACAACCACAGAGAAACTGGACCTCAAAACCCCCCTCCTGAAAAATCCAAGTTCTACAAGAACAAGTACCCCAACCACCCCAAACAGTCTGATCAACCCGACCGCCCTACATGGCAGCGTAGCCAGAAAGGACAAGGTGGCAAAGGGAGAACCCCCGAGCACGGGACATATGATCAGACCGAGCACACCGAGCCGAAACGCATCGGATGCTTATTGACAGTCTCGCAAGGCGGAATTATTGACAGTGATTCCCAACCTGTTGGGGATAGACCCTCAACGCGAGGTACTGTTACTTTGAACGGTTCTCAAACTTCTTGCTTATTTGACACGGGGCTTTCTTATGATTGCATTGTTGCCAGAAACCTGGTCAAACCCGGTCAAGAGACAGCAGAGACCGTCCAACTTTGTGGAGTTCGTAAGAGTGATGCACCTACAGCGCTTCCCATCGCATTGGTGGAGATACACTCTGACTTTGTCAGAGGCGTGATCAAAGCGGCTGTTATGGATGATCCCATCTACCCAGTCATACTTGGCGGGAGATACGTGTGTATTGGGAAACCGGAAGAGCCGATTGTGGCAGCAGTAACTACAAGAGGGCAAACCAAGAAGGAACGGGAGCCTGCGCCAAATTTGTTACCTATGGAACTTAAAGAAGCGCAATACAAGGACCCTACTTTGGCACCCTGCTTTAGGAAACTGCCCATGGCTAAGGAACCCAAACAGCACGGGGACATTTTTTCTGAGGATGGCGTACTTTATCGGAGAACGGGCAAGCCTGACCAAGGTTACAACCAGCTCCTAGTACCGAAACAGTACAGAAGCCAAATCCTAGAAATGGGGCACTCTCTTCCCTTTAGCGGACATATGGGACAGAACGCCACAAACCAACGTATAACCACTCATTATTGGTGGCCTGGAGTAAATACTGATATTATCAGATATGTCAAATCCTGTGCCCAGTGCCAACGTGTACCACCCAAGCAACGGACCCCCCCAGTCCACATGGGTGAAATGCCAATAATGGGAACACCATTCGAACGGGTTGTGATCGACATTTTAGGGCCTTTCGAAAGGACTAAAAGAAGGAACAGGTTTATCCTGACCTTAGTCGATACATGCACTTTATGGGCAGAAGCTATCCCGCTAACATGCGCAGATGCCAAGCATGTCGCAGAAGCCCTCGTGCAGATTTTCACTCGGTTGGGATTCCCTCAGCAAGTGTTGACGGATAATGGATCTCCATACCGAAACCTGTTGATGGATGAGATCGTTAAGATCTTGAGGACCCAGCACATCCACACTAAGCCATATACTCCGGCGGGAAATGGGCTCGTGGAACGTGCTAATGGAAACCTCACCATGATGCTAAGTAAGCTGGCACAAGTGAAACCTGAAGATTGGGATCTCTGTATTCCTGCAGCATTATTTGGCTACAGAGAATCTCCTCATACTTCCACAGGATTTCCGCCAGCTACACTCTTATTTGGCAGACCCATTAAGGGCCCGCTTGAAGCCTTACTTCAGTCTCTGACAGACGAGAAGGCGGATGAGACAGTCGTCTCAGCAGTAAATATGTGTCGGTTTTAAAGGAACGGTTGAAACTAGGGTGGGACCTAGCAACGACTAACTTTAAGCGAGCTCGCACAAAGCACGCTAACCGATACAGGAAAGTCGCGGAAGAGAGAGAACTGGAAGCAGGAGAGAAAGTTTTGGTGTTGCTCCCTACCGAGAACAACCAACTGAAGATCGGATGGCAAGGGCCGTTTACCGTCCTGAAAAAGATTTCTAAGGCTAACTACCAGATCTCTATTGAAGGAAAGGAGAAGGTTTTCCATTTAAATCTCTTAAAGAGATACTTGGAAAAACCAGTGCCAACCTCCGACCATCTCCTGACGATCGCCAAAACTGACGAAGATGACGATAGTGGCAGGGATATTCCACCGCTATCACAGGAAATCTTTCAAAAATGTCAGAAGCGGCGACGCTCTTTCAAGCGCGCATATGAGACATTCCAGGGGAAGGAAACTTTGAGGAGTGGACTTGAGTAGGAATTGGACAGAGATGGAGGGGGAAGATGGAGAGGGAAGAAGACAGACACCCCGAAGCTACGGTTATAGGAAATTAAACTCCATAACGTAGACATGGAGTGCTTCCATATCTTAAAGGGGGGAGGCTCTGTCACGTAGGGTTTATATTCATTTAATTTCCTACATCTTCTTCCTATTCTTTCACATAAATTCTCTCTTTTATTATCTCTGTATTTTTTTTTCCTGTATATTTTTTTCATCCATTCGTTTTGCGAATATTATTCTCATATAATTCGCAAACTTTACCTGTTTTCCTTTCTCTTAAACTGAGAATCGCGCTAGGACGATATTACGTAGATGTCAGGGCGTCAGAAGGCGTGATAAGTCGGTTCGCTGAACACAGGACGTAGCAAATCGTCTACATTCTCACCGAGCGCGCGAGCTTCTTCTCGGCATTAGTCCCGGTGAGGTGTGATACTTTACATCTGCACCGGGCAGTATCCAGACATTTGGCTGGAAAATCCCAAACTGACACGGCGCTCACTTGGGCAATGGAGTCAGGCTGTCTGGGATTTGAAACTGACACGCGTACATCGTGGTCAGTAGGTGACAGTTACGACACGCGTTAAGCGGACGTAAATGTTGGGAGTAGGGGAGATAATTTCGCTTGGCGAAATAAGTTTCGGCCCTTTGTCTGATTTTAAGATATTGGCCAAGTTTGAAACTTTAATTTCATTCTCGCTCATAGACTCCACAGTAGATAGGTCGCTCGAAAAACAGAATAGCTGTTAGCGAAGATCTCAGTTTGTTTCGGCAATTTGTCGAACTTCTAGACTTCCAGAAATATTTTCAGCATTTTTATTCTTAAGTTGTGCGACTACCTGTAATTCTGTGGTTGAGGTAATTAATATGATAGATATATAGATTTTGTGAGTGTTAAAGTGTTAAATCGCTAAATTCATTTTAATCTATTTCTTTAGCGCAGAAGAGAAATAAAGTGGTAGGCTATTATATTTTCTAGGGAAGCATTCAGTGGAAAGCAGACTAATTAAAATTTCTAGCTTATAACGGCAATTGTAGCTATTTATAAATTTAATTTAACTGCTAATACTCAGTCGAGTGTATTTTTCTAAACTAACGTATAAAACTCTAGAATCCAGCCTCATGAATGATGACGGGATACGCACGTGTTCCTAATTTATGAGGATTGCTGATTTTTAAATATAACTTACGTCACGGGAAGTTTAAATGATAAGCAAAGCTCTCTGCTTGCAAGTTTAAATGTAAGTTTTAACCAGTACAGATTCTGTTTATTATATTATATGTGTTATTTTTTCCTCCACACAGTGAAAGTTTTGGGGTGACCCTAACTTTACCAGCACCTAGTAGTAGTTTCCATACTTGTGAAGAAATAGACAGTCCTTATTTTGAACCACGTGGGTTTTCTCAAGTAACACTGATCTGACGGTGCAAGTTAGACAGAAATACTAATATCCCCATAACGGGTTTTCAAAGACTGTAATGATAAATACTGGACCTTGGAGCCAGCACTTAATTTCTTCTAGAAACTCTATATAATTTGCTGCCTGGCGGCGTGAATATTAACAATCATTTCCCGACTAGATTATATCTTGTGGACAAATCTGTGGTGTGACTAAAGTGAATCCTATACTGAGGGAAGGCACCGACCTGACATTCATCATTTTTTTTAGAAACCTACGCTATTGACACTGTGCTCTGTTAACTCCCGCGCCTGGAATAATTGTTAGGTGACTTAATCAGACATTTGAACAAATTTGCATACCCAAGTAGTCGTTCCCGGAGACTCCAAGTTAAACAGGTCTTTTGGAACTGGGGACTTCTTGGCAGTAGACTGCATTTTTTTGAGTCTGTGTGAAAATCTAAAATCAATGTGTTCCAAGAGGCAGCAAGCAAAGTCGTGAGTACTAGTGTGAGAAGCCATGGCGGAATGAATGAGTGTACGCTGGTTTGAGTGATATTTTTTCACTATTATATCTTTGACACCCTGTTGCTGTCCTATTTGTTTTTTTTCAATCTGCATAATTTGTTGCTAAGGCTAGAGTTCTTGTGTTTTTGTCTTAGGTTAAATCAGATTTTTTTTCAAACTCTGTGCATATAATTACGAGATAAAACAAAGACAACTCTTAGACTCAAACCCTATGTATCTGTGACTCGGGCGCCAAAATCTGTTCTCTTAACGGGGCCGGGCTAAACCTAGAGTTAACACTATAACGGGGCTATCATCCTTGCAACATTCCTTGATTTTTTATGACTATGTGTATATGTATTTTCCTTGATGTACTTTCTTTGATGTTGTGAGCCGATTTTTTCCTGATATTAAAATCGCTCTTGAACTAAACAATCGTGTTTGGTCAGCTCGTTCTAGATAATATATATATCATTGTTATAGTTTTCCCACGTCTGTGTGTTTACCTGTCGTCACGTGTATGTGCGTGCCTGTGAGTGATAGAAATATACGTAATATGTATATTGGTGTAGTCTGTCTGACGCTGTAACAACTGTTGTAGAAGATAGGTGAGAGAGAGAAGAATTCTTTTCGCTTTCAGAGACAGCCACTATATCAAATCTATCATCTCACGTGTGTGGAAATTCTATTACCTTTCACTAACTCTCACTGAGTCTATCACCTATTCAAACCTATTCAGAAGGGACCAAACCTAGTCTTAATTCTCCTATCGGAAAATCTACGACATATATATATATATAATATATATATATATATATATATATATATATATATATATATATATATATATATATATATATATATATATATATATATATATATATATATACTTATATATTTGTGTATACTTAAAAAATCTTCTGTACTTAAACTTAGTTTCGGCTGGTATCACAGTGATCATCAAGAGTACATAAGCATTATATTTTCTTTGTTGTATAGATCGTTCGACTGAAAATAGGTGGTCGTCTGTGAGTCATTTGTTAATTGGTGTCTTGCAGAAAAACCAACTATTACCACGCCTATATAGTAACCTTACCCGTAATTGAACTTTTTGCCGTTACTGTACTAACGCATCTCCCCCAAAACCACTACCTGACTGATTCTAAATTGTCTGCTTAACGAATTTAATACAACAATTTTACCTGAGATAGCGTTTTCGGAGAAAAAAAAAGGATGACTAATATGGAAGTATAGAAAACAATGACAGGATGGAATGAATGGAGGAATGTGGAAGAGAAAGGATAGACAGCTGCGAGACAAACACTATATACTCAAAGTATAACCTTAATGTGGCTTAACCGTGCATTCTAAACATGAGAAACAGCAATGTATTGTGCATGGGTCAAAACAACAACACCAAAAACAACAAGCAACAACAACGGCAACAACAGCAACAAACACGCCCTGATGGACCAGCGGCTATAAACCATGTGAGGCGTTAAAAGTGTTAAGACAGTAATTGCACAGTCTGTCGTAGCTTGACTGTGGCACAGCTACTCATGCTGTGTAATATAACCCTCTGTTCAGTGAGGTAGAATATGTGCACAGTTTGACACACGCTAGTCGCGTTAGGTTTATTTGTATACTCATTACATGAGCACACGAACTATTTCCTCACTGCATCCTCGTTTGGCCAGGTTGACATGACCTTTTGCATGACCCTCAGTTAGCGTACGTACACTATTTAGGACAGGGTTTCTTAACTTGTGGTCAATCCTCCCCACCCCTACTCCGTCCATAACTGGATTCTAGGGGTCCATGTACATACCTTTACATTTAAAATGTAAACATTTTAGGTATGCTTTTATGTACCTGTTTTTCATTTTTTTCAGGAAGGGGTTTATAGCCTTTCACTGGACAATCAAATGTATAGTCTTCATTGGACAATGAAAAAAAGGAGTGGGGGTGGGGTGGGGGGGGGGGGGTGGAGGGGGGGGGGGGGGGGGGGGGGGGTGGGGGGGGGGAGGGGGGGAGGGGTGGGGGGGGGGCGGGGGGGGGGGGGGGGGGGGGGGTGAGGGGGGGGGTGGAGAGAATGGCCATTTATCAGACAATCGAATGGGGGGGGGGGGGGGGGGGGGGCCGTGGGGGGGGGCCGGGGGGTGGCAAGGGTGGGGGGGGGGGTCGGGGGTGGGGTGGGGGGGTCTGAGAATGGCCTTTAAAAATGGGTTAGGAAACCCTGATTAAGGAACTTAAAGTTGAATAATTGTAAAGACAGGTTCTTTCTGGACAGCAAATTGTCACGAACTTTGTCTCAGAGATAAGACGTTTGTTCGTTTACTCTGATGTTAACACTGGAAGATCACCGTGACCTCTGTCTCTGGGCGTGTAGACAATTAATTAGCTTGCATGGTGACTACGGTGTAGATAAGGGGTTCTGAACCTATCTTGTGTCATGGACCACTTTGATTGGGTGAAGTTTACGGATATGTTAACTCGTTTTGGCGAGGCGCGACACATTCAACCTAAACACAAGGTCCATTGATTTTATTAGGGCGCAAGTATAAATATAAAAGTTCTTGAGTTCTGATGTTCTTTAAACATTTTTGCATACAAGTAATACATTGTGTTACAAAAAAAAATAGCTAATCTTACATATTGTCATACTGAAATTAAAAAACAGTCTGTACAAAATATATTTCTTTAAAAGCAAAAATCGTTATTAATTTTCCGAGTAAAAATTTTGGCGAAAATAAATATTAAATTTTTAAATTATGAACACGGACCCCATATAATTATTTCACGAACCCCCAAGGGACTCACAGTTTAAGAAACCCTGGTGTAAATGAAACATGACAATGTAATTTATACAAAGAACTAGATAACAAAATTAGTTCGAGCCTTGTCCAAAATATGATTGCATTAACTAAGACTGACAGTGTATGCAGCAAATGAATGTATGTGCATCTTACAAGATATTATTGTTACACGTAGACATTTCAAAAGAAAAGAAAATCAGCTATTATGCACAGCTATTTGTAATTCATTTATATTACTTTGAGCTCTTAACAGAGCATGGCGGCTCCACTGCAGCTGATCCCATTTGCAGGAAGCTTGTACGCACCAATCGCATACTCTTGTCGTGGGGGTTTATGAGGCGATTTGTTTTGTCTGATGATGTTGCCAGCTGAGCACAAAACCTCATATTAGTTGACTTGTACGAATTACCCATTTTTTCCCCTTGTCTTTTAACAGATCCCTGGAAACTACACGGGACTATTTATAATTACTGTAAATATTATAAGAAAGAACCATTAAAATAAACATAGCGAAATTTAATGGGGCAAACACCAGAGCAGTTAAACGACAAAATAATTGAAAACAATCAGCTACATGTAAGCTTACTAGCACAGGTATTGACATTTTGCTCCTTCCTGGCAGGGTCTCAAAAAATTGTAACGTCAGAGGTGTGCGGAAAGAGGAGATGTAACTGGGACACGCTGACTGGCGTGCTGTTTAAAAGGTGACAGATTTAAGTAAAGAATTCCAGGACATCACGCACGGAGCCACCATTGTCGGGGGTTCTTTGCAGGAAGCCTGTACCAAGCATTCATATGCTCTTGCAGCCGTCGTTTCTGCGACAATTTTCGTCATATGACGGTGCTGCCAGCTCCATCAACAACCTGATATTAGTCGCCCTGTGCGACCTACCTGACGGCCCCGTAGTCCTATTCTTTCTTTATCTTTTCACAGACCCCCGGGAACAACGCGAGGCAATAAAGAACATCGCACTTGCATAACTACAGCAGCTACGAAAGAGGTCAGTTCGGGGTTTTGCAAGGTCAAAAAATAGGTCACAACGTATGAAATATGAGTAGTACTTATAGAGTAAGAACTTTTGCAGGTATTGGCTTCAGAACTAAAAAGGTACTGAGACACCAGATACCTGAGAAATAGGCAAATTGACTTTTAGTCTGCATTAGAGAGTGCAAGTCTAGATTTCAGACATAAAACGTATTTAAGTTTTTAGATTTGGAGCAATTTTTTAGATATTTTTTGGCTGTGAAATACGCCAAATGGAAAGTTACTTATCCTTCATTTTCTATATCACTCAGAGCGGGTAAACAAAGAACAAGTATGTAGTGAATGTCGTTAAGGTAATAATGAAAGTTAGATGGACAGAAGAGTGTTTTGCTATGGATCACCACGGCAGTTCTTTATGACTTATTTGTCAAGAGACGATTGCAGTGTTCGAAAAATACAAGATTAATGAACGCTGCGATACAAAGCACGAGATTAAATATGACAGTGTCATCATACGAGTTAGAACTGAAGGAATCAGTTCTCTTTAATTAAGCTAAACATTATTGGGCAACAAACGTTCTGTTTTTTTTAATGAAGAGTGTGGAGTTTGGTGAAGTATTGTTGAACAAATATACCCTGTCCAGATATACGTTCAATGGTTGAGAAAATCAGTCTGCCTCGAGTCATCAGACATTTAGATTACTCTCACCAACAGACTTCGATGAAAGCACTGATACTATTATTAGAACCCAGCTAGCAGAATAGATAAGAGGAGTTAAATAAACGTGTTGATAGTTGAGAGCTGCTTGACTTATGCCTAATGAAAACACACAACAACGGGTCATAACATATGCGTTGAAGTGAAGCATGTCTTATTAAAATTTAAACTTTCAGACAAAACAAATATATGGTATAATTAATGATGGAACACCCGCCATGACAGTCTAGCCTCATATTTTTCTTAGTTTAATATAGTAATGTTTGATATAATAAGGTTATAATATATCATTGCACTACCCATCAAGGACAGTTGAATGCACGATCATTGGTTTGAAACACACGGTAGCACATGTTACAGCTACAATAAACTTTATACTCTCCGAAAGACTAAATTATAGGTAGCTTCAAGCCTTACACGAAGAGTGGCCTCTGAGCAAAACGATCTCA
Source organism: Oreohelix idahoensis (assembly GCA_024509875.1). NCBI lineage: Eukaryota > Metazoa > Mollusca > Gastropoda > Stylommatophora > Oreohelicidae > Oreohelix > Oreohelix idahoensis. The sequence continues at coordinate 193,018 of JAMPIV010020835.1, read as the reverse complement.
TTTATTTCTCTTTAGTCCCCGGCTGAGAAGAGCTGCAACACTGACCAGAATTTGGTCTCTAACTGATGAACTAAAAGATTTCATGATGAATGAAGGAAATACATGAATGTCTTCAAAGATGTGGAGTTACTGAATAATCTAGCATTTCATGTCAACATTGCAAAACGCCCTACAGATTCATTACAGTGTTAAATTGGAAGGGAAAAGATGACTTCATATAAATATCATAAATAAGCTGCTTGAACATTTGCAAGACCTCGTGCACAAACTAACACTATTAACAAGCAAGTTCTGATAGGGGAAACTTTTTTCATTTGATTCCACTAGTCACAAAACTGAAAACAAACAAGTATTTTGTCATGATTTCTAAGCTGATGTGATTTAACAAAAGAATTATAGATTTCAAAAGTCCCAGTAAAGAAAGGCATCAATTTGCTGATCCATTTGGAGCTCGTCTAATAAATGCTTCTGGCCTTGGTCAAACGGAACATTTTGAAATTAAAAATAACAGTGAGCTGAAGGAAGTGTCTAGTCAGGAAGGTCTTCTCACACTTTGTGACAAATATATTTTGCGGGGAGATGATCCAGTCTGTGCAAGTCTGTGTAAATTCCTCTTTTTTGAGGGGTACTTATTCTTGTGAGTAACGTTTCTCAAGATGAAGGACATCAAACAAAATGAAGATCAGTATTTACAAACACTTATCACGAATCATTCCAATCATAGCCAGCTGTGTGCGTTCTGATATTTAAAACTTGCATTAAGAAAAGACATCTCCATGTCTATAATTAAATCAGACTATCAGGGCCGGCCCTAGGATTTTTGCCGCCCCGTGCAATACCGTACCTTGCCGCCCCAACCCAACCTCAAATTAACGTTTGAAATTTTTAAAACCATTATGTTAAACAAGCTTTAACATTAATTTCATGACCATTAGCCTAATTTTAAATAGTACAATTAATAATAATGTATTGATAAATTGATGAAAATACTGTATAGTCATAAAATAAACCATTGACTTTATTAGAGACAATTATATGAAATAAATGTAGTTACATTACTTACATATAGGGGATGCTCTTCTCATGTGGAACGATGAACTGTTGTGTCACAAACACTTAACTAGAGTATGTACATATTATAGTTTTTAGCACTATTTTCACATTATTTGAATTTATATTGTTTGAAGTATGTACTGCTTAAAAAGTCACTTTTCTTGCTTTTATGTTTGCAAAAGCAGAAATAAGGTCTGCGTAGTCTAATTTTTGACCGATTTCTTGTTCAATTAAAATCATGTCAAGTCCTTCCAATCTAGTTTCGGCCATTGTTGAGCGTAAATAAGTTTTAATAAGCTTCAGTTTTGAAAAACTACGCTCACCACTTGCTACCGTTACAGGCAAAGTTAGTAATATTCTTAAGGCTATAGCGACATTATGAGCAATGTTATTTTCAATAACATAACGAAGAACTTCAATTGGCGGTGTATTTTCTGGTACTAATTTGGATACTACTTTAAGTTCATCACATAGCTCAATGGCATCAATGTCTCTATTTTCTTGATGTGTTAAAACGCCTTCTAGGTTTTTACATTTGTTTAAGAGCTCATTTGTCGTCTCAGATTTCAATTTAGGGATGTTATATAAAAAGGAAAAATGTGAACTGTGATGTTCCAATTGCTCGAACCTTTCTTCAATAGAATTACTTGCAACATGAATAATAAAAAAGAAAAATTCAATTTTGAATTTAGTTTTGGGATCCAAAATAGGTTCATCTTTTGCTTCATAGTTGTGTTGCTTTTTCTGTCGGCGCACTCTAGTACATTCAAACGTTGGTATCAAATCAGGATCATCTTCAACTTTCTCAGCTAATGTTGTGGCATCAACAAGAACATTTTGAAATGATTCATCATTTCTGAGATTCTTAAGGCTTTGGAGAACATTTCTCAAAGTTGTTATGGCACTAGTCAATTCCATTTTTATGCTTTGCAACAGTTTATTAGCAACATTAATTTCGTTTAAAACATAGTGCCATATAACCAGACAACATAAAAATCTAAAATCTCTGAGTTTTAGGGCGAGGGTTTCAGCTTCATGTCTCGCCATTTTGTCTACTGATTCGTCATCAGCAATTTCTATCAATGCATCATAAAATTCCTCAATATAATATCTTAAAGGACGAATGGCCTCGATTCTAGATTCCCAGCGAGTTGTACTTAGTGGCTTGGGCGTTAGAGTTGTAATATGTTTCTTAAGGATTCCCCAACGCAGTGTTGACGCTGAGAAAAACACATACAATTTCTGAACCGTTTCAAAAAATAAAACCCCTTCTCTAGATGACATCGCGGCATCATTGACCACCAAGTTGAGAGTATGAGAACAGCAAGGGATATAAAAAGCTCTCGGGTTCAAGTCCCTAATACGCTGTTGAACTCCTGAATGTTTTGTTTTCCTATTTGATCCATTGTCATATCCCTGGCCACGTATGTTTGCGATTGGAATATCCATGTCTGACAATTTTCTTAGAATGCATTCGGTTAACGCTGAGCCTGTAGTGGCTTCTACAGCAATGAAACCAAGAAAATGCTCATGAATGTTGATATCATCTGGATTCGTATTAACAAATCTTACAATTAGTGTTAATTGTTCAATGTGACTTACATCGGGAGTACAGTCTGCAACTATGCTATAATATTTAGCTTTCTCCACCATAGAAATTATTTCTTTTTTTCTTATGGTTCCAGAGAGAAAAGCAATCAATTCATTTTGAATGTTTTTCCCAAGGTAATGTTGGGTCGATCCACGAGCTACTCTCATTAAATGTTCACACATAGCACTATCAAATCTGGCAATCAGTTCAACAAGCTTTAAAAAATTTCCATTGTTAGGGTCATATAATTTGTCAGATGTTCCACGAAATGGCAAGCATTGTTGGCTCAAGAACTGGACAATAGCAATTAGGCGTTCTATTATGCTCCTCCAGTGTCGAACTTCTGAATTTAATAACTTTTGTTGCATTGAATCAATTGTCTGTACTGATTTAAGCCTGCACGATAATTCAATCCACTTTGTATGGGACTCCAAGTGGTTTTTAGATTTTTCGTGTTTATTAAGATACACATATAAATGACCCCAATCATTATAGCCATCAGTAGTGAGTGACATTTTATTACAGGAAAACAACTTACAGCAGAAACAAAATACAGAATCTTTTTTCTTTTGAATAAACTAACCATGATCTATTAATATGTTCTCCATTGCTTAGCTCCCTAGTGTAAAAATTTAGTGAAAATTTCCGACCATTTGAGCTGCGCGGAAAAACGAATTCATTTTTTGGTCTCTCTGGCAGGCCTTTTTTACGATTTCCAGTCTTTCGGTATCGCTTAAAGAAGGATTCCATCTTGCCGGATCAGTGTACCTCTCAAGTTCATTACTTAAATCTCTGGAATTGGAAACGGTCATATCAGTCTCATTTTCGACATTGTTAGTAATATCTACGTTACTGGGGTCCGAGTTAGAAGTACTTGCTATGAGCTCAGAATCATTTGTTTCGGTACTTTTGCTTATTTTCTTCTGTCCTACATCAGCTGTTTCAGTTTTTAGATATTTATGTAAAACCCCGCTATGTTTTTGAATAACGCTTTCTTTTTCCAGTTTCCGTTTCCGATATTCGGCACCTGATAGTTTTTTCTTTTATCGCACATTATATCTATTTGAATATTAAAACTGTTTTAATAAACCCTACAATAAAATGTATTTTTTAGTAATGAATGGAGACTGAAGCACTATACTAATTTCCATAAAACGTTTAAAAAACTTATTTATCACTGTAACACATAGCACACTAACACTGAGCAAAATAAACTTCCTTGAATGCACACTCCAAAACAACTGAAACATTCGAGCCGCCAACATAGAACGGTCGATAAAAAAATAAATTCCTGATTCCCACGCCAAGTCTCTCGTTCACCCATGCCGGAAGATTTATCGTGGCGGTCTTCAGTTGACCACCGAACACGGAAATATAATCCTCTGGGAACCACTGTGGTTTCGACCAAGCGAATAAATTGTACTGACGTCCCTAAAGAAATACCTTTTAGTGCCTTTGTAGGAGAAGATAGCATTAGGATCGTATGGCAGAACTATTAGTGAAGACTTGAAAAATAGCTAAAGAACAGACCGCAGGTGCAAATATTTCGTAGAGAAAACAGACAAAATGTGAATGAATAGAAAAGTAAGGAATTTTTAAATAATCTAGACGAAACCTTCGAACACTCCGTGACACCATCCAAAGAGGGTTTATTTCAGGAGCCGTTCAGGTTATTCAGTCAAAATCCCGGTCGATGACACTCCTACAAATGCCTGCGCCCGGACTTGAACCTTGAACACCTGATCGCTAGCGCAGTGTGGTAACCATTACACCAGCGCGGCTCCCAGGCGGAATATTTTGGCGGGATTGTAAAAATAAGTAAAAATATTTTTTGCCGGGCCCCCCCCAAGCTTGCCGCCCCGTGCAAATGTACGTGTTGCACCGTCGGTGGAGCCGGCCCTGCAGACTATATCAAGAAAGACTTTATATTTGGACATGCGCCCTAATATAGCCGACGAATACTTCTCTGGATTGAACGGAGCGTCCCTCGCAAAATAGAGGCGAAATGTAATTTAAAAAAATAAAAAAAGGAAGGATGAGTACACCTGATGTAAGGGGTGTATGTACCCGTAATTTGTCAGAGTCTTTAAAAAAAAAAAAAAATAGAGGGGAAGGTGAGAACGGTCTCTCACGGACCCACTTAAAATAACTACTCGCTATTTTACAGTGGCCAAGAAAGGGGACAAAGAAGAACCGTGACCTATTTATGTTTCACGGTTTCAATGCTTTGGGCTGAGAAAACGAAAGGCACAGAAAGGTTACTAGCTGCTACTATCGGATAACTTTGAACTGTCGGTCATCCAGATCTGAGGTTAAGCAGTTGACCTCTCACCTGTAACGATTTGTATTAGTGTTTAAGCAACAATGAGGGGGGAGAAATTCGCTTTCCGACGCTTCGCTCATACGACGGTTTGAAATTCTGACTATTTCCCGAGTATCTGATAACTGCCTCGCTGACACAACTGTTTAGCGACATGACGTTCCATATTCCTGGCTTCCTGCTGGACTCTGTTTACAAACACGGAACGAACTGCATCTCTGTGTTACGCTCGATGATTTAGTGAATTATAAACTGTTTAGAACTATAATTTTATTTTACTGTTGTCAAAAAAAAAAAAAATAAAATAAAGTTAACATTGCAGATAAAAGAGAATTCATAAAGCAATTGATCCAGATACAACATTTCAAAATGTTAACTTCAGTGATGACGGTGCATCAAACAGTGAGATAGGCCGAAGGCTAAACCCACCTCGTACTACTATTGTTACTATCGTTAAAAACATACAAATAATTCTTGATATGACGATTGCAGTGCAGTACATACATTGACAAGTGGAAAAAAAGGCAATGATTCGCTTTACAACGAAATTCAATTAAGACAACGGTCTGGAACCTAACAATATCGTAATAGCGGGGTATGCCTGTACAGAAAAATATGTCACTGCTCCAAAACGGAAGAAGACTTTGGCGCAGTTCGGGGACTACATAATGTATAAATATGCACAAATACAGGACAGTAACCACCGGTTGAAAAGACAAAGAGACAAGTCTGATAACAAACCAACAACGCCATACAGATGTTTGCGGAGATGCTGTTTAGCTCAGCAAAAGCAGGATTTATTCATCAAAATTTAAACGATTCATAAATTACTAATCCAATTACTGATGTTTTTATTTTTGAATGATTAAACCTCAATCTGAATAAAACTTTCACATGCAACCTAACTTTTGATGTGAAAACAGGAGTGCATCAGGGATGCGTCTTATCAATGACTCTGTTTTTAACTGTCATAGACTGGGTGATGCGCTAGACACCATTGGATGCCCCTAGAGGAATAAGATGAACACCGTTCTCTACACTGGAGGATGTAGAATACGCAGATGACATTTCACTGTTCGCGCACTCATATCAACACATCCAGGAAAAAACAGACTAATTAAACATAGCCAACAGGTGAGATTAAACATTAATCTCAAGAAGACAGAAGTTATGACATTAAATGTAAGAAATCCTGCACCCATAAAAATAAGGGACTAAGAACTAGAAAATACAAACACATTTACATACTTAGGAAGCAAAATAACACCAGAAGGCGGAACAAGCAAAGACATCAGTAGCCGGATAAATAATCAGAACAGCCTTCGGCAACCTAAACAACATCTGGAAATCCTCTCAGTACAGTACAAACACCAAATTAACAATATACGAGAGCTGCGTAATTTCTGTACTTCTGTACGGTGTAAAATGCTGGAGAGTAACAGAAAAGGAAATGTCCAAGTTGTCCTCTTTCCACACAAAGGGTAGATGCTGGAATTGGGTTGGCCACATCATCAGAAGAGACCCTGAAACCATCATCAGTAGGTAAGCGAAAGCAAGGGCGTCCAAAAGCCAACTGGCGGAGAACTGTGGAGGCAGAAATGCTGAGCATGAACCAGAGCTGTGGCACCACATGAAGGATGGCTGTCGACCATGCAAAGTGGAGATAGTTTGTTGCTACCCTACAAGACGCCAACAGTTGTGATGGTCACTGATTGCTTTGTCAATCAGTGACCAAGGACCAAAAAAGAAGAGGTTCACATACTAGACCTCGGAGGAAGCTATTAATTATGTAGTAAATTCTTATTCTTACTTGGACAAAATTGCACAAATTAAAATGAACACTTCGGGCAAACAAGAGAGACAAGAACACTCCACGAAAGTAAATCATAGTAGTAAACTTGTATCTATGCTGAGTATGTGAACGGTGGCAGATTTATAACGGGGTGTCACTATGAACATCACATCCACACTCCAGACATTCCCCAATAGATGCCTCAGTCACATCACGTAAAGACACCATACACAGGGCGAGTGAGAACAGTCATTGAATATGGAATTGCAACATAAGCAACAGCAGCTAAGTCAAATTTCGATAAAATCAGCAGACTCCAAAACCAAGGAATGAGAATCATAACGGGAGGCATGAAGTCAACACCTATAAAAGAACTCGAAAAGATTATATACTTCCAGCCAATAGAGGACAGAAGAAATAGCAGGGCCCAATAACAAGCTGTAAAATTCAGTGTACCACAGAATAAATGCTTTTGGAAGGGAAACACACAAGCTGTAGCCGGGAGACTTGTTATGGGGATACGATTCTGTTAGATTAGGTTTATTTGGTAAGCTGGAGGTTTTAGATTTATAGTCAAAGGGACATAACTTAGTAGAAACATTGATGGACTAATATAGAGACAGGCGTTTGATACCTTTAGGTGACGGACGGTCATTTATAAAATCGCCAAATAAGCCATATTTCCACGTGAACTTAGTGACTGAGAAGTTTGTGAGCGAGAATCAGAATAAAGCTTGGTAAATGTTCATCCCTGGCGGTTAGGCCAGTTTCTTTAATAGGATATTCCAAAGCAGCAGCAGATGACAACGACAGAATTTAAGAGAGATATTTTTTGCAAGTAAGAGAAATGACAGTAGTGAAAACAACAACAGTGGTTCTTAACTCTTGAACCTCAATTGCCACCAGGGCAATTAGCAGAGGGAGAGAGAGAGAGAGAGAGAGAGAGAGAGAGAGAGAGAGAGAGAGAGAGAGAGAGAGAGAGAGAGAGAGAGAGAGAGTGTGAAGAGACAGACATAATTTTGAATGTCATACTAATTGTATCTGCCAGCGAAACTATACTGTTCAAAAAAAGAAACGCAACTTTTTTGGTGTTACTTTTATAAAAGATATTCGCTGATTGGACATCAGTCAACCTATCGACTGTGTCCACCTGATCATTAACTTCTCGTGGTTACCTGAATTGTACTCACCTCATGATTCGTGAGGTCAGGAAAGAGGTCAAGGTCAAAACAACATTTTTGACAATAACTCGTGACAGGTTCATGAGAATCCCGTGAAACTTACTGAATACAAAACTCTCTGACCATATTATTAAATGCTTATAACGGATTGACGCTCCTCGAATAAATTCACTTGAAAATTCAATGCGCAAGTATGGCTCATCTCACTACAGAACAACGACTCATCATCATTGGACGTTTACAGACTGGACAGTCACAAAGTGTAGTGGCCAGACAATTTAATGTGGTTAGAAGCACCATTAGTCGCCTTTGGAGGCGATTTCAAGAAATTGGCTCAGTGGCAGACCGGCCACGCAGTGGAAGACCCAGAGTTACAACTCCTGCCGAAGACCGCTTCATACGGCTGCGTCACCTCAGGAATCGACTTGATCTGCGTCCTCCACAGTCCAGTCAATGTCAGCAGCTCGTCGAATTTCAGATCAAACGGTCAGGAACCGGCTGCACGACTCTGGTCTTTGGGCTAGAAGACCCTACAGAGGTCCTGTTCTTACGGACCGGCATCGCCAGAACCGACTGCAGTGGGCGAACCAGCATCGTCAATGGACCGTTGGGAATGACTGGAGACGGGTTTGGTTTAGTGATGAATCATTTTTTGTGCTCCAGCGACACGATAGACGGAGAAGAGTTTACCGCAGATTCCATGAGCGCTACGCCCAGAACAGCGTTGATGAGGCTCCTCCACATGGTGGTGGAGGTGTACTGATGTGGGGGGCGATGAACTTCATGGGAAGAAGTGACCTGGTGCAAACTGAAAGACGCCTGAATGCCCAAAGATACGTCGCTGAAATTCTTCGTCCTCACGTCCTTCCACTTCTGGCTGCACGAGGGTCAATTTTTCAGCAGGATAACGCTCGACCTCATGTGGCACAACTCATCACCTAGTTCCTCGCTGACAACAACGTCCAGACCATTCCGTAGCCAGCCATGTCATCAGACATGAACCCCATATAACACTTATGGGATGAACTCGACAGACGACTCCGCCAGCGAGACGTGGCTCCATCCAATCTCCGACAGTTGTCTCTTGCACTGCGGGAAGAGTGGGCAGCCATCCCACAACAACAGATCCAACGGCTAATCGGATCCATGTCAAGGAGATGTCGTTCTCTGATAGAGGCCATAGGAGGCCATACACCTTTCTGAAACGGAGGCCTCAGTCGCAAAGAATAAAAGTCCAAACCAAATTTAATAAACATCATTTCATTGTTAAAGTCTGAAAGTTTCTTCATGCCAAGATTGAAACATTAATTCAGTAAAATAAAATTTTGGTATAATTTTGAAATTTGGTGTCCATTACCACTGCAATAATGTTGCGTTTCTTTTTTTGAACAGTATAGAAGACTGAGCTTTTGTTGTGGAGTCTTTAGCCATGATCAGGTCATCCATCTGTAAATAAAGTCTCATCATATGAATTATTGGGAAGTCTGCTGTTGATATTCTGAATCTACTTTGTTGAGTCAACGTGTCCAATGTAAGCTACATGATACTAAAGTTATGAGTCTGCTGAGAGGCAGTGATACGAATCCCATTATATGATCAAACAGAAGTACAAGGGGATTGACATACGTCTTGGGCCTGACCATGAAGGAGTCACAGGAGGAAGATGAAACTTGGCACATTTAAAGTTCATCATATTTGCACGAAATGTGTAAAGTACGCGTTTGTTTCTTCAATGAGTTTGTCCGCTACGGTGCACGGCGCAATGTACCCTATTGACCGGATCTGCTGCTCCAAAGATTTGACAAAACAATGGAAAAGAAGGAGGCCATAGCTGTGATGAAATTTCTGATGTTTCATGGAAAAACACCTACCTTTTTTGGAGACCATGGTGACAGTAGGTGAGGCTTGGGTACACCATTATGACCCCGAATCCAAAATTGTCAGCATGCAATTGAAAACCCCGGCCTCCCCAACACCAGTCAAGCCGAGGGCGCAGAAATCTGCAGGAAAAGTGATGCTGACTGTTTTTTGGGACGGCAAAGGTGTCCTTTTGAAAGATTATCTGCCTCGTGGCAAAACAGTTAATGGACTGTACTGTGCAGATCTTCTCACAAAACTAAGAAAGGTTGTGACCAGGAAACGAGGGATAACGCGCACTCAAAATCTTCCTTTGCTTCAAGACAACGCGCCCTCTCACAAAGCAGGGCTTGTGCAGCAGCCAACGATTTGAATATTGAAATTCTTCCACACCCACCATATTCTCCAGATTTGGCTCCATCAGACTTTTTTCTATTCCCAAATCTTAAAAAACAGCTAAAAGGAAATCATTTTGACAGCGATGAAGAGGTTATACTGGCATGTTTTGACTAATTTAGTTTTAAAAATAGGGTGTTCTACTCCCAAGGTCTTTTCAAAGTCAAGCAGAGATGGCAGAAATGTGTCAATTCATACGGTGGCTATATTGAAAAGGAATAAACACTATACACAATTTCAGCTCTCTGTGACATGTCCTTCATGGTCAGGCCCAAGACTTATGTCAATCCCTTGTGCTAATGGTAGACCAGTTAGTCAATGGCCACAAAGCGAAGCAACTTTGTAGAATCAGCTGCAACAAAGATGTGAGCAGTTTCATTAAATGCAGTACCAACAATTAAACCGAGCTTCGCTGCATTGTCACAAAATGACCATGCTATTCATTTTATCGTGTCCTACCTGTCTTCTTCTGCCAAGAGTAATCTTGAGCGATGGTAGATACCTTTAAAGATCCGCAGTTTATACTCTAATAATTTGGCCATTGTTGGACCATCACTGCAGAGCAGAGGAGACAACCCGTGACATGCACACAGGCTACCAGTTTGGAAACAGCATCGTTTTCCTGAAAAGATAGAAAACATTCCTAGCACTGAGAGAAAGAAGAGCCAACAGACAGAAAAGCCATAACGATAAAACACATAATGAAACATTACTAAAGCAACACTTGATCCACGCATATACAGATGGATCAGCAACAAATGCAACAGATGATGGAGGTGAAGGTGTGCTTCTGCACTTAAGGAAAAAAAATGTCAGTGGCTACAGAAAAATTCTCAAGTAACTTCAGAGCAGAGGCAGAGGCTTTAAAAACTGCAACAGAGGTTCCAGTGGCAGACGAAAGCACCGAGAGACAAGTTTTTTTTTCTTTAGAGGCGCACTGTCAGTAGTTGCTACGATGAGCAGCTAGAATAATGCAGACCTGGACGACTTAAGAGTAGTGCTCCACAAACTATGCCAACGGTTTAAAAGGGCTGAGACGCAATGGATCTCGTCTCATTGTAGCATCCACGGCAATAAAGAGGCTGACAGATTGGCAAAGGAAGATGACAAGCTACATCAACATTCCTTCCGCACTCACTCCATGTGCTGCAGTAAACTATTTTATTTTAAAGACAGCATTACTTCCGATTTTGAAAGCAAAGTCAAGCTTCATTATGTGTTTTGGGACCACTGTTATCCTATCATAATACATTTACCATGTGTGGCTAATTTAATGATTCATTTACCACGTGTGAGGAATTTCATGATTTATTTTCCATTTCCAATAAAAAAGGTTACTAACTATTTTGATTTAAGGGGAAAATCCGACATTCTTTTAAATGACTTCTTCAAGCATATTCTAACGCATTCAGCCAAGCACAAATCAAGGACGTACAATGATAAACATAAATCTATGTGAAACATTGATGTCTTTCTGTCTGGCCGACGTGTCAAAATGTGACTGAATATCTTAACTCAGCTCACACCTGAGCTCTGCCTACAAATTCAAATCCAATAAACGAGATCTGTATTTCAACATTCTCAAAGTGATTGAGAAAAATATGGATTACAGAGTGTAGCGTGAGGTTTTTATTGGCTCTAGGATCAGTACACTACTGACAAAAACAGAAATATAAGTTCTGCAGGAAAATGGTGAAGTCCCAGTGTATGAGAGAACTAATGGTATCACAAATTAGTTACGGCTGTGAATGATCTGATCTCGAAAAAATTAGTAGAGTGGAGATTTGTAAGTTTACATATGATATATATATATATATATATAATATATATATATATATATATAATATATATATAATATAGGATATATAGATATATATAATCAATTATTTATCTGCTATAATATATACGCTAAATATTTAGTATAATACAATTGTAGAACTCCATTTATCCTTGAACCCCATGGGACCAACACCCGAGCATCGTTCGGATAATCAAATGTTTCGGATAATTGGATTACATAATGTATCGAGTACATGTACACACGATAAAACCTTCTAAAAATAATTAACCATCACAAGGAAAATACACTATAAAACATATTTACTTGTACTGTAATAATAATACCCACACTGTATTAGATCACTGTATCACCAAAATCTTTCATTACACTGCAGTGCATGTACTACTTGTATTAATTATTTTTTTTAAGAAAGAGAAATGTTTTCAAAATAACATTACAAACGATTCAAAACCAGGCGCAACTTACGTATACATGTACTTGCACAGATGTAACCCACTATTTAAAATAATGAGGAATCCTCTTTTGCACCAAACTGGATAGTCTCCTTTTGGCTGTTAAGTCCCGCATTCTCTTCAACAGCAGAAGCTGTGTAGGACAGCTGTCATCTTCTTGCTCGTACCAAGCCATCGCTGTTTCTAGTGCTATAAAGGCCTCTTCAGGACTTGGTCGACGTTTTGGGTTTTCTTCATAATCTACAAGTACATCATGTACTTCTGAGGAGTCTTCATCATCGGTCACTACATGTATTTGGTTTTCTTCTTGCACAAAAGACAAAATTTCTTCGTCATTCAAAAACTGAAAACCAGAATCATTATCATCTTCTAGCCACATGTGTGCATCATTTTTGTCACAGTCCGAAAATCCTGGCATTGCTTGAAACAGTTCCACAACTTCATTTATACAATCATCATTTGTGTCCACTGCAGTAGTTTCATTTCCTCCTTTTTTCCCAAGCAATCTATTCCATGCCTTGTTGAGATTATCTTGTGACAGGGTGGTCCAAGCATCAGCTAACATATAGCAGCAGTCTTTGAGATTAAGCTTTTTGGAAAACGCCACCACACTTTCTTCATCTTCAGCCAACAATAAACGATGCAGGACTTCCTTCTTGTACATCTTTTTAAGCTTTGCTATAGCACCCTGATCCATTGGTTGAATCAGTGCTGTTACATTGGGATGCAGAAAAATTACTTTAAAATTTGCATCAACTGCATTCAATGTATCCGTCTCTGGATGAGATGGTGCATTGTCCAGTAGAAGAATTACTTTTCCAGTTTTCTTTTCTTGTTCTCTCAACCTCTTCATATTTGGGATGAACTGATTTGTATACCAATCAAGAAATATTTCACTATTCATCCAAGCACTCTTCTGTGCTTTGTAGCACATTGGGAGACATGTCACATTCTTTAAACAACGTGGTTTTTTGGCTTTACCGATCATTAGCACCGGTAATCTATGACTTCCACTGGCATTCGCGGCTACCAAAATTGTTACTCTCTTTGCACTTTTTAAACACAGAGGAAGCTGCTTCGCGCTGAGATGCAAGTGATTTTTTAGGCAATGATTTCCAGTATAAGCCAGTCTCATCGGCATTATACACATCATCGAGTGAATAACCTTCTTCTTCCAAAAAAGCCAAGAATGTTTCTTTAAAATTTTCAGCGGCAGTTGCATCGCTAGATAAAGATTCCCCTTGATCTCCAATTCTCGTATGCCATGACGAGATTTAAAGTTTCTTAACCATCCCTGGCTAGCCTTAAAGTCAGGAGGACCGTCAAGTTGATTGTTGAACTGAAGTGCCTTTTCACACAATAGAGAGCAAGAGATAGTTTCCCCTTTGCTTCTTCTTTGCACAAACCATGTATACAAAGCCTCTTCCAATTTCAAATCTTTCGCATTTCTCATGGTTTACGTTTCTTCGACCCATTTTCACTATCCAATTTCGATGCAAAACTCATAATTTTATCCTTGTTACTTTTGATGTCAGAGACGGTAGCTTTCCAAACATTGAAAATCCTCACAAGTGAAGACACAGTTTCACCTTTTCCTAGTCTCTTGATAATTTCTGTTTTCGTTTCAATTGACAAAACATTGCGGTTCCTTTTATATGCTTTAGGCCTACTGGAAGATGCCATATCGCACAGAGAAATACTTGCACACCAAAATTATTCTGCTGTAGTAGCAAACACAATTATTTTAAGTTGAACTGTCTGTTTAGCCAGTGTTCTGCCTAGAACGCACACTAACACTAGATTGGTAAAACAGATATTAACTGACTTTATGATCTAACTGACTTCCTGTACGTAAGCGACCGACCATTAGAGCATTCCATCCTCTACAAATTGTTCGCACACATTTGAAGCTTGCAGCATCAAAAGATTCAAAAATGTAGTCTAACATGACTGGTGGCGCCTGATTTTTTTGTTCTCGAAAAAGTGTTCGGATAATTGGATGTTCGGATAATTGGGGTTCGGATAAATGGAGTTCTACTGTCCATATAACAGGTTTATATATATATTTATAGTATTCTCTAGAACCGTATATGGACCTTATGCATATATATAGTATATATTCTCTCCGATATATTATATTATGCTATATATATATATATATATATTATATATAGAGTAATATATCTTCCGCCTTCCCTCATATATATATATATATATACTTATATATATAGGTTACAACATCTCTTCCAATTATAGGAACAAAATTATTGTTTATGATATCAGCTGTGCTGTTATATCAATTACATCCTGAAAATTTCTTTATCTGCTGTGCTGTTAATCTTGTATCTCACTACGCTAAATCACTTTTTCTTCCAGCACATGGCCCTCAGCTTCTAATTTTTCACAATTGTCGACGGCATCTTTTGGCAGATGGTACTAATGGTGTACTCATCTCTTATATCTTGGGAAAACAGTCCGTGACTGTTCTTTATTTCTTGCACACAAAACCCGCTGATGATCGTTTTGGGCAATTTAGCCCTACCCAAGACTGAGGGGGTTCACCTTCTTCCTCCTTCCTCTGTGACCTGGTCTGCACTAAGGATGTAGTTCCGATGCAATCACTGTGCTCCTGCGAAGTTCCAGGCAGATGGATTGACTCGAACATACGACCTCAGGTTGGATGACACGAATAAAAAACCTGTAACAAGGAAAATTAGGGGCTAAAGGTTTCTGTCATCAAGCCCACCTATTTTCTAGTGTATATGAGATGAGCGTGTCTCAGGTGTCTGCATGTAGGATTGAATGACAACATGGCTCAGTATGATTTAGCAATAGCGAGACAAGACAGGTGTCTACTTGCAAAAAAAATTTCTTTCTGATAAAATTTTCAATACATGAATACATGCAATAATTTGTACACCGTAATGATACAAAATTGGTGGTATGTCCGTTTCCTTCCACCTATAATTAATACCAGCCTGCCATTTCTGATAAGTGCTATACTGGCTGGTAAAATATACCCTAACAATATTGTTGTGGTTATATAGGTTGGAGTCATACCAGGAAATACAATCATTATAACTAATTCCCTAAGATATAATCAGCCTATACCTGATGTCCGTTTTTCTTCTGCCTCCCCTTTGCTGTCGTTTTTCATTCATAGTAAAAACTAAAACTCCTATATTTCAAATATATACATTCACCTGGTTTTCCTTCTTCAACAGTCATACACAATCATTACGCATGATACTATAAAATACAATCATTATACATTCATAACCAGTAAAATTAGTTATCAGGTTATATTTATCTGGTTGGAGTTATACAATTTTTTTTTCCCTATATATAGTCGTAACAAGGACTGTTTGGTTATATTTCAGGTTGGTTATCGTCTTCAGCAATCATACCAGGAAAGACAATCATTATACCTGATTCCTTAAAATATAATCCTTATACATGATATACATTAATTATATACATGTGTAGGTATTATAAATGATACTAAACAATACAATCATTATATATGATGTAGGCATATTCTCCTACAAGTTTTTTTAGTAAGTTTACCTACCCTCTAAGATTTATACAAGCCAGATTTTGACTCGACTAGTGAAGCAAGTCTGCCCGGTCAATGCAGGTGAGCAATAAATCAGTCTTGACAGTTGCTCTTCTCCAGTCGGTCTCTAGCTGGCCTTCGTATTGGTGTGTGTGATTTTTAATAAAATCGCGCCCATTTATAAAGGTAAACTCAGGTAAATGCCAGTGTGTAACGAAACCTTTTGATTGGTTATCTGCGGTTTGGTACATTTTTATTTCCGACAAGCTGATTGGTTATATGCGGTTTGGTACATTCCGTGACCGCGTCCCGAATTTTTAGGCTTAAGTTTTTCCTCTTTTATTTTTCCAATTATTCTGTCTGCCGCCATCTTGGGGGAACAAGATGGCGTATACTTCGTGTAATTTATTCTGGCTCAGAGACTGTTCGTTGATTGGCTGTGCATATGTATTAACAAAGAAGTGGGTTTACACACACGTTTCACGACATAGATCCATCCTTTCCTAGCTGTGACCTGTCATAGCTGACGTGTAAACACCTGCTGTAGTTAATCATTTCTCGTCTGTACTTCCAGAGTAATCGGGTGTCGACTTAAAAAATCAGCTCCTACATTGTCTCTTCCCTGAATGTAATTCACTGTAAAGGAATAAGGCGCCAGAAGCAGACTCCACCTTAACAATCTCGAATTTAACTTTCTAGACGCAGCCAAGAATGTTAAAGGCTGATGATCGCTTTCGAAAATGAAGTGTGTCCCATACAGGTATGGTGAAAATTTGTCGATGGACCAAATTAGAGCCAAACATTCTTTCTCTATTGTCGAGTAATTCAACTCAGCTGCATTCAGCTTCCTACTGGCGTAGGCGACGTGTAAAAGTTCCTCCGGCTGGGCTTTTGATTGCTGCAAGAGAGTTGCACCAATATCTATACTGCTAGCGTCTGTCCTTAATACAAATTCATGTGTGATATCGGGCAGCGTAAGGATGTGTCTGCTGGTGAGTTTTGCTTTTAGCTCTGTGTAAGCTTTTTCACAATCAGCATTTCATTGGATTTTGTCAGGCTGTCCTTTCTTAGTTAAGTTAGTTAATGGTGCACACATAGAGTTAAAGTGGGGTATGTATTTCTGATTGAACCCACATAATGACACAAATGATCTCACATCTTTCTTCGTTTGAAGTCTGGGTGCCTTCTTTAACTTCTCTATATTCTTTGGGTCAGGAGACATATGACCTGTAGAAATAGTGTGACCTAGGAAATCCAACTCCTTACAACCGATATAGCACTTGGTTGGACATGCAGTCAATCCCGTTTCTCTCAGTCTGTCAAACAACCTGGAGAGCGCTTCTATATGCTCTTCAAATGTGTTTGTAGCAACAAGAATGTCATCCATAAAGTTAGTGATACGGGGATTTTGTAGAGGTTCCAACAATTTCCTCATCATTCTTGAAAAGATACTTGGAGCATTTTTTCAGTCCAAAGGGTAGTACATTAAACTCGTAGTGTCCGTCTGATGTACTAAATGCCAGCATTTTTCTAACTTCTGGTTTCACTGGTATTTGGTAGTATCCCTTGCTTAGATCTACCTTCGATAAATACCTAGCCTTACTCAGTGTAGAGAACAGCTGGTTAGTGTCAGGTAATGGGTCCACCTGAGATTCTGTGATCGCATTTAGCTTACTGTAGTCAATACCTAACCTGTGTTCACCACTCGGTTTTCTTAATAGCCCCACACTTGAGCTATAGGGAGAGTCTGACTTCGAGATAATTTTCTCCTTCAACAGATAATCAACATCCTCCCTTAGTGCTTGGGCTTTCGCATAGGGTATAGGATATGTTCTCATGCATACTGGTGTAGGATCGGTAACCTTCATGTCGTACTCTAACAGATTCGTACGACCTGGCTTATCTGTGAGCACATCAGCATGGGTTTCCAACACTTTCTGAACCATCTTCTTCTGCTCTGGAGTTAAATGTTCACTGATGTTTACTTGAACATAATCCTCTGTAGTTGTGAGTGGATATTCCACAGAGTGAAGTGGTTCACCGTGCATTTCTGTTGCAATGGCTAGGGTCATGATATGTGCAACTTCTGATGATTCCTTGTCATAGTATTTTTTAAGAAGATTGACATGATATACCTTCTCCTTTCCTTTTTTGTCAATCTTATAATTGGTCCTGGAAAGTTTTTCCAGTATGACATAGAGTCCCTGCCATCCAATCTGCAATTTATTATTGCTGCTTGGCAACAGCAATAACACCTTTTCACCCACCTCCAGTTCCCCATCCTTTGCTTTTTTGTTGTAGTACGCAGCATGCTTCCTCCTGGCCTGTCTTAAGTTATCATTGGCCAGTTTCCAACCTGCTTTCAATCGAGATGTCAACTCGTTGACGTACTGGTATGAGGAAGTCACTGTTTCCTCTGCTTTTTCATCAGTCCATGTACGCAGCAATGCTTCCAGTGGACCTTTTATTGGTCTTCCAAATAACAATGTAGCTGGAGCCAATCCAGTTGAATTGTGGGGTACTTCCCTATATACAAATAGTACAGCGGGTAAGTATGTATCCCAAGTATCAGGTTTTTCACTTGCCAGCTATCTAAGGATTGAAATTAGCGTACCATTGAACCGCTCTACTTGACCGTTCCCTTGGGCATGGTAGGGACTACAATGATAGTGCCTGGCTTGAAATATCCTGAATACTTCTTGTGTTAGCTTTCCCTTAAACTGAGAACCATTGTCAGTCAATATCAGATGTGGGAAACCTAATCGGGTGAATATTGTTAACAGGGCCTCTGCCACATGCTTTGAATCTATAGCTGACATGGCCACTGCTTCTCCCCACATAGAGCAAGTATCAACCAAGGTTAAGATATAAGCATTTCTCTTCTTGGTCCTAGTGAGGGGTCCAACAATATCCACTGCAACACGTTCAAAAGGGGTTCCCATAATCGGCATTTCTCCCAGTGTTGCTGGTGCAGTCCTATGCTTAGGAGCTACTCTTTGGCATTCTGGACAGGATCTTACATATCTCTTTATGTCCTCTGTGATTCCTGGCCAAAAGTAGTGACAGGCTATCATTTGTCCAGTGGCCCCTATTCCCATATGTCCACTGAAGGGTATAGCATGTCCTAGCGTCATAACCTTATCCCTGTAAGATTTTGGCACTACTAGCTGTCCATGCTCTTTAGGTCATGTTCCAGCTTTTCAGTATAGTAAACCATTCTTCCTGTAAAAGTCTCCTTTCTCTGGAGGGTTATGTGCTTTAGGTAATTTGCCAAAACAAGGCTTCAAGGTGTTGTCTGCTGCTTGAGCCTTTTTCATCTCTTCTGGTTGAGTATTGATAGGATTTTCCTCCATTATCCTGGAGCTTTCCCTGGTCTGGAGTGTTGACATAACTACAGGTTTTATAGGTTCTCCAAGGAAAACATACCTACACCCCAGAATCAAAGGGTAAATAGGGTCGTCCATCACTGCTGCTTTGATTTCTCCTTCCACATAGCGAGATCTTATGTTGATTCGGGCTATGGGTAATGTCATGGTTCTTGCTCCCTTGATCGGTCCTCTGATTTCCACTGTTTCTGTGGTTATCTGGTCAGGATTCACTAGAGAAGAGCACACAACTGAATCAAAGTCCAATCCTGTGTCATATAAACACAGTACTTGAGTGCCATTCACGGTCACTTCCTCACAGACAGGGGGATGATGGAAGTCCTTCTGACTTACTGCCAGTTCCTTCCTTCCCGGCTTCCCTGTTGTAAGACATGCAGCGTGATGAGGAGGATTCTTCCTTCTGCAGTCCGCAGTATTGTGGTTACTCATTAGACAAGTTTTACACTACTTTCCTTCCTTCCGGTAAGGTGTCTTATCCGATCTTAGAGGGTTTTTGTCCTTTTGGTCAAATCTTTGTTTGTTTCCTGTGGTATGGTTCTTTTGTTCATATTTGGTATAGTTTTGTGATGATTTGAAGTTTTCACCCTGCTTTTTCTTATTTCCTAATAATTCTGCCTGAGCTGCTTGATATCTCTCAGCAACAGTTACAATATCTCCCAATCTCTCTGCTCCTTGTTCCATGATAAACTTCCTCAATTCTTGAGGCATGGACTCTTTCACTTGCTCCATCATTATCATTTCTTTCAGATCCTGACACTTTCCTAAACTACTCCATTTTTCCAAATAAGTTTCCAGTCTAGCAGAGAATTGGTGATAGTTTTATCCCGGAAGAAGTTTAGCTGTTCGGAAATTCTTTCTATACGATTCTGAGTTTTTTTCATATCTCACAAGC
Organism: Oreohelix idahoensis; assembly: GCA_024509875.1. Taxonomy (NCBI): domain Eukaryota; kingdom Metazoa; phylum Mollusca; class Gastropoda; order Stylommatophora; family Oreohelicidae; genus Oreohelix; species Oreohelix idahoensis. The sequence goes on along the minus strand of JAMPIV010020835.1, from coordinate 172,741 downwards.
AGTGCCTGCTTTAGGATTTCATAATCTTCCTGGTCATCTCTTGAGAGCTTCAAATATACATCGTAGGCCACACCTCTCAATCCCTGAGATAGTTTAAGACTCCACTTTTCTTTCACTAAGCCAAAGGTAGGGGCAAGTCTCTCATATCTATCCAGCTACGACTCAATGGCGTCTTCTTTCTCAACAAATGGGTCCAGATGAAAATTCATGGCCCCACCTGAGGGGCTCTGGCTGGAGCTACTCTCAGATTGAGGTGAGCTACAACCATTATTGCCAGTAGTTGCCTGAATTTCAAGCTCTTTCAATCTCAACTGATGGTCTCTCTCTGCTTGTAATTTCCTTTCCTCGGCGTCAATTTTCTTTGCCTCATTTTCAGCCTCCAATTTCTTGGCTTCAGCTGCTAATTTCCTTTCTTCAACTTCTAATCTTTTGTTTTCTCTCTCAGCTTCCAGTCTTTTGGCTTCTCTCTCCGCTTCTACTTGCAACTTCCTTTCCTCTCTATCCATGTGTTTGTCCACTTCTGTTGTGACATACTGAATAAGAGCATCACCTGCCATATTTAATTCCTTACCCATCTGCATGATCGCAGTTCTGAACTTCCGTGCAACTTTGTGAGCATCAACTATTTACTGAGTACTAAATGGTACTCCTCCTAAGAAAACAATAAAAAATCCTATTTATGAATTTTTTTCAAAAATCTTCTTTTGTTATCTATGGGTGGCACAAGATAGAGTGTAGATAAATGAATAGACTAAGTATGGCTCAAGATGTATAGAAATATCCCAGGAACGAGCCCCCAGTGTAGCGTGAGGTTTTTATTGGCTCTAGGATCAGTACAGTACTGACAAATACAGAAATACAAGTTCTGCAGGAAAATGGTGAAGTCCCAGTGTATGAGAGAACTACTGGTATCACAAATTAGTTACGGCTGTGAATGATCAGATCTCGAAAAAATTAGTAGAGTGGAGACAGTCATAAATTGCCACCCCGCTGTTTAACCAACTGTGTTATGAAAACAAGGAAACAGATTTCACTTAACAATTATAAAATTGACAAGTCGTTCAAATACAACTTCCTTATTTATTAAAGTATATACACTATCTACTCTTGTGCTGAAGGGTGGATGTTGGAAGATGGAATACAATGGATTTGTAAGTTTGCCCGGTCAATGCAGGTGAGCAATAAATCAGTCTTGACAGTTTCTCTTCTCCAGTCGGTCACTAGCTGGCCTTCGTGTTAGTGTGTGTGATTTTGAATAAAATCTGGCCCGTTTATAAAGGTAAACTGAGGTAAATGCCAGTGTGTAAGGAAACCTTTTGATTGGTTATCTGCGGTTTGGTACATTTTTATTTCCAACAATATATATATATATACAGTGTGTCCGGCAGAATCACTACCAATAACAAATGTCAATATTTCCTCATCCATGTAAGTTATAATTATTTTTTTATGGTTACCTCGTATAGAAACCATCACATTTTTAGGAGCAGTGAGATAATTGATAAATTGTCCGATAATGTGCAGATAACGCATACGTAATGCGCAGCAGCGGAGTGTGATGAAGCGTGTAGTGAAAATGGCGGAGTTCATGGTGCAGCAGAAAGTGCAATGCTGTTATTGCCTTGCGGAATTAAAGTTTCCCTACGTTGTGCAAAAGAGATTCAGACAGGAATATGGACAGAAACCTCCAGAGCGACATACCATAGTGAAATGGCACAAGCAACAATTGGAAACAGGTTCTTTGTTGAGAAAGAAGGGAAGCGGCAATGAAGCGTTGTCTCCAGATAGAGTTGAAGCAGTTAGCAAAGCTTTTCAACGTAGCCCGCGGAAATCCATTCGACGGGCAAGTGAAGAATTGGGTATTCCAAAATCTACTGTTCACGACATTGTGCACAAAAGATTGTGGCTTAGAGCCTACAAGATCCAGCTAGTGCAGAAGTTACAGCCAAATGATAAGCCCAGACGGGCCGAGTTCGCAAATGCAATGCTATGTCACCTCGATGATGTCAATGAATTTCTCAATCGTGTGGTATTCTCCGATGAAGCGACCTTTCACACTTGTGGCAAAGTTCACCGGCATAATTGTAGGATATGGGGAAATGAAAACCCACATGTCGTAATGGAGCATGAGCGAGACAGCCCTAAACTTAACGTGTGGTGTGCCTTAACCTCGAATTATGTGATCGGGCCATTTTTCTTCGCCGAAGCCACAGCCAGAGGAGCAACATACCTAAACATACTGCAAAATTTTGCAGTTCCTAGGATACCAGAAGGATTCATATTCCAGCAAGATGGAGCACCTCCACACTATGCCAATGAAGTAAGAAACTACCTTTATCAACAATTTCCAGACAGATGGATTGGAAGATTAGGTCCCATTGATTGGCCACCAAGGTCACCAGATTTGACACCCTTAGATTTCTTTCTATGGGGGATACGTAAAAAGCTTTGTCTATCAAACTCCAGTGCAGGGAATGGATAATATTCGGCAGCGAATAATTGACGCTTGTGCATCCGTCACACCTCAGATGCTGCAAAACACGTGGAGAGAGATAGAATACCGTCTTGACATTCTTCGAGCCACTAGAGGCGCTCATGTGGAGAACTACTAAAACTTGGTGGAGATCTACTGAAACTTGGTGAGTTGCTACTGAAACTTAATGAGTTTGCCTAACAGAAAATCAAAATCCGATCGGTCTGCTATTATTAGTATAAGAAATATTGACATTTGTTATTGGTAGTGATTCTGCCGGACACACTGTATATTACAACAACTCTTCCAATTATAGGAACAAAATTATAGATATCAGCTGTGCTGTTAATCAATTACAGAAACTTTATCAGCTGTGCTGTTAATCTTGTATCTCAGTACGCTAAATCACTTTTTCTTCCCTGACAGTTAATTTCTCACAATTGCCGACGGATCTGGTACTAATGTGCACTCATCTCTTAAAACAGGTCTGTCCTTAGTTTCTTGCGCACAACACCCGCTGATGATCGTTTCGTTAGCCCACCCAAGACTGAGGGGGACTAAGGATGTAGCTCCGGTGCAATCACTGTGCTCCTGCGAAGTTCCAGGCAGCTAGATTGACTCGAACATACGACCTCAGGTTGGATGACACGAATAAAACCTGTAACAAGGAAAAATAGGGGCTAATTTCCGTTATCAAGCCCACCTATTTCTAGTGTATATGAGATAAGCGTGTCTCAGGTGTCTGCATGTAGGATGAATGACAACATGGCTCAGTATGATTTAGCAATAGCGAGACAAGACAGGTGTCTACTTGCAAAACATTCTTTCTGATAGTACATGAATACATGCAATAATTTGTACACCGTATGATACAACCGTTTCCTTCCCCCTATAATATACCAGGCCATCTCTGATAAGTGCTATACTGGCTGGTAAAATATACCCTAACAATATTGTTGTGGTTACATAGGTTGAAGTCATACCAGGAAATACAATCATTATACCTAATTCCCTAAGATATAATCAGTATACCTGATACATTCATAGTAAAACTAAAATACTATATGAAATATATACCTGGTTTCCTTCTTCAACAGTCATACACAATCATTACGCATGATACTATAAAATACAATCATTATACAGGATATAGTCATAGTTTATTGTAGCAAGTTTAATTTGCTGGGGGGGTTATGATGTTATACCTAAAAAAGAAAGAAATCTGTGTCTGTGTTAACCGTGTGAGGTCAAGCACATGTATGCCCCTGACTCTAATAGATGATGATGATGTATTTGCAGGGAACCTAACGCTACCTTCCTAGATCTCACACGGTCACTATTTTGGCTCTAGTGTCTGGGGTATGATGAACCTAATGTCTAGGGGAGAAATGAAAATGATGGTACATAAACACAAAACACTCTAACTCACTATAAGGAATTGAATAAAACAGTGGTTAAGGTTTTTCTTTAAAATAGAATATTTTCTTTTTACAATATAATCTGCCTGTCCCGCCATCTATTTTGGACAGGTCTTTGAAAATGAGGAAAAGATAGTTTACATAAAAGGAATTAACTAAAATTTGTGGACACTTTGTCCAATAAGTATAAAGTCACTCTATCTCTCCGGATGGTGTGTTCACAGATTACAACTTTATTATCTAATAGTGTTTACCACTTGTTAGGAGGGGCTGTAGTTTCATCACGCCCCATAACATCCTGGGTATGATTGAAAATATCAAAGTTTATTATAACTGAAGTGTCAGATATACCCAGATGCTAACACATCACCTGGGATTCTTTGTAGAAGGATAATTCAGTATGTCGTTGCAGAAAATATAGATATCTCAACACGCACAAACTCCTCCAGCTATCTGCTGACAGCATAAACGGTTTACTGGAGACTTGTTTGCGTTACACTCACTCATCAGGTTTCCTGTCACCGGCTGGTAACAGGAAATAAAACCTCTGCAATAAAAAGACACCCTGGCCTTTTTATATCTGATCACACTTTATTATTATATACCTATGGTGGTATGGGGTCAGCCTCGCATGCATACAGGTGCACTCGCCCCTAATTTTATATGACTCACACCTTGCTGTGACCACACCTCAGGTCTCTATGGCAGATACGCCACTGTACGTTTACATAGTTTTCCTCAATACAATAACGTGGAGTAACCAAATTTCCTTTTGTATGATTTGCTCTTCTTTTTTTTTATATTTTAAACGCTCCAGGCATGTTGAACAGTGTTCATGGAACACGGAGGCTTACTAACATATTCTAATACAATAATATTAAAACAAAATCATGTCAATATACAACAGTTAGATACAGTTCAATGTGAGGACTCAACAATGTCTGCTCCCGGCATGTCCTTCACTTTTCCCAATAGCAGTATCTAACTTTGGCAGTTGTAATAAACATATTAATACATAAAGCATTCTTACCACAATTTCAAGAAATAGTAACAAATAACGCTGACTTGCAAAGAATGGCCTCAGTTTTCCTCTGCACTGCCCAGACTGCTAATTAATTCTTTATTTTATAAATTAACACAGCTGATCTCAGCGTATTTGATAGAAAAAGTTTTTGTCAACTGGCGATGAGCATTGAAAGCTTTTTGCTAATATCTATTAGTACTGGCCAATGGAAAACTTGCGACTACCAGAATTCAAATGTAGTTTTTGAAAAACAAAAAAAATTCCAAACAAACTCTGTGTCTGGTAGTCGATTGGTCAGTCTGCGTTAGTTATGCCAATACAAAAAGATGTTTAGTTGTGGTTAACATTTACCTACCGCTCCCCTCTCCTCCTATACTCTTTTTACCCAATCGGATTTGAATTTACTCCAATGCCTCTTTCTAAGCTTGCGTCCCCACTAACGTTATGAAAAAAACAAGCAGGAACCACAGTCTGTCTGTCTTAGTGTTACTAGACATTTAGTATTTTCTCAATAACTTGGCTAATACTTGGATTACCATATTTTTTAAAACACATTTTTGCTCAGGGGACTCTAAGCTATACTACCATATGATTTTTATGGTCAGTTTCATTATGGTTTAGATTTTCAATTTTTTTCACTGTCAATCGTCAAATAAAAATTTTACACAAGTCGGCCATCTTCCCCCTCTCATCTCTCTCTAGCATTTTTTATTCAAATAACTAACGTGTTTGAGTGACGTCAGAAATACATTACTTGGCGAGAATTTAAACTGTCTGTGTGTATATATCCTCGGGCCAATCCCACCGCGTGTCAAGCGAAGCGGGGTTTTGCGCGGCGGGTGTTAGAATTGGCGTTAATTATTACTGTTGTCTCGTGTTACACTACCAAAAAATGTAAGGATTACTACTATTAGAGGCGTTAAAGTTAAAGTTTTACGTTAATTCAGACAGTAACGTGGCAGCACATTTCGTTAATTATAAGTCTTGCCGCGGTCTCTATCAGATCGGGCAAAATGTTAAAAATGTTATTGTACGTCACAAGGAAAGCGAGTAGGTTTATACGGCGGGATCGTTTCTAAGCATTACCATGGCACAAAATTCAGCGCGATGCGGGCGTGTGAGATGCTTATAGTCAGACACATACGGGCGGGGTTGTTTATTATCATAGGACTAAAATCTTACTGAAATGAGCGATTATCTCGCAGATTTTACTACAGTTATATTCAGGTAGGAGTTATATATATAGTCCTAACAAGGACTGTTTGGTTATATTTCAGGTTGGAGATAGGTTATATTTCAGGTTGGAGTTATATGAGCCCTAAAAAGGACTGATAGGTTATATTTCAGGTTGGTTATCGTCTTCAGCAATCATACCAGGAAAGACAATCATTATACCTGATTCCATAAAATATAATCCTTATACATGATATACATTAATTATATACATGTGTACGTATTATAAATGATACTAAACCATACAATCATTATATATGATGTAGGCATATTCTCCTACAAGTTTTTTTAGTAAGTTTACCTACCCTCTAAGATTTATACAAGCTAGATTTTGACTCGACTAGTGAAGCAAGTCTGCCCGGTCAATGCAGGTGAGCAATAAATCAGTCTTGACAGTTTCTCTTCTCCAGTCGGTCGCTAGCTGTCCTTCGTGTTGGTGTGTGTGATTTTGAATAAAATCGCGTCCGTTTATAAAGGTAAATTCAGGTAAATGCTAGTGTGTACGGAAACCTTTTGATTGGTTATCTGCGGTTTGGTACATTTTTATTTCCGACAAACTGATTGGTTATATGCGGTTTGGTACATTCCGTGACCGCGTCCCGAAATTTTAGGCTTAAGTTTTTCCTCTTTTTTTTTCCAATTATTCTGTCTGCCGCCATCTTGGGGAACAAGATGGCGTATACTTCGTGTAATTTATTCTGGCTCAGAGACTGTTCGTTGATTGGCTGTGCATATGTATTAACAAAGAAGTGGGTTTACACACACGTTTCACGACACAGAGCCACGTCGAGCCAAACAAATATAACAATAATGATACGGCCAGTTTGGAAGTATGATGTTTCTCATCTTTAATTAAGAAGATATTCCCATATCTCAGTGACTAACTAATCTCAAATCAACAACCTTTTAGATAAATTTCAGAGTGCACCTGCAGGCTTTGCGACATAACATACTTACTTACTTAGTCGTTCCTCTTCTACTGTGTAGAGGTTTGGAAGAGAGAGTGCCATACTATCCTATCAGCTGTCTTCCTCCTGGCCTGGTTCCATTCTAGTCCTCGGTCCTTCAAAGATTGTCTAATGTTGTCCTCCCAGCGGACTCTGGGTCGTCCTGGAGGTCTGGATCCCTGGTTCTTAGTTTCCTATGCTTGTCATGGTAGCCCATCTTCTCCCATTCTGCAGACATGGCCAAACCATCTTTGAATGGACTGTTCTACCTAGGTCTGCAGGGCTTGGGATTTTAGGATTTGACGTATCGTCTGGTTGCAGACCAGCAACATAACATGTCAGTTTCAAATTTCATTTTTTTTTTCAGGTACTACAGTGTGATACGTTCTTGATAAGTACTGAATTTTCAATGTTAAAATGAAATGGATCTTTCAATAATTCAAATGCCAATTTGAACTGTGTAAAATCAGAAAAAGTATGACTCAAAAGTTTTAATCAAATTCCCCAACCAGTTCACACCATAAGAAGGTTTCACAAGATGACAATCGAACTCTTCGGTTGTGTCAAGATAACGGTTCAGTTTTGGCAAGTGCGTGAATTCTTCCTTTTACACCTGAGCAAAAAGATGACTCAGATTCAACCTGGGCTCTCGAATGTATTGTTCTTGATCACTTATTGGTTTTTCTATACGCTGAAGCTTCGTGTTGAGTTCATTCAAATGTTGAATCATACCGATGTGGAAGAACCTCTTCTAGTTTTTATGACAGGCCAAATGTATCAGTATACATATTTTCTGCTTAAAAATAAATAATTTTTTTTTGTTCAGAAAATGTTCGGTCAGTATTATACCAGGACTAACAGTCAAATTCACCGCACTTGAGGCTGTCAATTCGAGTATGTTTCAATTTACAAACGCTTGACTCACCCCAGCCTTAAGTTGAGTGGGAAGATTCACTGAAATTTTAAGGCTTTCTAGTTATCTTTAGTGATCATTAGGCTATCAAAGCTTGAGTTTTATTTTCTGTTTTTCAACACTATTCAAGTACTATAGATAAGCGCTGAAGTCGTAGTTTCGGCACTTTTCCTATTTGCCGCTTCTTATTTACTTAGAGACATAAACTAAATATGAGACTTGAGTAGTCTTATCTTTTTACTGAATCAAGTAGGCTTCTTAGTACCTATAAAGAATGCCAAATGCTCTTTCAACATAGTAAGGGAAGTATTGCATACAAAATTAGTGACATAAAAAACTGAGACACACTGTATGATAGCTCAGCCAGCCACCAGGCATCGTTCTGCTAGTGCACAGAACCCGCGGACTTTTCTCACGTGCCAGTCTGATTCACGTATGAATGAAGGACGGATGAGGGCGCTTACTTCCGCTTGCTGATATACCAGGTCATTACGTGTGTGCTCAGTGCACGCGTGTGTGTGCTTGCGAGGGTAATAATGTGTGTGTGTCTTTCTTACTCACAGTTGTTCTTTTTTATTGCATATTTAACACACAGCAGTATGGCAGTGGCATTATTTACTGTCAAACGTGGCAAACTTATCTAACAACCTGCTGCCCGCTCATCCATCTATTCATCCATTATTCCATGCATCCATCTCCACCCCAGCATCCACCCTCTTCTACCTCCTTGCATCTATCTATCTATCTATCTATCTATCTATCTATCTATCTATCTATCTATCTATCTATCTATCTATCTATCTATCTATCTATCTATCTATCTATCTATCTATCTATCTATCTATCTGCCTGCCTGTCTGTCTCTCTGTCTGTCTGTCTGTCTGTCTGTCTGTCTACCTAATCCTATCATCTCCTCTCGTATTTTAGCTCATCGTGTTTATCTTATTTTCTTTCTTATCAGTTCTTACTGTCTTTGTATGTCATTAGTTGTCTGTCTATTTACAAGGTATCTTTCTGTATTTTCATTTGTCTGCTCTCAGAGTTATCTAATCTGCCTATCTATCTATGTTGATCTGCCTAACCCATCTATCGATCCAAAAAATCGTCTATGCGTGATTAGCAGTATGACTTATACACGTTAAGTTCGGCAAGACACACACACATAGCTAACAATAGTCTGCCTGCAATCAGACACATACACAAGCACCGACAACCAGCACCACCAGTGCCATCGCGACCTTTCCACTTCACCCTTTCGTGTTACAGTAGATTGAAGTAAAATGCAGTCTTATCAAATTAATTTTCTGAGCCTTTATTCAATCTTATCTGTCAACAACTCCAGAATGACCCGAGCGAAACAGGTCACGTACAAGATAAAACAATATGCATATATCAACATTTTAGGAGAATGGTTCTAATCGCAGAGTCCAATGACGCTGTAGTGTGATTTCTCTGCAGGTCTCGAGAAAATTGGGACTGTTCACGCGTGTCAGCGAGTTAATAATGCTGGTAATAATAAATAATACGCTATGACCTTTCAAAGGTAGGTCACGTGAAAGGAAACACATACAAGCATACAATTTTTTATAAAGAGTTGGGAATCACTGAATGAAGCTCGCTCTTTATGATATGCATAGAAACGACTTTTTCGTTAGACCCGCGAATGAATTTTGGCTTGGTACTTTGGATGTATGGTGCTAGATGTAAATCTAGACTAGATAACGCATTGTTTATTCTCTGAGTGTAACAGCATAGAAATACTGCACACTGTACAAGAGTGTGTGAGAGAGAACTTCTGGGACATTAAACGTTACACTTTCCCTTACATTTGATGCAGCAGCTTACAGTGGGTTCAGCTTACAGTGCAGCAGTGTATTTATCACAACGGCGTCTTGACCTAGTTTTATATAGGTCCACAGCTGTTGGCTTGATGTTGAAATGTTTCTTCTGTATACATATGTCTCAAGCCACAGTTATCGCGTTGCCAGGATGTAACAGTTTGTGTTTCTAACTTGTTTGGTATATAAAAAGACTAGAATTATCGTAATTTAAGGAAGGGATACCATTTTATGAATGCATTGTGTGTTAATTATTCGATCGTCGTAACACAGCTTTATTTTCACAGTTATTCGTTCGTTGCGTAACGGTCTAAACACGACGCTGTTTTCAAAGGTATTCGTTCGTAACGGTCTTATCAAAGTTATTTTCAAAGATATTCATTCGTTCATTAACGGTATAATCACAGCGTTGTTTTCAAAGTTATTCGTTTGTTACTTAAAGTTTTAAAACAGTGTTGTTGTCAGAGGTATTCATTCATTACTTTAACGGCCTATACACGGCGTTGTTTTCGAAGTTATTCGTTTGTTATTCTAAAAATAGTGCTGTTTTCAGAGTGCCATCATCATTTGTATGTAATTACAGGTTGTGTGCATCCTAAACTGCTAGCCATATTCATAAGCTAAAGATAGGAACGACCGATGAGTAAACTTGTGTCACTGATAAATGACTGCTCAACATCTGGCGTACGAGTGCCCCACGTGTGCGTAGCAGGTAAAGCGCATATGGATGTCACCACTACCAATCTAGGCGAAACAATGGAGATGTTAGCCAATCGAGGCTGACCACTGCTTTCTTCGAGAATATACAATTTGACGATATCTAAGGCAATGAAGAAGGATTTTCCTACAAAAGGGCATAAACATACTTACAGCTTTGTCATTCGAATTATGTACGAAATGTATTACCGGCGTGTTTTTTTGTTTTTGTTTTGGAGGGAGGAAGGGTGGAGTATAGTGACGACTGTGCTGCAAATAAAAGGAATATTCCGTGTTATTAAACAGTTCATAAAAGTGTTCATACATTTAAAATAATTCTATAACAAAAAAAGGATAATTACACAAGCAGCCTATTTGAAATTTAATATCTGAGCGTCCCATCACATCAACACATTATTTGCAAAAGAGGAGGTAAAGGATCCCGTTACATGCCCATTGGGCATATTGGGAATATGGTGTTAGGCCCATATTTTCTCGACCATCGGCACACTAGGGGTGATGTGGTAAGCATCACGCCGGCCTCCTTAACCTTCCCAGAGTTGCTCTGGTACCAACAGGGGGGCTGGGTCGACCCAGAAGCCGTCTCCCTATTTGCAAAAAAAAAAAAAAAAAAACCCAGTGATTAATCACATATTAGCAGTAATACTACGATACGCTTTCGAAGCCATACACATTAGATATCGGCCACGTTTATGACTGTAGGACCACTTTACATGTAGAACCAACTAATCGTGTCTGGTTAAAAGGAAATTCTCCAGCTTTCGGCATTGCGTGACCTATGAAGCGAGGATTTTTCACTGCCTGATACTGTTATTCTAAACAACGTGACCTTTCCATTTGACCCTTTCGTGTTACAGTAGATTTAAGTAAAATATGTATCTGGAGTGGAAAAAAATATTAAAAACATATTTTAAACACGGGCTTTTAATGCACTAAAATGCCATAACTAATTTTTCAAGGAGTTTATAGCTTGCAGTAAAAAAATGTAACATCAAATTGACAAAAAGCCTGCGGCGCTTAAGCGCTTAACATATATTTTATCCATAAGTGGGTAATGAAGTATAATGCAGAAGTTAATTTCATGTAGAATCAGCTATGACAAGTTTCAGAGCTATTGTTAGTGCATTAAAATCATGTGTTTAAAATATTTTTAAAATATTTTTTATTTTCTTGTTTTTAGTGTAATTTTTTTGTTGTTTTTAAATTTAAGTCAAATGGAATTGATCCGCTAATGACATTATCAGTTTGCGATAAACGAGTCCAGAGCACGGGAGGCGGATTTCATTATTCAGTATATTACACAGAAAGTTAATTTAAAAAAAAAAAAAAAATTTGATAAGTGTTGTAAATTACATTTTTTAAAATGTAGTTGTCAGTTGTGTGTATGTCTGCGCACGCGCGTGCGATAGTGTGTGTGTGTGTAAAGAGGGGGGGGGGGGGGGAAGAGAAGTTTCAATATTTCTTCCAAGGGAGACAATCTTGTTGGAAAGAATACTTCTAGATTATTTGCAGTTATTGATCTATGGTTTTAGAAAGCCTTTGATGTATTTCTATACAGAACACAGTTAACCACTGTTAGCTTGCGTAACTATAGTTTTCTATGTTCTATGTTGTGTAATATTGTAAAGTGCATATTATATCACAGGTGTTACAGTACTGAAGAGGTAATAGCAGGACTATCTTGCCAGAATGAATCTTGATCAGATTACAGTTCTTCTGGGAGAATTTGGACCTTACCAGAGGCAGAAATACTTCTTGATGTGCCTCTTCTCAACTTTGTCCGCGTTCCACGCCCTTAACATGGTCTTTGTTGGGGCCGAACAGAAATACCAATGTAACTTGCCAAGTAGTAGCGTCAACCTGACAACCCGGTATAATGTGAGTTATCAGGACAAGGTTGACCTTTACATTCCACCAGGAGAGCAGTGCCACCACTATGACATCATGGAAAGACAGCTACAGCTAGAAAGAGTTGACTTTAATGTCACTTCTGCAATGCTGATATCTGAGAATGTTAGTCAGGTGGCGTGCAGCTCTGGATACAACTATTCAACGGAACAGTACACGACAACTATTACTTCAGACGTAGGTTGTTTACACAGTCATTGATTAATATGTAGCCACTATTGACTGTTTGTTTTCACAGATAACAACATTTAATATTATTTAAATAGCTTCATGTGTGTTTTGGTGGAAGTTGATTGAATTCAGGTGGATTTTCAGATGTGTTGTACCATTGTAATAAAGATAGTCTTCGTTTGCTGTTTTATAATTAGTGATAGCAATTCAGGGGAAGGAACAGAAGGTATGCCTCTTGTGTCCTTACAGAACAAAAAGTTCAACCTCGTGTGTGAAGACAAATACTGGCGTAGTACTTCGCGCTCTGTGTTTTTTGGTGGAAGGTTGGTCGGAGCTGTGACCTTTGGCCAGTTATCTGACAGGTAACTCTTTTTGTTTTAAACTAATAATAGTATATGGGATTTTTGACAACGCTTTTCCATGTCGCTTGCAATGAAAGTCTTAACACAACTATTGCTGAGCCGGACCTAGGGAACTTTTAAGATGGTGCAATGTCTCGTGATGCCCTCCCCTCCCTTCCCCCCACAGTAACTGTATGTACCCTTTAGAGACTCAATTTCATGCTGTTTAGTTCGATCGCACTATAATTTATAATACACTTACTTACTTAGTCGTTCCCCTTCTACCGTGAGGTGTAGAGGTTTGGAAGAGAGAGCGCCAGACTATCCTATCGGCTGTCTGTCTCCTGGCCTGGTTCCATTCTAGTCCTCGGTCCTTCAAAGATTGTCTAATGTTGTCCTCCCAGCGAACTCTGGGTCGTCCTGGGGGTCTGCATCCCTGGCTCTTTGTATCCCATGCTTATCGTGATAGCCGATCTTCTCCCATTCTGCAGACATGGCCAAACCATCTTAGTTGGGACTGTTCTACTTGGGTCTGCAGGGGGTAGTATTTTAGGCCTTGACGTATCGTCTGGTTGCGGACCATGTCTCTACTTGTTACTTCAACCACCTTCCTCAGATACCTCATTTCTGTGGTTTGGATCTGGCTTTTGTGGGTTGTGGTCATTGCCCATGACTCGCATCCATATGTCAAGACTGGGACATAGGTGGAGCGGTATACAGCCATCTTCGTTTTCTTACCAACCTCTCTCTTGCTGAGGAATCCTCGATTTATGGCCTGAAAAAGTCTCCCAGCTGCTGCTTTTCGAGTGGCCAACTCTTCTTTGATGCCTCACTTTCGGTCTATAATAGCTCCGAGGTATTTAAAGTGGTCTACCTGCTCCAGGACCTGTTCTCCCAGCTTAATCTGATGTCTTCTTTCTTCTCGTGATATCACCATGGATTTAGTTTTAGAGCTGCTTATGACCATCCCTCTCTTTGCCAGCTCTTCCTTCCAGACTTGCAGGTTGGATTGGAGATGATTGCTTCTGATTTAGCAATCAGGACAACATCATCAGCAAATGCTAGCTCGGAAATAAAGACCTGTTTCATCTTCCAGTACCCCACTGAATACTTTCTTGTTCTCTCCTTACATGCCTTGGTGACATCGTCCATGAGGAGTATGAAAAGATAAGGTGACAGGATATCACATTGTCTTACACCAGTGGTGGTCCTGAACTCTTCTGACTTATAGTTTGATGTCCTCACATAATTTCTGCAAGACTTGTGGAAGCTCTGTATAGCATGAATCAGAGGTGATGGAATGTTCTTCCTTGCCAAACAGTCCCAAAGTTTGCTCCAGGGGACCCTGTCAAACGCCTTTTCCAGATCTATGAAACAAAGATGGATCTCACTCTTATACTCAAGGGCCTTTTCACTCAGCTTTCTGAGTGTGAAGATTAGGTCGAGTACTTCTGTTTGCTTGGAATCCGCACTGGACTTCATCCAATTGTGGCTCAGTTAGGCATCAGAGTCTCTGCTCTAGGATTCTAGAGTAGATTTTACCACGGACACTGAGAAAGGATATGCCTCTGTGGTTTCCACACTGTCGATTGTCACCCTGTTTGAAAATCGGTGTTATGATGGCAATCTCCCAATCCTTTGGTATGGCCTTGTTGCACCATCATGCCCTGCTGCTTTGCCCATCTTGATTTTCTCCAGTGCTGCCTTCAGTTCTTCCATCTTTATGTCATCTTCAACACCATTGGTTTTCTCTTCTGTGCTAGTGGTTATCATATCTGATGCTTGACCTTGCTCACCATCAAGGAGTTCTGAGAAATATTCTTTCCATCTTTCCATTACTTCCTTCGGGGGCAGTAAGCAATTTGCCTTGCTTGTCCTTTATAAATTTGAGAGGGCATTGTTTTTCCTTCCTCATGTTCTTTAGGGTCTTATAGAATAATTTCTGGTTTTCTTGCTCATCTTTTTCTAGCTTTTCTCCAAATTCTTCCCAGGACTTCTGTTTTGCTGCTAGCACCTTGTTCTTTGCTTCTGATCTGAGTGTCACATATTCTCTATATTTCTCCATTTGTCCTGTTGTGTTTTTAGCTCCTAAGTATTGTTTCCATGCCATTTTCTTCTCTCTTATTTTCTCTTTGACATCCTCTTTCCACCAAGGTGTCATCGTTCTCTTGTTCCCAAGTCGGACTTCACCACATGCTTCTGCAGCAGCTGTCTTTATGATGTCCTTGAATTTAAGCCAGAGAGTTTCCAAGTCATCAGGTTGTTCTTCTGTGTTGCTCACTGCTGCAGCAATAAGCCCCTGATATCTGGTCTTAATTTCTGGCTCTCTCAGCTTGTAGGTCTTTATGCTCATTCCTCCATTTCGTTTACTTAGTTTCTTGCGTGATGTTGGGCA
Organism: Oreohelix idahoensis; assembly: GCA_024509875.1. Lineage (NCBI taxonomy): Eukaryota > Metazoa > Mollusca > Gastropoda > Stylommatophora > Oreohelicidae > Oreohelix > Oreohelix idahoensis. The sequence continues at coordinate 157,363 of JAMPIV010020835.1, read as the reverse complement.
GTTCCTAGGCTGTGCAACTCTTTCGGTTGTTCTTTTGATTGTAAGCAGGTAGTGATCACTTCCAATCTCTGGCCCCCTCCAGACTCTTGAATCCCGGACATATTTGAATGAGCTCCTCCTAACTATGGCATAGTCGATCACTGACTTCTCATTCTTTGCTGGTTCACATCTAGTGTATGCATGTATGCGCTTATGGGGGAACTTTGTGTTTGTAATGATCAGATTCTGCTCACTGCAGAATCTAAGGAGTCGCTTTCCATTGTCATTGAGAGTATCTTCTCCCTCTCTTCCGATAACTCCACCCCATCTAGCATGGTCATTTCCAACTCTGGCATTGAAATCTCCGAGCATGATAATTTCATCTAGGCAGTCATCCACTGTCTTTTGAAGCAGCTCGAAGAATTCCTCCTTGACCTCTGCTCTTTCATCCTCATTTGGCCCATACACTATGACCAGGTTGACTATGGTTTCTCCTTCTTTTAGTTTTACAACCATAATGCGCTCCGAGACAAAGTTCCATTCCTTGATACTATCTTTTGGTTTTTGACCACAACGCAACCCACGCCCCCTTTAGCTCTTTCAGATGTGGTACACCACTGTAGAGCAGCGCGTTGCCATCGAGATCCATGACTCCTTGTCCCTTTTTCTTCGTTTCCGTTATAGCCAGGATTTCTAGTTTTGCTTTCCTCATCTCTTCCACCAGCTCCTCTTCTTTCCCATTTATCCTTCTTGTGTTCCAAGTTCCATAAGTCGTAGTCCGTAGTCCGTTCCAGTTCGTCGCCTTTAGAATCAGTCCGGTTTTCTCTCTTGTATATAGTTCGCATAATCGTGATTTAAAGCAAACAGGTGATTGGCCTGTTGTGCCTTTGCATGGTGGAGGGGCTGCCTCCTTACGGCCTCCATACGGGCCGCCCTCCTCTTTGTTCAGCTGGGCTTGGCGGAGTTTGAAAAAGGGATAATATAGACATATAGGAAAACGAACAGGTTCACATAAGTAAATAATACAGGGTGTCCCAAATACATAGGAACCATTTACAATAGACGTTGTTAGAATTATAATCAATGATTATATTATAATAAATGTTCAAATTGGTCGATTTGTTTTCAATGAATTCCCTGACTCGTGAGGGGCATGATTTGTGCACATTCTTTAGCAGCCATCGATCTCTATTAATGTTTTGATAATGCCAATTTTGCGCGACTTTTGTAACACCCTCTATTTCACTTTGCAGTTTTCTGTTTCACCTTTCTTCTTCTTTTAAAATATTAATGGTTTTATGAGTTTTTTTTATAAATTTTGGCATCTATAATAAAGCCGACGTCCGGTGCGACAGTACCGCAAAACAACCGACTCTGGATAATGTTTCATGAGGTTCAATGATGAACATTAATTATATATTCACAATGGCAAACTTCTTTGTCATATAATACAAAGTGACTTAAGCAGACCACTTGACATTCGAACAACGAAAAACTACTCTATATATATTTACGCACACACTCACGTTTGTTTACGCAAGAGAGTACCTACGCATATTTAATCAATACAATACAATTACAGACTGAAATAAATGCAGTGCATAAATAGATCAGGTTAAGAACATGTCAAGTCCAATAACAGATTAAGTAGCAGGTTGAATCGTTTGAAACGACGGAGAAAAATGGAATTAGCAAATGGCCGGAATATATTATCCACAAAAGGTTCTGAGTCATACGTGTGCCTTTTGCTTTGTAATAACTAATTCACATATGAATTTGTCAAAATCAAATACAAATTTACTGATCAATTTCTTTAACACTTGTGAATAAATGTTCGTTGGTGATTTTTAAAAATAGGTTTCTTCACAGAAATTATTTACACTTGATGAATAAAGACAAAAAAAGTTCGGTCGTGTTTGGCCTGTTAAAATTGAGACTTGCCAAAATGTTGACGATTTTTGGAATGTAGTGCCGTATGTCAAGTGCCGATGCGGCTTTTCCGCAGATTCGTCTCTGTGGTGAGGGGCGCGTTTGTTTCCAGATCAGTTCAGGAAGTAACCTATCCTGGTCAAGGTAAGAATCTTCAAGTGTCGATCTCAAGCTTTGAACCACAGTCTAGTATTACAGCAAATGGTCTCTCCGGGACGCAACGCAAATAATCGGGTCGCCTCGTACTGGTACCACAAACTTTAGAGGGAATAAAAGGACATTTACGCTGCTAAATATTTGTTTGCCTGATATTAATTAAGCGCATTTTCTTGCTGTCCGTCAGCCGTTTGTTTTTTTTTCAGATTTTTTCAGCGTATATCATGTCACTCAGGGCATGTGATGAAAAATCACCAGTATGTCATTTAATTTAAGAAAAAATAAATGACCGGATAGCGGCAGTGGCTTGTGCCTGAAGGAACATATTAAGTTTACAAACATTCGTAAAATGATAATATACAACTATGCACAGGTTGATGTAATCATCACTCACTCCCTGCTCCATTCAGAGTCTCGGGTTACCTCTACTTTTGGTTCTTCTGTGAGAACTAGCATGAAGCAATTACCAATGATTTATATAGTGGTTAATGAATGTATCCTTTTCACATGCTGAGGTTGCCAGCCTAGTAGGAATCTTTAACACCACTAGCAAGAATTAATGTCAAATTCACAGCATAAATATTATGTTTACAACTTACCCCAATACTGGGATATTCTAGACTTCTGGTTTAGTGGAATAGTCTTGGCAACGTAACACTGATGCCTGGAACACACGTCTGGGGTATTATTTCTATTTCATAATCCCTCTGTGACTTGTGAGTGGTCCTGTAGAATTCCGGGTTCCATATTAAGATTGGCGAGTTTTCTACTGATGTACAGAGATGTTCGAAATACGTTTTGTCCGTTCCTGTAAATTCAGAATCCTGACTCTATTCTATCCTGGCTTTGTCTGGTCTGTCTACGTTGACGATTTCTGGAATATAGTGCGGTATGTCAAACTTTTTCTACGTTATATCGTAGGTTCTCAGCCCACGCTTCCACCTGGCGTTTTCGACAAACTCCCAATCATAGCGATTGTTTCTTCGCGCTTCAAATGCAAGCTAATACATTCAAAAGTACATGTTATGACAACTTTTCCTCATGTAATATTTTCCATGACTCATGCCTTTGAAAAATTCAAGCATTCATCGTCCATATATGGAGTTGTCATATCCGTAAAATGTTGTCAAAGTTGACTTATATCACACTTCCTGCTCATTCTTCAAAATGTCTTCCAAGATTGCGTTTATGTCGCAATTCGACTACTTGTGTAGACAAATCGTGGTCTATACGATTAAACCCGTATTGCCAGTCCATTCTACTGTCGAATTGGATGTAGTTACGCAATCTTGAACAAACACTTTATGCTCGCATTTATCTGGAGTCAATGTGGTATCACGTTTAGTGATTCAATTAATCTCTCAGGGATGGGCGATTGTCTGGCCTGTCATGCGTTGAGGCGTGAAACGTGAACAATGGTAGTATGAAAAGAGGGTAAAAATTCTGAATAGAGGATAAGCACGAACTTACGTGCGTGAAATATGCAGAAAAATAAATAATAAAGGCGATGAGAGGAAATTACGAAAAAAGCAAACGAGCCGAATTATCACAGTGTTGAATTTAGTTTAGCACACTGAATGATTTACATGTCACATTTTGTACAAGATTATAATAAAATTTAATAATAATCGCGACACGACAGGTTCTGCAGCTGAAGAAAAAAATGTTTATTGTAGATTCAACACGACAATAACTGTAAAAGCAAATGAAAATGCTTTTTAACATTAACCATCTCTAGTTATGTATCTTACAACATCATAATCAAAACTAGTCACATCTTACAACATAATTACCTGTTAAAATATAAAGGCAATGCTGCTGTATGGACACGATGCATAAAGAACAAGAAAAACGATAATGAAGATAGCACATGCTATCCTAATAGTGTGTTTGCACAGACAAGAAGAAATAAATTAGTATTAAAAGATAATCATTGTGAGACTGCGTAACACAAGTGAAACGACGTGAGCAAAAGACGCTGATGGACAGAGTAAGAATGTCATCTGCAAGCTCAATCATGGCTATTATTATTCTGCATTTCTAAGGGTATAAGGAAAACAGTAAAACCCAAAGAACACACAGTTACAGCAACCAGAAGCAGGAATAAGAAAGACAAAGAAGAAACCCAGGGCAGATTTCTAAGAATAGGTTGGCTTGCAAAGATCTGATTGATGGTTATTGTTATTGTTGTTGTTCAGAATCGAGATCATTGCACTCCGGGCAAACCCATAGGTGCTCAGTCACCCTCAGCAAATGTCGAAGGGTATGAATGCTAACAGTTCCTGTTGCGCGCTGACTACATACGCCGGATGCATCCTCTCGTACGTTCATTCCTGCCAGTCCCCCGCTTAATGCCAAACTCCAGCAATCTCAGCCGTGATGATTCATCGATTGCAGTGTCATTCTCTAACAGGCAATCATTAATTGTCTTCAGTATCTCTCCCTTATCCATATCCAACGCACCCACTATAGATTGAAGGTTTGTTCTCAACAAGCGAAGAACAATAAATGCCCGTACCTGCCTTTTATCCACAATGTCTATAACTGTAGTTAGTTGCTCATTTTCATTTATTAAAGTTTGTTTGCTCTTATTCAGATACGGTCGACGACCTATGTTCTTCGTCGGAGTTCTAACACTGTTGGTGGCTGGCGTTGTGGCATCTGTATCGCCTAACATATATGTGTTTTTACCTATGTACTTTTTGCAAGGAGCTGCCCATACCGGAGCTTTCCTGGTAGCGTTTACGCTGTGTAAGTTATTCTGTTCAAGGCTGCAGTAGAAATAAGTTGACAAGTGTGATTACTGTTATTTAAGTCAGTCATCTTAACCTTTTTCGAGAAACTTCGTCTGTTAATTTTGTTTTATTAAGCCAGTTTATAGAAGTTACACTTCAACACAATCTGGTAATGATATTCGAGAATGTTAGTCTGTGGAGATTAACTGCTTGTGATCACTGTGAAAATTTTTTCATGTATCACAGACATCCTCCAAAAACGTCTTACAATTACAGTTGTATTTCTATGCAAGTCTATAGTTAACACGGATCGGTATATGATAGAACTGACAACATATGGTTGATAAAGGTCAGCGTGTTTTAGAAAAGACACCATGTACAGATTTGCGTTATGCTCGAAAAAGCAACATATAGTAAAGCCAGAAGTGTATATGTTTGAAAAGGCAGATATAGTAAACGCAGTTTTTATATGCTTGAAAAGATACCATATAGTTAATACAGATTAGCGTATGCTTGAAAAGGCAGCATATAGTTAACACAGATCTGTGCATGCTAGAAAATACTGTTTGTGCTGCGAGCGAACTGTAGCTGATTACTTTTATGGTAATGGCTACATTGGTTAAATAAAAAAAAATAAAAAAAAATATCTAGTTTTTTTAAAAACATGATGCAAGATATTGCTCTGTCATGTCAATACTTGACAAAGAAAATATGTTAGTTGTATCAAGTTTTATTAGTTCCTTAATTGCTTATTCTCTCACTTATTTTCACGTTGTTTTTTTTTACTTAGCAGTATTTTGTTGATTGTCTGTACAGCAACAGAACTAGTTGGACCAAAATACAGAGTGGTTGCAGGATTTGTAATTCAAATTTTCTATGGATTTGGCTACGTAATGCTGGCTGGTATGGCCTACTTTATCAGAGAATGGAGGTACCTAGAGCTTGCTATCACACTACCAGCTGTGCTGTTTGGGGTTTACTGGTGGTCAGTAATGAGCCGTCTGTATATCCGTATGTATTTCTACTTGTCCCTCTTTCGTGTAGTTGTTCGTCTGGTTGTCCCCTATATCTGCTTCTGTGTTCATGAAATCACGATTAGAGACGAACTAGACAGATCATATTAATCCCTTACAAGAGAAAAGGACATGAGAAGTTTGATATGGACTATTTAATTGCTTCAGTCTATAAACTTTACGTTGAATGAGGTTCTCATGACTATATATGTCTGTCTCTTTGTCTGTTCTTTCTTTAACTTCTGTTGTGTGATCAAATTAGTCAAATTTAATGAATTTTACAAGTCTGTTTTAGTGCAGCGATCTTTTATGTCAACTATGAGTACACTTTTCTGTACTATTAACCATGTCTTAGAATTTAAATTCTGCATCTTTGCTGCCGTGTATCTCGAGACTCGATAGATCTAATATAAAGCAAAGAGTGTTAAGCTGTAACGACACTAATGCTTCTCCTTTTCTGTTATATGGCGTATAGTGCTATAACTATAGCTGTCCACCTTGCAGGAAGCCTGCATCAAAGTATGCGTGTGCTTTTGCAGTGGTAGGTTCTGTAGCAATGTAATTTACACGATGAGGTTGCAAGCACCATGGACACTTTCTTATTCGTAGCCTATAACGATATGCCGCAGATGATTTAGCATTCTTAAGTTCAACACCCAGACAATCCCAAGAAGCAGTAAATAATTTGTGTCATCTCTCGGTTAAAATAGGTCTCCAAATAAATGCCTCTAAAACTAAAGTTATGAACTTTTCTAACGAGACCTTTGATATCATCTTGAACGGGGAAAAACTACAGAAAGTTGAAAGTTTCAATTATTTAGGCAGTAAAATGACTCAGGATGGTGACACAACAAGAGAAATTCATACTAGAATTGCTTTGGCAGCTAGCGCCTTCAATAGATTATCTAACATTTGGAAATTACGATCATTGAATATACATACCAAGCTTCGTCTGTTTAATTCAAATGTTATCTCAGTGTTAACATACGGCTGTGAGAGTTGGAAAATAACAAAATCATTGGAGAACAAGCTGAATACATTCGAGAACAAATGTCTTAGAAAACTCATGAGCATCAGTTGGAAAGAATTCAAGACTAATCGACAAATAAGAGAAGACTCTAGGCAGAAATATGTCTCCAACTATATAAGGAAAAGACGATGGTCATATATCGGTCATGTCCTACGAATGCAAAACAACAGAATACCATTGCAGGCGCTCACATGGGTTCCTGAAGGTAAGAGGAAAAAAGGAAGACCAAAAGAAACACTCAGAAGAACAATAATAAGAGAAGGAAGAACGTTGGGATTAAACAATGTGCAAGAGCTAAGAGGAGTGGCGTCACAACGAACAACCTGAAGAGCACTGGTTTCTGCCTTATGCGCCGTGTTTGGTGCTTAAAGAATTTATTATTATTATTATAACGATATGCCGCATGCAGCAGTAGTGATATTCGTTGTTTTTATTAATTGGGCTGATTGGTACTAACATATACTTGACGACTATAACAGCCATGTTGAATATTTGGTCTCCGTTTGCTTGTGGTTTTCTTGTAACTTTATATCCAAACTTTTCAGGTTATTACCGGAGTCTATCCCATGGTTACTGTCTCGTGGCCGAGACGATGAAGCAGAAGAAATCTTGCTGAAAGCAGCCGCTCAAAATGGGGTCACTCTTCAACCAGATGTAATTCGCGCCATGAAGGAAGACCCTTCTTTGAAAGGAGAGAAAAAACAATATTTCTTTCTGGACTGTCTTAGAACCTGGAACATGGCATTGCTGTCATTGAATGTCTGGTTTAACTGGTAAGGTGATTCAATTGTAAACTTATTGCAGTTATGGTAGAAAATTAATACAACTCGTCCTAGCACCGACATTTTAAAATAAAAATAATCAGATAATTTTTCATGTCAAGAGTTAAGGGAGATAATTTGTATGATTAAATGTGCAAAGTAATAAAGTAAGTATCTATAAATGTATTATTTAATTGGGTAGTCTTTCTTGTTATAGCTAAAGGCAAATACTTGTTAAAGATGCAACCCATATCCGACTGTGCCGCAAAAACAAGTACAAAATGCACACCTTTACATTTAAAAGAACAACAACATTACTCGTATACCTACACAGAGAGAAAGAGAGAGACAATACGATTAATCCAGACCGCAAGACTAGAACATGAAGTAAAGTCAGGTTTCAAAAGGAACGCCAAAAACAGTGGCCATATATTTTTTTTAGATGTAGCAACAGCAAACGATGAATGCTGGAGAGAAGGAATACTCTACAAGGTTAGCAAGATAGGGATAGCAGTAAAAATGTACACATACATAGAGAACTTCTAACAGGACAGGTACTTTACAGTACAGGTAAATAATGATAAATCAGAGATTTACGAACAACAAAATGACATCCCTCTAGGATCGGTATTATCGCCAACTTTATTTGCTGCAATGGTAAATGACCTAGGAGATGAATTTAAAAACATTAGAAACAAGTTATCGCAATTTGCAGATGATGCAGCGATATGGAGGACTGGAAAATTTTCTCTCCAAAAGATCTACAAGTTCAAGTAAATAAGGTTTCAGAATGGATGACAAAGTGGGGCTTCCGATTAAATGTTAAAAAAACAAAACAGTAGGAATGATATTCAGAATAATAAAAAATAATGTAATAGACATAAAGATCCTAGGACAAAAGGTAAACACAGTAAAAACAACAAAATACTTAAGTATGACACTAGACCAACAACTCAACTGGAACAGGCATATAGATAAGCTGGTGGAGAGCTGCAGAGGACTCACTAACATGATGAGATACCTAACAGATAATGGATGGGGTGCAGGCATAAAGGTTATGTTTATGTACTACAGATCATTTGTCAGGGGGATTATAGACTATGGGAGTACTGTATACGACTCAGCAGCACCTAGCAACAATAACAAATTAGATAAAATACAACACCAGGTACTATGAATAATTGCAGAAGCAATAAAATCAACATCACTTGAAGCACTAGAGGTAGCACTAGGTATAATGCCACTAAAGTTGAGAAGAAAAGAACTTAGATTAAACTATATGGCCAAGGTACTAACAGACAAAAATCACACAACCAGATCAGTGTTTGTGAAGAATCGCCATACGGTATGGGACACCCCACTAGACCCAGCCAGATACCCAATAGGGTGGAAGTGCCTGGAAGAAATAGAACAGCAACAAACTATAATTAATGCAATAAACTAAAGTAGCAAATACACCCCAGTGATACCGCCATGGGAGCTCAAGAAACCAGATAACTACCTGCATTTAGCAGAAATAATCAATAAAGAGGTAGAACAAAGCTGTATAATAAACATAGCCAAGGAATATATATATCAAACAACTAAGGGGAGCTTAAAAGTACAAGGAGATTGACATAAGTCTTGGGCCTGACCATGAAGGAGTCACAGGAGGAAGATGAAACTTGGCACATTTAAAGTTCATCATATTTGCACTGAATGTGTGACGTACTCGTTTGTTTCTTCAATTGGTTTTCCCGCTACGGTGCACGGCGCAATGTACCCTATTGACCGGATCTGCTGCTCCAAAGATTTGACAAAACAATGGAAAAGAAGGAGGCCAGAGCTGTGATAAAATTTCTGATGTTTCAGGGAAAAACACCTACAGAAATACACAGGGAGATGGAACCAGTGTTTAGTGATTCTTGTCCTTCATATACTTCGGTAAAAAACTGGTGTCAACAGTTTAAGTGCGGCCGCTCAAATGTTGCTGATCTGCCAAGATCTGGTAGACCAGGCTCAGAGTGCAACGATGAAAATGCAACAAGAGTGAAGAAAATAATTGACCAGGATCGAAAAATGACAATTGTGGAGATAGCTAGTAGAGTAACACTAAATGAAAGAACAGTTTATAGAATTTTACACAACAGACTGAACATGAGAAAAGTGTGTGCACGCTGGGTTCCGCGACTGTTGACACGTGAACAGAAGCAAACGAGGGTAAATTGCTGTCAACAGTTGCTCAAAAAGTGTCAGTCAAAAAATTTTTTGGTGACCATGGTGACAGTATATGAGACTAGGGTATACCATTATGACCCCGAATCCAAAATTGCCAGCATGCAATGGAAAACCCCTGGTTCCCCAACACCTGTCAAGCCGAGAGCGCAGAAATCTGCAGGAAAAGTGATGCTGACTGTTTTTTGGGACGGCAAAGGTGTCCTTTTCAAAGATTATCTGCCTCGAGGCAACACAGTTAATGGACAGTACTATGCAGATCTTCTCACCAAACTAAGAAAGGTTGTGACCAGGAAACGAGGGATAACGCGCACTCAAAATCTTCCTTTGCTTCAAGACAACGCGCCCTCTCACAAAGCACGGCTTGTGCAGCTAGAAGCCAACGATTTGAATATTGAAATTCTTCCAAACCCACCATATTCTCCAGATTTGGCTCCATCAGACTTTTTTCTATTCCCAAATCTTAAAAAACTGCTAAAAGGAAATCATTTTGACAACGATGAAGAGGTTATACTGGCATGTGATGACTGGTTTAGTTTGAAAAATAGGGTGTTCTACTCCCAAGGTCTTTTCAAGGTCAAGCAGAGAAGGCAGAAGTGTGTCAATTCAGATGGTGGCTATATTGAAAAGGAATATACACTATACAAAATTTCAGCTCTCTGTGACATGTCCTTCATGGTCAGGCCCAAGACTTATGTCAATCCCCTTGTATATACTGATGGATCTAAAGTAGAAACTGAAGAACTAGGTTTAGGAATACATATTCCAGCATGGAGGCTAAAGAAAAATTTATAGTATAACAGAAAATACATCTATCTTCACAGCAGAAATGGTTGGAATAGCAACAGCACTGGAAATAACTACTGACAAGCCCCCCCAATAAGCTAACGATCTTAACTTACTGTCTATCAGCAAGACAAGCACTAAGTAATGCACACGAATGTAGCCGACATAGCAGAAGAAATATTTAAACTTAGCACATACCTAAATATCAGAGGCTGCACAGTAATAATAGCATGGATACATGCACATGTGGGAATAGAAGGAAATGAGGTACCGTGAAGGAAGCTAAAACAGGAAGAAGCAGCCTTAACCACACAAACACAGGTTTTGCTCAACAGAGATCAAAAGCATAATAGAAAGTCTAATAGCAACGGAATGGACAGACGATTGGAAACAAAGCCAGAAAGCTAGAAATGCTTATAAGCTGTTGAAAGATCCAACATGAACATGTCAGATAAATAGAGAACCAAAAATTCCATGCAATGAAAAGCTTATTAGACTACAACTAGGAATAGGATATTTTATAATAGAAGAACCCCACTTGAAGCAAGTCTTGAGAGAAATACCATAGCTCATTATGTGTTAACATGCAAGAAATATGAACAGCAAAGAAAGCCACTTAAAGAATATTTGAAAGCACAACACTCACTATCACTAGAAAATGTGCTAAAAGTTGACTTACCAAGGAAACTACAAAACATAATAAAATTTTATATTACCAGAACAAAAAATAACACATAAGTACTAGAGCAAAGGAGAAAGTTTAAAGTAAAACAAAATACTTAAATAAAATAATCACCACAAATATTCACTACAAGAGTAAGATAAACTTCAAAACATTACAAAACAGAGTATTCCAATTATCTTCTTCGTACACTCTCAGACGTCCACTTGAATGTTCTCAAAGAAAGTAGTAGTTTGAGGGTATCTGAATCCCCGTAAAGCTTTTCCACGAAAGGAGCTGGCGTCGGCCATATGCACTTTCTCTGTACCTCATATAAGGGGCAACTTTGAAGCAGATGTTCAGCAGTCATTTTATCAGTGCCACAGTTACACTGATCGGTAGTTCCTATCTTTAGCTTGTTGAATAGATGGTATCTCAATCTGTTGTGGCCAGTGCAGAGTCTGAAGGTTACCACTTGTTCTCTTCTGTGGAGCTGGTAGTAAGCATCATTCTGTGTGTGCCCTGGATGTTCTACATTCCATTTGTTTATGTATCTGATTCTGATAAAACTCTTTGCCTCCTCAAAAGTTATTCTTGCATCAGGCTGAGGTAGATGTGAACCTTCTTTTGCCATTCTGTCAGCCTCTTCATTGCCGGTGATGTTACAATGAGATGGGATCCATTGGATCACAACACTTATGAATCATTGACAAAGTTTGTAGAGCACTATTCTGAGATCACCCAGGTCTGTAATATTTTGGCTTTTCAACGTTGCAATTACTGACTGTGCATCAGTAAAGAAAGCAACTTGTCTCTCTGTGCTTTATTCTGTCAATATAACCTCTGCTGCAGTTTTCAAGGCCTCTGCCTCTGCTCTGAAGTTGCTGGAGAATCGTCCTGTCGCCACTGACAGCCTTTTTTCTGCACCAGTGCTTAAGGTCAGAAAGACACCCTCACCTCCAATTTATGTTGCATTTGTTGCTGATCCATCTATGTATGCATGGGTCCAGGTGTGGCGTAGGTAATGCTTCTCTATGTATTTTGTCGTTATGGATTTTCTATCTGTTGCAGTTTTGCTCTTTTTTCTTTCAATTCCAGGAATGTTTTCTATCATTTTAGGGAAACGATTTTGTTTCTAAACTGGAAGCTTGTGTGCAGTGTAGATGGGTTTAACAGTGGATATTTCATCAATGGATACTGCTCTCATTTGTGGTTTAGATGATTCTACAAAATTGCTTCGTTTGAGTCTTTGCCTTCTAAGAGCATTTATTCTATGGTACATTGGGTGGTCTGTTAGTCTTTTGAATTGTTCGGCCTGTTGCTGAGCCCTGCAGTCTCTTCTGTCTATCATTGACTAGAGGCATGTAATCTTTTCGAGTTCTTTTATAGGTGTTGACTTCATGCTTCCCGTTATAATTCTCATTGCTTGATTTTGGAGTCTGCTAATTTTATCGAAATTTGTCTTAGCTGCTGTTGCCCATGCTGCCATGCCATATTCAAGGACTGGCCTCACTCGCCCTGTGTACAACGTCTTAAGCACTTTCTCATCTGCACCCCAAGTTGTTCCAGCAAGTTTTTTCATAATTGCCATTCTTTGTCTTGCTCTCATTCGATTTCTGTTAACCTGTTTTTTCCAAGTCAGACAGCGATCAAAAATAATGCCTAGGTAGTTTGGATTTTCATTTAAATGAAGATTTTCTCCGTTTAGTACTAGTTTGAAGCTCTGAGGTCTAGTTGAGAGGGAAAATACAGTGTACGTTGTTTTCTCTTCATTAATCTTCATGAGCCATGTTTTAGCCCACTCTTCCAGTGATGTTAGTGCTTGCTGCATCAGAATGTTTGCAGTAGTGGTACGTTCTTCAGAGATCCACAAGGCTACGTCATCAGTAAAGGAAGCATTGTGTGCTATTTGTTGAATATTGTGTTATGTCATTTATGTATGCAAGGAACAGTGTAGGTGACAGGACTCCCCCTTGTGGGACACCCTGATCTAATATAAACTTTTTACTAGTCTGTCCTTGCAGCTGTACTCTGGCGGTTCTATTTTCAAGGTAGTGACAAATCAATTTGTACATTCGCCCACATACACCACTTCTCTGCAGTTTGACTTTCAATCCCTCTTTCCATACTCTATCGAAAGCTTTTTCTACTACCCAAACCACTAGCGTGTGTTTTTTTTTCGTGGAAAGCATCTTCGATTTCCTGAGCTATATATGTGATTTGAGCCAGAAGATTCTTTTTTGCCCTTGTGCCGAGACCTATTAACATTTCATTGGTTATTCCATCTTTTCCAGGTGACTTCTTTTTCTTTAGTGACTTTATTGCCTGGATGCGAGTCATGGGCAATGACTACAACCCATAAAAGCCAGATCCAAACCTCAGAAATGAGGTATCTGAGGAAGGTGGTTGAAGTAACAAGAAGAGACATGGTACGCAACCAGACGATACGTGAAGGCCTTAAATCCTACCCCCTGCAGACCCAAGTAGAATAGTCCCAATTAAGATGGTTTGGCCATGTCTGCAGAATGGGAGAAGATCGGATACCACGACAAGCATGGGAAACAAAGAGCTAAGGATCCAGACCCCGAGGACGACCCAGAGTCCGCTGGGAGGACAACATTAGACAATCTTTGAAGGACCGAGGACTAGAATGGAACCAGGTCAGGAGGAAGACAGCCGATAGGATAGTCTGGCGCTCTCTCTTCCAAACCACTACACCTCACGGTAGAAGGGGAACGACTAAGTAAGTAAGACTTTATTGCCTCTTACATTTTTGCCATTGTCAAATGTGTCATCATATGCTCTTCAGGTGCAATCTGTGTGTTGTCATGAATCAACTGTTCATCTGTGACGATTTTCGTCCTGTCAGCGGGGACATCAATGTGATTTGCGCTAGCAAAGTATTCTATAAATGCATTTGCAGCTTTTTTGCCTATCTGCATATTGTCGCCGTGTTTGAGTGCATTCCAATTATAAATACTAGAGTTAATATCAAGGGCAATAAATAAGAATATGGCATACAATAAATCAGAGCCCGAACATCACAAGGCTTGAGAAGGTAAAGGGAGATATACTCAAAAACAGGGAAGAGATACACCAACAGATCTTAGAAAATGCCACACCAAACGCCAGAGAATTCACAGTCTGGAAAAACAACAAATGTAAGGTACTATATGGAAAAAGGAACACTATATACCCAAATTATAACCCATATGGGGTTGAACCGAGTATCCCATGCACAAATCAAAATTCAGTGGTTTGTGTAAGGTCCTAAAATCAACAACAACAACAACGCAAGATCTTTTATATCTGGACATGCGCCCTAATGTAACCGACGGACCATGTGTTTAAGGATGAACAGGGCGCGCCTCATCAAAACGAGGCAAATTTGTATTATAAAAAAGAGAACCACATACAGAGACACAACACACACACATACATAGGGAGAGAGAGAGAGAAGAGAGAGAGAGAAGAGAGAGAGAGCGAGAGAGAGAGAGAGAGCGCGCGAAAGAGAGAGAGCACGAGAGAGAGAGAGAGAGCGAGAGAGAGAGCGAGAGAGCGAGAGAGAGAGCAAGTACATTGTTGACATGCTGAAGGAAAGTGGTTTGGTTTTTAATGATTATCTTCATTGCACACGGACAACACCATCAGTGCTCCGATCACCTCCCTTAGATCACACAAGGAGGATCTCAGCACAGTGCACGAACTCCGTAGCACTGGCGAGAACCCCAATATGGGTATACGCGAATCACACATTATATAAATATTTTTGTGGTGGGTAGGTTTCTCATTTTTTAAATTTTGACAGGACAGCGGCCTTCCAGATAGGCTTACTCTTTACGATTTCCGACTGCCGTGGGATTTTTAACGTGCGCAACTTGTACATGGGACCTCCTATTTTTTCGCCCTTATCCGAGAAGGCAAGGCATCCGATCTCACTACCCAGGAGACCAGGGGGGAGTATGACATAATTATGACCACTGGTTCTGAAAAAAAAAATTATATTCCCTCAACTGGGAATCGAACCCGGTACTTCTAGAATTCAAGGCGGACGCCATACCTCGTAGCCACTCCGTCCCCCGAGGGAAAAGTCTATTGCTTCTTTCTAACATGATTCTTTCTAACATGAGTAATAAGCTTACTTTGCACACTGGCGTTTTTCAGGATATCTTGATTACTATTTTAGTTTTCCATGGGCCAGCCATGGATTGAGCAATATCCATCGGGACATTAGGAAAACATTTTTGTGCTAATCCAGAATGGCATTCTTTACCGGCGACCATTCAGGTCTTGTCAGCACACGAGAGCCCCGATGAGTTGTGTAGTAAATAATTCTACTACTTCTGCTACTTTCCGACGTCAACCTGACCATGTTTAAAGATAACAGTGGTGAGCTTGAGGTTGTTGGCATCTCCACAAAGTTTGTCAAGGGATAATACTAGGGGCGGCCATTATGTGCTTTCTGTGTCCCTCATATGTTCGGCACCTTTGCAGGAGATATTCAGTAAGTATCATCAGTGCCACAATTACACTCATCAGTAGTTCCCATCTTTAGCTTGTTGAAAAGATCGTGTCTCAGTCTGTTGTGATTCTGCGAAGTCTGAAGATTACCATTTATTTACTTCTGCTGAGCTGGTAATAGGCATAATTTTTTTGGTGACCCGGGTGCATTGTTTCCCACGTGTTCCTGCATCTGTCTCTGATAAAACTCTCTTCATAAGCTATACGTATCAGGTTGATGCACCTTTCCACCGTCCTTTGTACATTCATTGGCGTAGTTGTCGCAATAAGATGTTGTGTAGTATGTAATTGAATTGTGCAGGTACTGTCGTGTTGGAGAAATAAATTTGTTTTTAAGGTTACAGAAAAAAATATACGTAAAACACTTTTTAATGTTTAATTTAATTTGTATGCAAAATAAAACGTATAAAACAAAATTAGGACACTCGGAATATTTCAAAATACGCAAAATGTGGATGGTTTTAGATTAAGCACATTAAAAAAATTAAAGCTCTAAAAAAAATAATCAACGAGCCCGTAACCAAAGTTGTCCATGAAATTTAATATAAATAAAGATGTAATTCGCTTAAACTGGGATGTGATCAACTTTTCAAAGAAAAATGTATATGATGGACTGATTCTCTTGTGCAAGCTGTAATATTTCGTCGTGTACCAAATGCCATAAATTAGTAATTTGTATATTTTGAATTAGCTGGAAAGTCGTGTGTAATAATTTATTGCATCTAGTTTATTACAATATAAATTGTAGCGTCGTATTGATACTTACATCTGTGTAATTCAAGCGGGATGTAATATGCGATGCTGTATTTTTCATTACAGGTTGGTCAACTCATTTGTGTTCTACGGAATCTCCTTGAATTCAGAAAACTTGTCAGGAAACCCATACCTGAACTTTTGTTTGATTGGCACAGTGGGCATCGTTTCTTACGTTCTTTGCCTTCTTGTAGTGAACAGGACAGGTAGAAGACTGGCACTCATCTCGTCCATGTGTGTGGGAGGCTTGGCGTGCATTGTGGCTGCTTTTCTCATTACGGAAGAGGAACCAGGTGAGGCGAACTATGAGTCTAAACTCATAATTCAAGTTTGAATTTCAGGCACGAAATGTTAAAGGTAGTCCCCCAGCAGATACTGCATAGGGGAGTGAAGTGTTAGAGACTTCACCATACTAGGTCCAGCTTTTTCCATGAAGTGGAGGGACCAGTTCACTTCCTCACTATCTTTTGTTTTCCTAACTCAAGGACGGAGTCAGGTACCCATTTACTTCTGGAGAGACTGGAGCATGACGCTGTCAGGTTTTGATTCAGGCACATAATGCACTTAAACCAGCAATGAAACGCCTCTCATTAGAAGCTAGCACGTTTTTTCTTCTTTGTTCACAGTTATGAAGATCCTAGTCAAGGTGTTTGTTCTACTAGGAAAATTCTGTATCACAGCTTCATATTCTATCATCTATTTAATGGCAGCTGAACTGTTCCCTACAGTGGTCAGGTAAGAAAACAGTTGCTTCATCTGAAGTCAGTTTACACTATATAATACTTGTCAGACTTACTCTATAAGAGTCAATAATGAATTTTCAAACATTTGCTGGTCCCCATATTGTTTCTACTATGTCATTTTTACAGTCTGTCAATTGTCCCCATATTGTTTCTACTATGTCATTTTTACAGTCTGTCAGTTGTCCCCATGTTGTTTCTACTATGTCATTTTTACAGTCTGTCAATTGTCCCCATATTGTTTCTACTATGTCATTTTTACAGTCTGTCAGTTGTCCCCATATTGTTTCTACTATGTCATTTTTACAGTCTGTCAATTGTCCCAATATTGTTTCTATTATGTCATTTTAACAGTCTGTCAATTGTCCCCATATTGTTTCTACTATGTCATTTTAATACAGTCTGTCAATTGTCCCCATATTGTTTCTACTATGTCATTTTTACAGTCTGTCAATTGTCCCCATATTGTTTCTACTATGTCACTTTTACAGACTGTCAATTGTCCCCATATTGTTTCTACTATGTTATTTTTACAGATTGTCAATTCTTCATTTCTAACATTGTTAGAGATCTTCCTTTATGTCTCATTTTTCAAGGGTACAGTTTCTGCACCACTCCCCACCAACATTTGTGCTAGTAGGTTGAAAAAGGCATGCATTAGTTGATAAACAAATGCCCTTATCAGTTAATGTAAGTTTTGTCAAAGAATGGATACCTGACGCACGAGCTGTGTCATAAGCAGTGGCGGTTCCAGGGGGTTGTCATTGGGGGTGCTGCACTGTTCATTCATTTAAAATACTATACGGTACATAACACTCACAAATTGTGACCACCATGTAAAATATCAACCCAGACACAAATGATTAGTGTCTTATCTCATCTAAAATCTGTCAAGAACATCTGAAAAGTTATTTTAAAAGTTTACTGTACCTAGGAGTAACCCTTGTCAGTCGAAGCAGTTTCCCGAGTTTCAAACCAGGTTACACAGACATTTATGCTGCTATTTCTCGTGTTTAAAATTTTCATTGTAACTTCCCTTTAATTACAGTTCATTGCACTTGGAGCTGTCTTTCATTGCATCACTTGTTAACTCTTTGACTCCGCAATTATTTTTCACCCTGTGCCGTAATTTTCATTCGTGATAGTCTAAAAACCAAGCTCAGAGCGTTGTTCCGGAGTCAAAGAGTTAAATAAATTCAACCCAAACGCAGCTGTGTATAACAAGCATTCGCTTATAAGAGGTCAAGGTCACTTGAACTGAAATCGTTCGCAGCACTCCACGATACGGTGTTAGATAATTTTTTTTTGTCTTGTATTCAAGTTATTCAACCCTTCCGGTGTAACCTCAATTTTTTGGTCGGTCCGGATTACGTTAGTAGAGACAGTATGCAGTCCTTTTTTTTAAATAGGGAGTGCTGCAGCTCAACAGCACATTAAAGAAAGCTGCCACTGGTCATAAGTTAATCTAGTATTAATCTTAAAACTTTGATCTCTTGTATACTTACTTACTTAGTAATTCCTCTTCTAATATGAGGTGTAGAGGTTTGTCACAGAGAGAGAGAGAGAGAGAGAGAGAGAGAGAGAGAGCGCCATACTATCATATTGGCTGCCGTCATCCTGGCCTGGTTCCAGTTTAGTCATTGGTCCTTCAGATACCGTTTAATGTTGTCCTCCCATCGTACTCGTGTAACTTTGATCTCTCCTCTCACAGAATAAATCATCGAATGGAAAGAATGCAACAGATGCAAGCTTGTAAATTATTGAAGAAACAATCTGTCTCAGAACAGGTCAGCCAATTCCTCTAATTGGTTGACTGCATTTCCATTAATAAGAATATCAACAATTGCAATGATAGGTCAGTGCACTAAACTACAATTGAATAGTCTTAAAACTATTATTTTAAAATCTAATAATGCTTATGTAACTGCGAAAATATAAGCCCGAAGGATCAGATGATTTCATCCACCGTAGTAGTTTTTCTCATGCAACTGGGATGATATTAAAAATATTTACCCTGGGGCACGTAATTTTAAATTCGTCTAGACTAGTATCGAGCGGCTGGAACACACCGAAGTGAAACCGTTAAAACGTGGTAGACCAAGTACATACAAACATGAAAAACCCCCCACATATTATGGCTTAGCTTCATTACGAATGATCAAGTGACGCAGATACAGGTCATGAAATGATCCATTGTAATTAGTAATGCATTTCACAGTGACACTAACAACTGCAAAATACCAAGATCTGTTCTTTGATCTAGTTTGTCCGTATATTGCTGTGTTCACGCTAATTACTAAAAAAAATATAAAGGAAAGAGACAATAAAAATAATAAAATTTAAGCGGTGTGAACAACTTGTGAACATATAAAAATGAAGCACTTGTTTTGAGGGGTTTTCAGCGATGAAAACTAGGGTTGTCAATTTAAAAAAAACACGTTTGTGAGAAACATTTCTGCACATCACGATTGCAGTTGCTGTAGATATGAAAGGGAGGGAAGGGGGATCCCGTTACACGCCCATTGAGGCATATTGGGAATATGGTGTTAGGCCCATATTTTCTTGACCCTCCGCACACTAGGGGTGACGTGGTCAACATCACGCCGGCCGCCTTAACCTTCCCAGAGTTGCTCTGGTACCCAGTTGGGGCTGGGTCGACCCAGGAGCCGTTTGCGGCCTAAAAAAATTCTGACATGTAATTTTGTGAGCACACTTTTTCTGTCAGTCAGAAAAGTAATTCTTATAACAATCATAAGAATAATTTCTATAACAGAAATAAAAGTAATTTCTATAGCAGCTGTGACAGTGCCGGTGTTCTTTCTTTTATATATCACAGTGATACTACTAGGTGACTGTGGCAGGCCTAGTATTTAATTCAAATGGTCAAATTTCTTTCCTTGACCTATCTTCCAAGCTAGAGCTATCTCTTTGACTGGCCCTTTTCGCCAGAGATGGGGATTCCTGGATGAGATAAGGTTCGTTTTTTTCAACCCAGACCACGTTCTTCTCTCCTTGTTGTTATAGCGACTTCCTCGTACTAGTGGTTTTAAGGCTATATATGCTATATAGGTTTAACTCTTTCTCACATACCCACTCCACATCCTTTTATTGATTAAACCAACTTGAGTGTTGAATTTCCAAACATAATGGCTTTTATTTACATAACATGTGTTCCACAATTCTTTTCTCATAAGGGTATGTTTCAATCTCCCTTTTATCCAGGCCTCCAGACTTAGGCTCAATGTATTTTTCTCAAAGGTATATTATTATATTCTCTACTGTAGACTCTTGTCTAAAGCACTATAATCTGCTAGGCATAGCTCAATTACATGCATCAATATCAATTCATAGTTCACCTAAACAAAGTTATATAATGGCAGGTGCAGCTGTGGTGGCATCTTCATACTTATTCGTTAATGAGAGAGCGCATGAGTTGTTTCTTTAGTAATCTAATTCACCATTTACTCTTCTTTCCTCTTATCTGTTTCAACCTGGTCAGTCTTATACCCTGTTAAAAGGAATCACAATCAAAACTAAACTTGTATTGTAAATCCAACGTCGATAAGTGTTGTTGCATCTGGCTTCGATACTTACGTTGGCGTGAGAGAGCGCATAACGTTTTATATATGACAGTGTTGTAAACCCTTTGCTGAATATTCTTGTTTAATGACAATGTCTCATCTTCTTTGTATGACAGCCCATCCTAGCTATCTGATAATAAAAGTTATCCACTTTTTAAGCTTTAATTATGCCTTTGCTTCAATATTCTCTTCTGTAGCTCTCTCCCTTAAATGTGAGCGTCATTACCCTCTGATAATATGTTGAGCGTATTTCTGAAAAAAACATGTCTCTCTTCACGTAGTTTAAGCATAATTAGAGTCAAAAAGGCCTCTTACCGTAATATACAGAAGTCCGTTACTTATCACAATCCTACTAGCACACCTATGAGCTAGTCCTATGTTTAACAGCACAATTTATTAATCAAATCTAAGCTATTCTCCTGAATTCCTATCACTACATTTCTATGTCTAGCTATTTCTGTAGACCTTCTGCAAACCGCAGGTTTCACACTTCTTGAGCGCCCAGCGCGGCACGTCTACCCTGGTTGAGGTTTCTGGAGAGACTGATCTCTTTTCTCCTTCAATTTATTCCCATGATCCTCATTTCTGTTTTTTAAGTTAATGCGATTGGTCCATTCCTCAGTTCACTCACCTAATCTCACCTTTCACGCTTTAACCCTACTCTGTCAACCCCGTGAACTGTGCTTCATAACTGTTTACACTTCGCTCACATTTCACGTGCGTTTTACTCTGCTCTCCGTTCCCTTAACTGTAAAGGGCGCTAATAATATTGTTATCTCCCTTAGTGGTTTATGCTCAATTGCTATGTTCTGTTACTTCTAGCTTATTAAAAACGGTCGTTATGCTAATTATAATTATAAAGCAGAACTATGTACACCTAGGAAATATTAGCCTGATATAACCAACAACTCCATGTACATGGTAGATGGTTGAAAGAGGCATGCTACAAAGAAAAGTAGCAAACACATTAATTAAAAAAAAAAAAAATCCCTTACCGTCTAAGCACAAGTCTCTTGTCTCCCATCCATAAGACAAACAGTCCACTTCAATAAATTACCCACATCCTCAAAACCATTTTCCCATACCCTGCCACCCCACTAACCCCAAATTACTGTTAATCTGAACTTAAACTCAGCATGAATAATGCTGTAAAAACTCCACGGTGATACAGCCACAAGAGTAATTCCTATAATAGCCATAAGAATAATTTCTATATAAGAATGTGACAAGTCAAATCGTCGATCGTTACATTTTTCTGTGACCTCTTTCATTTTCTCTCCCGTGCCTTCCTTTTGATTTTTCTCACCCGTTTCTTAACGTTGTTTCACTTTCAAACGTTATAGGTTTTCTTATCACACTTTGTCACATCTCTCACCTATCCCTCTCGCCTGGTTATTTTTTCCTTTGTTATCGGTGACGCTTAGCGAAGAAGTAAACTTGCCACATTGATTTTTCGCGTATCGCTAGCTCATGACAGATTAATAGTCTACACTGAGCGCATTTCTATATTATGAACACAGACTTTCTGTCTGCGGACGATACACACTACCAGCATGCCGCATGACAAGGTGCGAGCTCGAAGAAAATGACAAAATACACGGTAGATCTCACTGGGATGTAGGAAATGACAATCTTACTTACTTACTTAGTCGTTCCCCTTCTTCAGTGAGGTGTAGAGGTTTTGAAGAGAGAGCGCCAGACTATCCTATCGGCTGTATTCCTCCTGGCCTGGTTCCATTCTAGTCCTTGGTCCTTCAAAGATTGTCTAATGTTGTCCTCCCAGCGGACTCTGGGTCGTCCTCGGGGTCTGGATCCTTGGTTCTTTGTTTCCCATGCTTATCGTGGTAGCCGATCTTCTCCCATTCTGCAGACATGGCCAAACCATCTTAATTGGGACTGTTCTACTTCGGTCTGCAGGGGGTAGGATTTAAGGCCTTGACGTATCGTCTGGTTGCGTACCATGTCTCTTCTTGTTACTTCAATCACTTTCCTCAGATACCTCATTTCTGAGGTTTGGATCTGGCTTTTATGGGTTGTAGTCATTGCCCATGACTCGCATCCATATATCAAGACTGGGACATAGGTGGAGCGGTATACAGCCATCTTCGTTTTCTTATCAACCTCTCTCTTGCTCAGGAATCCTCGATCTATGGCCTGAAAAAGTCTCCCAGCTGCTGCTTTTCGAGTGGCCAACTCTTCTTTGATGCCTCCCTTTCGGTCTATAATAGCTCCGAGGTATTTAAAGTGGTCGACCTCCTCCAGGACCTGTTCTCCCAGCTTAATCTGATGTCTTCTTTCTTCTCGTGATATCACCGTGGATTTTTTTTGGAGCTGCTTATGACCATCCCTCTCTTCTCCAGCTCTTCCTTCCAGACTTGCAGGTTTGATTGGAGATGTGCCTCTGATTTAGCAATCAGGACAACATCATCAGCAAATGCCAGCTCCGAAATATAGACCTGTCTCATCTTCCAGTACCCCACTGAATACTTTCTTGTTCTCTCCTTACATGCCTTGATGACATCGTCCATAAGGAGTATGAAGAGGTAAGGTGATAGGATATCACCTTGTCTTACACCAGTTGTGGTCCTGAACTCTTCTGACTTATGGTTTGCTGTCCTCACATAATTTCTGCAAGACTTGTAGAAGCTCTGTATGGCATGAATCAGAGGTGCTGGAATTTTCTTCCTTGCCAAACAGTCCCAAAGTTTGCTCCAGGGGACCCTGTTAAACGGCTTTTCCAGATCTATGAAACAAAGATGCATCTCACTCTTATACTCAAGGGCCTTTTCACTCAGCTGTCTGAGTATGAAGATTAGGTCTTGAGTACTTCGGTTTGCTCGGAATCCGCACTGGACCTCATCCAATTGTGGCTCAGCTAGGCGTCGGAGTCTCTGCTCTAGGATTCTAGAGTAGATTTTACCAGGGACACTGAGAAGGGTTATGCCTCTATGGTTTCCACACTGTCGATTGTCACCCTTTTTGAAAATTGGTGTTATGATGGCAATCTCCCAATCCTTTGGTATAGTCTTGTTGTACCACGCTGCCTGTAAAACCCTTAAGAGTAATAGGTCGCCTGATGCTCCCATGAACTTAACCATTTCTGGTGTTATACCATCATACCCTGCTGCTTTGCCCATCTTGATTTTCTCCAGTGCTGCCTTCAGTTCTTCCATCTTTATGTCATCTTCACCATCATTGGTTTTCTCTTCTGTGCTAGAAGAGAAAACCAATGACAATCTTGCTGTAGATTAAGACACGGACAGTGATATAATACTTCCGGCAGATGGACGTTGTTGTGAAAAACAATTACACGGAAATAAAATCTTATAGGAGATTATAATGTTACATCTGTGAAGTAGCGAGTTTGTAAACATGACAATTGAAACGAAAGAAGCAAGACCTTATATAGTCATGACAGATAGGCAGATGCATTTGTAAATGACATGCACATAACATTTCTTATGGTGTTATGTAGAATGTTCTACAGGAGAGTGTTGGCGACTGAAAGACCCCTACCGATGTCAGGCACTAGTTCGAGACCGCAGTCAGTGACTCATAGCTTGACTGCCTGCGTCAGGACCAGCGAACCAGAGCTGGTCAAGACCGCACTCCACCTCCACGTGGTGGTCCTGGAAACAGTCTGCAGCTGTGCAGTCTGGCTGAGCGAGTGTGGATCGAAATGGGAAGGCAAACCCGGTCCTAAAAAATGCCGTGCAGAAGTCGGATGTGTCGACCAAAAGGTGCAGATATCACAGCTTAGGCGTAAACAGACACAACGCAACCATCGTCATTTTCAGGACGAACGAAGAAGAAAAAGACACTAGTTCGTGGTTGTATTGGCATGGAAGTGCTAAAATAAACCACTTCTGACTTGAGTTTTTTCCAACGAAACCGTATGTAGCTTATAATCGGCAATATCTAGGACTATTTTACAGCATTTCAATCTCGTCAAGAAGACATTTCAGATGCTAGGATAACGAATAAATTCAGGGTTTCACCATAAGGACAGGATCAAGTATTAGAGGATCTTCTGATATTAGACAGAAAGAAAAAGTGACTTAATGGAAACCACGAGTCCTAGGTACTCACATACAGAATAACATTGGGATATAATTAAAGTAATACGCCGACCACCTGTAAGACAGTCTCTTAAAACCAGTGGCCCGACACTATTCGGAAGTGTCTGTAAATTCATTCCTGATAATCGGCGTAAGTTGTAATATGTACATTTTATCATTTTGCATTTAACATGTGTAAATTGCTTGTGGATGTACAGATTCATACGAGGCTGGCATCCTCAGAATATAAACTGATTGGATTAATGAACCATCACTGCAAGAGCTAGTGACTGCTTTGTGCTGGTTTCCTCACAAGGAACCCAAAAGCAGAGGTAGCCACATGCTTCATGTGGAGCATGGAGTGGATGATGATGACATCATGGTATACATATTTATTATATTAACATTTTAATATCTTTATGCGTATAATCAAACAGGTTTAAATAATGCAAATGTCGTTGTCTACTGTCCAGATGCACGTTCATCTACTCACTGTGGTTAACATTAATTCCCAGCGAAGTTAAAGTTTCTGAGGAAGATGAAGTGGTGGAATGGAAGCGAAGGGCGCTGCCTGATTCTCATGTCAGAGACCCTATACTTAGAAGAAACATTTGTTTTTTCTTAGTTTGTGGTACTAGTTTGTGGTACAAGTCTGTGGTTCACGTTACCAGCAGTCTACGCCGAACGTCTACATCAGAAAAGTCTTGAAGTTGCTTGCCTTGACAATTGGAGTGGTTACCCCCAGCATTACCGCCAGGAATGTGCTACTGCCACAGAACTTAACAATTGATGGAACAGTCAACAATACCCATGAGAACCAACAGTGACAGAGCCAATCACCAACAACAAATCATCGTCAACACCTGGCTAGTTAAGTGTTACAGTCAGGCCCAGCAAAAGAACTTTTTTTTTAACGATAGCCACTTTAAAGTCTCTACTTGTGGTGAAAACATCAGTTCTTGTTTTTTTAATCAACAACTCTATTTAACTTTGTTAACTATAACTGATCATTAGATGTGTTACCTGTAAATACAAGTTGATTTAATCATTACTGAGTGAATTGCACCCACATGACTCAGCTAATAACCATACAGAGCTATTAAAAATATTTTACTGAATCAATTCAGTTGGGGGCTCAGACAATACGAGCAAATTTCTTTTTCCTCGCAAAATAGGGGGGAAGATAAAAAGATCATGGCAGCTTAGATGACCTCAGTTGTAATGCTTGTTTTCGTAAAATTCCTGTGAGGCTCCCTGAAGTAGAAACATAACTTTTCTATTTATATTTCTGCCAAGAATAATCTTTGAATACTCTCAATATTATTCTCTAAAATTTGCCCATTGTTTGACCATTACTGCGGAGCAGGGTAGACAATCCCGTGACACAGAAATAAGAATAATTCCTATAACAGCTTTAAAAATAATTTCTATTACATCCATAAGTGTAATTTCCATAACAACAATAAGATTAATTTGTAAAATAGCCACAAGAGTTATTTCTTTAACAATCATTTAAAATAATATCTATAACAGCCAAAATAGTAATTTCGCTAATCTCTATAACGGCCAAAAGAATCATTTCTGTCACAGCCATAACAGTAATTTCTGTAACAGCCGTAAGAGTAATTTCTATAAGAAATAATAAAAGACTTATAAAAGAGTTAATCAGAGAGTAACAGAGAGTTATAAAAAAGTAATTTCTAGAATAGCCATATGAGTAATTTCTGAAACAGTCACAAGAGTAAATTCTATAACATTAATAAGAGTAATTTTTTTAGCAGTCATAACAATAGATTCTGAAACAGACATAACACTAAATTTTAAAACAGTTTTAAGAGTAATTTTATAACAGTTATAAGAGCAATGTCTACAACAGCCATAAGTGTAAATTCTATAATACTAATAAAAGTAATTTTTATAATAGTAATAAGAGTAGTTATATAACAGCCATAAGATTAATTTCTATACAAAATTATAAATGACATACAAGAGTTAAAGAAGAGTAACAGAGAGTTATAAAATAGTAATTTATATAACAGCCATAAGAGTAATTTCTATAAGTCATAAGTGTCATGCATGGTTTTCACGAGTCTGCCTAAGACAAGACAAAAGTCTGAGACAAGACAAAAGTCTGATTGAAGTCTGAGAAGTTAGATGAGTTATGGTGTTTAATGTGGAAAGAGTAGCTTATAGTTATCAGGAGTAAAGAACAGATACTGACTCTCCCTCCTACCACGCAATGGCTATGTTTTAACTACTGTCACACTGCCTCTCTCTCTTCTCGGAGATAAGGTTTAGTACACATTAGTGACTCCACAAACAACTAAGTTTAAGTTCAAAATAGAAAGAGGATCTGATCCGCTAATACATTTTCTATTTTTATTCACAACAAAAATCTCTCGTATAAAAAAAGCAAGAATTATCGATCACAAGCAAATACACCTAAACAAATGCATTACAAAAAAAATTAATCAAGCGACCACAATGCTAGCAAACATAATATTAGGCTTAATTTAACCCCAGCTGTTATTGGGACGAAATTTAAGCTAATCCTTCAGCAGAAACTCTGAAATAAACAAATCCCTACACCACCAAATGACCCTACTTACTTATCCTTGTCAGCGGTAGAGCCAGTATATGCATTAGGGTCCCTCAGTTTTTAACATGCGCCTATTCTCTGCGCTCAATCCCCCGACAAAATTAATAATCTTTCTCGTTTGGCACTCTTGTTATATATTCCGCTTGAAATTGGCGGATCGCTAAAAGGGAAGATGATTACCCTCTCCTTTCCCTAAACTGTTGCAAATCCGTAGAACCAACTCCACCGTAACTCCACCACTGGAACGAAATAATGGGCTCCAGGTGCTGTAGATCTAAGATAAAACCCCGAGGTAATCAATGCGTGCACTTCAGATTTAATGAGACACTCAAGGTAATCCCTCCACTTGTACAAAGGGCCGCCACTCTTGGGAAGGCGCGAGCAGATATATAGAAGGTGAATGCAGATGACGCCTGTGGAGCAGGGCGCTCCAGTTGCTTTGCAAGTAGGCGTTGACAGTTGTTCCCAGCAAGGGGATATTAGCCGACCCGTAATAAGGAGCCGGATTGAAGAACCACCACTGCAGTACGTTGAGAACTATCCTGATGTAAAGGGGTCGCTGGGTTATCCGGCCTTATAGGAAGGCAGAAAGGTAATTCCTGGCTGATGGCTCAGAACTCTTGTCAGAGTTGACCAGGTGTTGCTGTAATAAACATAGTCAAATAGCACTTATCATCTATTCAACATCAAGATCAAACATCATTTAAAGCAAAGCAAAAATGGAAAACATTTAATATCTAATCAGCATCCAATCAAACATCGTTTAAAGCAAAGCACGGGTATACCCATTGACAGATTAACTGTTATTAACAATCTTTTCCCACCCCACGCTGGGCCAGTGCTGACCTGATTCTGCATTTATTCATCTTTCTCTCCCCTCCTCTGTCGCTGACCGTTACTCGTCAAGCGCCGGCATGCATGCCTACGCGATAGCTCGCACATGCGTAACCAGGGGGGTTTACCCTGATTGACGAAAGGAGGGTTAGGGAGGTAAACAAACCTGCCTCATATACTAGGTTGGGAAATGACCTTACGTCGCCTCAGTCCGTTCTTGCTAACGCGGCGGCATGTAAACAAAATAGCAAGGCCCGTTTCATGTTATTCACTGGGGCATTGCTAAGTCCCATCCTATATATATATACATGCATATCAAATGACACAACGTATTATCTCTTCTGGTAACCCGCTAAAATTATTACACATAGTACTTAAGTAATCAATTAAATTAAAATTACATGTTTTGAAACAATTATACAGATTCGCCCCGAAGGCCAGAAAAACAAACTCTTATGGTTACCCTCTGGGTTAAAAGAAGTCCCTCCTCATAACGCTTAGTTACATAGTTGCCGTTAGAGGGGCAAAATTATTCTTCTAATGAACCACATCCTATATATATATATATCAGTCACTTCGATTACGGAAACAACAGCAAATGGGTTGATTTGCCGTTGCCCTAAAGACGCCACTAGGCGTGATGGGAAACAATGGCAAAGAAAACCTATCTGCTGTTGCCCTAAGACGCCACTAGGCGTAATGGCCACTGACTGCTTTGACGGTCGGTGGCTAAGGACGGAAGAAGAAGAAGAAGATATATATATATATATATATATATATATATATATATATATATATATATATATATATATATATATATATATATATATATATATATATAAGTTATTATAGAAAAAGCAAGCAGAATTTTTAGCAAATATAAAAATACCCCAGACAGCTAAGAGCAGGGTAGAGCAAGGTGAAGCTAACTGCGTCAACTTTGGGTAAAAAAAAAAAGCCACGTGACAAATCGGCGGCAGTTGGCATGGAAATGTAGTGACGCAAGTATGGACAGCTACATCACGCTATGAGAACGTGATGTTTGACCAATAATTTATCAAATAGAATAAGCTTACAACCAATGAAAAACGTAGCCAGCTCAAGGCACTACGAAATTGTCGGCAGGAAATTATTAAACCGGCAGTCTTGGAGAATTGAACAGTGTAGAAGGACGTGTCAATGACTATCCAGCTCCCTAGTTGAGGTATTCAACAATTCTGTAAACCTTCATGTATGTGTATTTGTACACATGAAAAGGTTATTCAGTTACCTATTCAAGTAAGTAGTACGATCGCCCTATCATTTTGTATTCCAGCGTATTTTCGTAAAATGAAAACATAATAGCAGAAGAGAAACGAATTGGAGGATACAATAGATATAACGAGAGAAGAGGATTTGAAACTGAGTATAGACAAGATGACTATCAAGAAAACTACGGAGAAAGAAAGCAAATATGAAATTATAATTATCCAGGATTTGGTAAAACTTGATGTTGGGAAAGAATATTATGAAGCATCTTGGATTGAGATGAAGGATGGAAAATATATTCTTCATGAAAGGAAAAATAACTAAGATTTATTTGATGTACAAAATGCCTAATTGTTGAACATTGTTTGACACTATTTGACCAGTTTGCTGTTAAATAAAATTCAATTTTAAGGACCAGGCTGTTGAAAATTGATTGTCAGTTGGATAACATAGATGTATTGTCAAAGTTCACATTTCTCAAACACTAATGCTCTCCATCGCACAACACCTATAAAAGGAACGAACGAACCACATCACTCAGACAGGGTTTAAGAAATAACAAACTCTGGCGAGCTATAAGCCAGTACTAGATCACACTTAGACATGGACTAAATAAAAAGGAGAAAGAAAATTTCTATAAATAAAGTAATAACTAACTAATACTGCACCCCCGCCACATAATGGGTAAATTGGTGCCGAGTAACACTGTGAGACGGCTACATAACCTAATTGGTGCCGAGTTCCAGTCTTGAATAAACACCACACTGCAACATAACTTAATTGATGCCAAGTGACCAGTCCTTTTACGGAGAGCGGACATCATAAACGATCACTGTGAACCACTGACAAATATAATCAATAGACATGGAACAGCCGACAGAGCAACAGCAACTGCAACAATAATATATGCAAGGACAGGATCAGCAGCAAATGCAACAACAATATATACAGGGACAGGCTATGCAGCAACAATATGTGTAGGCCCAACAAACGCAGCCTACAGCCTCAGTACTGACACCGCCCACTGCAGAGCCCACCATGCTGGCGCTGCAACAAATTACTGCCACATTGCATAACGTAGACCACTATGCTAAATTCACACAGATCAGGTCCATCATCCCGCCCTTCAGCGGCGATACGAAAAAGTTTAGGAGATGGCTATCTGATATAGACAAATTTGCCTCCATTGTTGATGCTGTCAATGACACGGAAAAGAAGCGGATCGCTTTTTAAGCTCGGACTCACTAGTTACGGATTTTTTTGCGCAGAAGGGGACAATTATACCAAAATGAGACTTATGACTCCCTGAAGAAGGAGCTGATTCAAAGGTATAGTCACATTATCGATGACCAGCACGCTTGGTCTTTGTTAAGGAAGATCCGGCAAGAGAAAGACGAGCCTGTGAAATTTTATGGGGATAGGCTTTTGAATCTAGCAGAGGAAGCATTTAGTGGTGGTTCAACGGATACCCCAGAACTAGAAAGACACATTGTAGGTATCTTTGTGGATGGACTGTTTGCAGATCACCTAAAACTTCATTTAATACGCAAAGATACCAAAACTATTACTGACACTATCCAGGCAGCAGTGACGGAGGAAAATGTCAGAAAACACTTCCACCAGCGTGTTGGAAGAAAACCAAGGGTAGAGCACGGACACACAGTTGAACATGAACCCATGGAGATTGGTCACTCCCGACAAAAATGAAATCGTCCTGTCGCTTACAGTGGGAATAACAGCCGTCCTCATATATAGGTCTTTTATACGTGAGAGAGAACAAAACAGTATTAGAAATATGTGCCCACCGCAGGTGAAACATGAGGAAATTTTAAATACTGACATTACCATACATCCTGACCCCAGTTCCAGCATGTTGAACATCCACGACAAAAATTATAGGGCGCTAATAGACACGGGAGCATCGGTTAGTCTGATTCGATACCAACTATTTCGCAAAATTCAACATCTCGTCAAGTTCCAGCATTCTAAAACAAACATGGCATCGGTAACAGGACAAGAATTAAAATCGATAGGCACTGCATGGATTACCTTCAATATATATATATGTAGTATGTGCATAAAAGGGGTTTTCAATCTTTCATGAAGCATCTTAAAATACACAACCAATAGGCGTTAAAATAAAACCCCGTAATGGGCATACAAAAACACACTTATTTTACAAGAACTAGCTATAGCTTCTTGGTGTATGTTGGGTAGTAGCCGAACTAACAATTCCTAGAACCCGCTATAATGGCTGTGGCGAGTTTGAATTGAACATGTTCTTGTTTCTGTAAGTATAACTCATTTGTCTGGAGAATCCCGAGCCTATGAAGCTTGAACAATAACTTGTAAAATGGTTTCAACTAACCAACTGTAAGTACGTTGAGTCGAACGCCTCAGTAAACACAGCCACATTTATTCATACGAACATTGTTACATTATTAATACGGTATTTTCAATCCACATTTTCCAAGACTCCAAATGATACAATGCTTATAGCACACTATCGATGGCCACTCCAGGCCTAGACACTATCTCAAATAAGTTCCACTGGGAACGCATGTAAACACAGCTTTAAGGCACTCGTAAGACATAAAGAAGTAGAAAACTAGACAACAGAAAAACAACAGACGTGAGTGGCCTACCGAAATAGTGCAGCGTAGATCGCTTGATGATGACGTCACGAATACAAATATAAAACAAGATACCATTCACACTATAATTTCTGCAATTTAAAAAAAATGTCGACGTCCATCTAAAGACATTGACCGGCGAGGGCGCACCTCTTGCACCGCCCAAGAACCTTCTGCGTTAATGATACGGTCACATCTGCGTAGTCTGATTACACTCTGAATGAATCATCATCATGATCATTTTCGCTCTTTATGGAGCATAGAGCCGCCATTGCAGACGAAGCCTGCATTTGCACGTTCTTGTAGTTGTGGTTTGTGTGGCCGGCTATTTGTTTTACATGTCTAGGTTCCCAGTCCCGATGCACAACCTCACATTAGTCGCCTTATACGACATGCCTGAGGGTGGAACAGTTTTATTCTGTCTCTGTCTCTTTAGAGATTCCCTGGAACTGCACGCGGATAAATCTGAATTTTTGGCTTTCTTATTAAAAAGTGTATTCAGAAAAAGGTAAATAAAAACGAATCAAATACCAAAACTACATTTAGTCACACAATCTTTTTTGTGAGATTTCTTGTCATTTTTAACGGTTTAGTAATCCGTTAAAAACATCATGTATTCATGTATTATATGTTTATTACTTACTTGATCATAGTCATTTAAATATGCTACGTAGTGTAACTGTCATGTATTTTAATATTATACATTTTACATAAAATTTGTCACTGGTTTTTCTTCTTCTTAGTACACTCTCAGACGTCTACATGAATATTTTCAAAGAAAGCAGTGTTCAGCTTGAGGCTGTTTGTATCTCGATAGATTTTTTTATTTCAGGAATGGTACTGGTGACGGCTATATGTGCTATCTGTTTCTCATATGTTGGGCATCTTTGAAGCAGATGTTCAGCAGCCATTTTATCAGTGCCATATTTACATTCATCTGTAGTTCCTTTCTTTAGTTTGTTGAATAGATGGTGTCCCAATCTGTTATGACTGCTTTTGAAATTTAATAGTGAAAAGAGATACGCTTCTGCACTATGGGTTTTAACACTTCAATACATTCAGCACTGATATTCAGAATTTATAGTTTATATCGCACTACAAAAAGAGAAATGAACAAGCTAGAAACAAGTAAAACATTCTTGGAGTTTCACGATGAACTACTAAAATACTAAAAAGCTAGTCATGATCTTTGATTCTACAGAAATATAGGAATGGGTGTGGCCTCTATGTCTGCTAGAATTGGTGGGATCTTCGCACCTTTCGTCCTTGAGCTGAAGGAAGTTTGGGGTTCGTTTCCGCTGCTGGTGTTTGGAGTCCTGAGTATCCTTGCTGGTTTGTTGGCACTTTTTCTACCCGAGACGTCTAAAAGACCTTTGCCACAAACTTTCGAGGATGTGAAAGACATGGGACATGGGTATGTGTACTTGATTTAGGCTATCTTTTTTTGGTATTGTTGGCGGTAGTAAGAAAATGGCTGGATGAGCATTGCTATGTCTTTCATTAATTTCTTCATTTTATTTATATACTACTCGTCAAAAGTCAAGGGCCACCCTATTTTCAATACACTTTTATATAAGCGCATAGAATGATTAAATGAAGGAAGTTTTTAGTAAAAATGGGTGTATTATCTTCCTCTGACAGTCCTCTATGCACGTTAAGCATAAAAACAACTCACCGACAACCATGGTGATCACGTTCAATTTGGTTTGCTGACCATAAATTCACATTTTTAATCTGTTTTTTTCTTCAAACTTCCGTACAACCAAACAGGTGAAGTAATCGTGCTGATTGACATTCCACATGCAATGGCGACTTTTCGTAAACAGAGTTCACTCTTAATTTGTTTTACAATCAGCAGACTTAGGGTTGTTTCATCACTTGCAAAAACCATGCCACCGAGAAGAAGTCTTGACACCTTACAAATAATGAGGGCTATAGCGTGGGTTGAAAGTGGTTTATCTGTCCGTGAGGTTGCTAAACGGCTTGCAGTGTCACACTCTACTATCCAAAGAATTTTGGAGAGATTTCAGGCCACAGGAAGTGTGGAGGATCGCCACCGGCCAGGTCGCCCTAGATGCACCAATAGACATGATGACCGGTACCTCTTGTTGTCAGCCCTGCGCCATCGAACAGTGACTTGTTCCACTCTAAGATGTCAGCTGAGACAAACTGTAAACGTTAATGTCAGTCAAAGCACCATTCGCAGACGTTTACATGAATTTGGACTGGCTGCTCGACGTCCTGCAGTCAGAATCCCTCTTACTCCTGCTCATCGCAGAGCCCGTGTTGCTTGGTGTCGCGAGCACATCCGATGGACAAGGCAACAATGGAGTCAAGTTCTCTTCACTGATGAATCTCGCTTCACTGTGTCATTCAATGATGGCAGGATTCGAGTTTGGAGACGACCAGGAGAGCGATTTACTGATGACACAATTCGAGAGGTGGATCGTTATGGTAGGGGTTCTGTCATGGCCTGAGGAGGCTTCTACAGACACGGCAGGACCCCACTCTTCATCATCCAAGGCAACTTGACCGGCCCAAGATACCAGAACGAAATCTTGAGACCAATTGTTCAGCCTGCTCTGGAGGCCATAGGTGGTAATGCCATCCTCCAAGATGATAACGCTCGACCCCATCGAGCTCGTGTGGTGAATGAGTTTATTCAGCAACATGGGATCATCAGGATGGCGTGGCCAGCTCATTCACCTGACCTTTCTCCGATTGAGCACCTCTGGGATGTCCTTGGTCGAAGATTGTCAACAAATCACCCCCTGCCAATGGATGTTGCACAGCTGACTGCATTTCTGCTTCAGGAATGGCAAGCTAATCCTCAGGATATTCTTCGGACCCTTGTGGATTCGATGCGTCTACGCTGTCTTGAATGCCTTGCTGCAAACGGTGGTCATACCCGATTTTGAAGTGTCTATTTGTCCAATATCTATTGTGTGACTTTTGAAAAGATGGGTGACACACTTCACAGCTTCATTGCGTTTGAATGTGTGTTTCCATTTCTTTACGTGACATGTCAATTTGGTATTCAATAAATGCCGTTTTGACTGATACCAATTACGTTCATATCAGATTTGTTTCATGGTTTCAACCAAGGTTTTTCTAAGTGGCCCTTGACTTTTGACGAGTAGTACAAGGGGATTGACATAAGTCTTGGGCCTGACCATGAAGGACATGTCACAGAGAGCTGAAATTTTGTATAGTGTTTATTCCTTTTCAATATAGCCACCATCTGAATTGACAACACTTCTGCCATCTCTGCTTGACCTTGAAAAGACCTTGGGAGTAGAACACCCTATTTTTCAAGCTAAACCAGTCATCACATGCCAGTATAACCTCTTCATCGCTGTCAAAATGATTTCCTTTTAGCTGTTTTTTAAGATTTGGGAATAGAAAAAGTCTGATGGAGCCAAATCTGGAGAATATGGTGGGTGTGGAAGAATTTCAATATTCAAATCGTTGGCTGCTAGCTGCACAAGCCGTGCTTTGTGAGAGGGCGCGTTGTCTTGAAGCAAAGGAAGATTTTGAGTGCGCGTTATCCCTCGTTTCCTGGTCACAACCTTTCTTAGTTTGGTGAGAAGATCTGCATAATACTGTCCATTAACTGTGTTGCCACGAGGCAGATAATCTTTCAAAAGGACACCTTTGCCGTTGTCGTGAGAAATTCTAATCCACATATATTAATTAAAAAGTAAATGTAAAGCCTAACAAATAAATTCTATAAAAGGAAGAAGAATGGTAAAGAACAGTGCTGTCACAATGACAGTACTCGAAATCCCCTTTGTTTTATGCTTCGTCTGCAAATTGTAACGTTTCCACGTTAATACAAGCCACTGCATAATACAAGCGTTTCCACAACACAATAAAACGGGTACTACATTTCTAAGAAAAACATTGAGAGGCACACTGCGTAATGACCTAAATTAATCCTAACATTAATTATACTACGTTACCAAAACGAACGAACAGATGGACTAAGATAGAAAGAAGGGAGGGCTGAAGGCAGCAACGCAAGCAACACTAAACACGCGTCTCGCTATATTAATGCCACCCCTAACACGCGTGTAAGGCCACATGCACTAACTTTATTTCAGACGGACAGTGATAAAAACACTACCCTTCCCAGAGTTAGGTTTTAAAAAACCTGAAAAACGCTTATTAGGAAAGATGACATTAGATGGATTTACGTTTGAAAACATGACAGTACCCAGACACCACATGGGGATTGAAGTGAACAGGAGGTGGTAGAAAATGCACATTTTGAACGCAGCCACCTAGCTCCCTTAAATTGAGATATTTGGATTCCTTAGGGCTTGCTGACTAAGAATATGTTAAGTGTTACGCAAATAGTCCAGGAATTAATAAATTATAGGCAAAAGAAAATAATGAGGGTGTCAGACAGCCCCAAAACATCGGAGTCGCTCAGTGGCAGAATTTTAAACCACCATTGTACGGAAATAGGCCACAAGTTACATTTGAATTGATTGGATGGAATGATATGTAAGGCTAAACACGATTAGTCGGACTATAAATGCTATCTTTTGTTGTCAGGGGAGACGGAAGTAAGAGTACTTTTTTTTCAAACGATGGGGTAGAAATGGCCTGATTGGTTAGGTCTGTTAATATAGTTAATTGATAGCGTTAGTTCGAGACCACTAGTTCAAATAAGCTTGATAAAGCAACAGTGCGTTGAAGCCAGCTCATATTTTTGCTAAATAAAAGCCTGGAACATAAGCAGATGGGAATTTGTGCCAGTATTTGTGCCAGAATTCATTGCTAGTCAACGTATCTGTGTTTATTTCCATGAATTGTGGTAGGTTGAAATATTTGATCTCTTTTTAATGAAAATTGAATGTACATTGATAATTTATGTCTGTATATGTGTGCAGTTCAGTAGCGAACAAGAGGCAAGGCCTATAATATATATATTGCTCCAACCTGAACAGAAGGTGTCGGAGAAAAGTAAAACTACATGGAATTACCAAATAGTACACTGACACCTACCTTATGATATGAAAGGACTTATAGCTGAAAGTGCAGAGGCGTAGTAACCATTAGGGAGGTTAATACTGGAGTAAACTGCTTCAGAAGAAGATAGCAGTTAAACTAAAGCTCTGAACTCTGTGTTTGTGATGTATTGTGCTCAGTCTAGCCAGATAGTATAAATTAGTTCTGAAGTAGGAGGTACATCCTTCTTGTTTCAGGGACTGTGGTCCTAGTCATTGAAGCCGCACCTGGTCTGAGCATTTGCTGAATCCAGAGGCTACAACATACTCTTTGGTCCCTGTAGTAACCAGTGAGGTGTCTTCAGAACCAGTGAAGAAGTCTAGCAGAGGAGTCTTTGCCTGCCGCCATCACGAAAGTTAAGCCCTTCGTGGCCAACAGAGCTCAACAATTTGTACCCCTCCTTTAAAAATGAATTGTATTAATTAAAGAGGGGCAATTAATTGTTTTAATGTTCGGAACTGAGACCATCTCCAATACTAGTTCCAACATACACAAACACATGTAGTCATGATGTCTAATAAGAACCTATCTTGAAGAACAAAACCAGTATTACCTCATATTACCACATCACAACTCACACACATAGATTACTAATATTGTATGTCAATGCAAAGCCCACATTTATCACTGTGTACATAATATGTGTAATTACATGTTATTATATTGCCTGGTTCACTGTGTAGTTGAATCAGGATCACTATTGTAGAAAAAATCAATACATCTGTATATATCTGAAATTTATCATTGAATCTTTTTAAGATATTCTTCTAGAGTGTTGACTGTTTGTGAGTGTCACAGTGTTGTCAAGTGTGGTGGACTAATTAAATTGTTTATCTGTTGTTGTTGTGGGGACTTACACTTCTTCATTTGCATAACCCTAGACATATAACGTTGCCATCACAACATTCCAGAATAATTCTGACTGAGATATAAATATGTGGCAGCAAGTAAGGTTATCTGTAAAACACTACACATATTAGATACAGATACCTTCACAGCTGATCTCAGTCAGTACACTAAGTCCCCTATAAGTATTTATATCATCCCACTTTACCACATATATTGGGGGCTCGTCCGGGATATTGAATCCTTTACTAGTATAAATATTGGGGGTAATTCACTTCAGGGAATATAAAAAGTTAAAAGGTATCCTTGGGTGGAATAAAAAAAGGTTGAGCTCTTGGTGCCTGTTTTGTCTATTGGATATATAATTACAGATTATATTGTTAGTTAGACATTTTATTTAATTACTTGGTATAAAATGGCGGACCTGGCCAAATTTCGATCTGCGGCTGTACAGACTGCAAAAGAGTTAGGAATGGAGGGACAAGTTATGATTGCTTATGTCACTACTGAATGTGACAAATTTATTGAACGTGAAGAAAGAAGATTAGAAAAAGAGGCCGAAAGAAAATTAGAATCTGATAGATTGGCCGAAGATAAGCGAATAGAGGCTGAAAAAGAAATTAAGAGGCTGCAGATTGAGGCTGACAAAGAGGCTAAAGCATTGGAGGCAGATAGGGAGATTAAGAGGCTCCAATTAGAAGAACAAAAGGCAGAAAGGGAAGAGAAGAGATTAGCTGCAGAAAGGGAAGACAAGAGATTAGCTGCAGAGAGGGAAGCAGAAAAGGAGGAGAAGAGATTACAAAGGGAACATGAGCTACGACTAAGGGAGTTTGAGTTTCAGGGCCATGCTCCTGAAAATGGTGCCAGTCCCTTTGCCTCTGATGCTACTGCTACTCAGGGAGCCTCAACCTCAGCTATGAACTTTCATTTAGATCATTTTGTTGAGAAAGACGATGATATTGAGAGCTATATAAATAGATACGAATTATTAGCTACCACGTATGGGTTAGAGAGAGAAAGGTGGAGCTTAAAGTTATCTCAAGGACTTCGTGGGGCAGCTTATGAAGTTTTTGCCAAAATGCACAGAGATGATCAGGAAAATTATGACATGCTAAAGCAGGCTCTTTTGTTAAGATATGAGAAAAACGCAGAATTTTACAGGAAAAAATTTAGGAATGCTAAACTACTGTCAGGTGAAACCTATCACCAGTTCTCTGCACGGATAGAGACATACTTGGAGAAATGGACTTCTCTGGGGAAAACCCAAGATCTTAAGGAAATGGTCCTTATAGAACAATTAAGAGAGTCCATGGCTCCAGACCTGAGAAAGTTTCTCATGGAACAAGGTGCAGAGAGACTGGGTGAGTTGCTAAATGTTGCAGAAAGGTATCAGGCGGCTCAAGCAGAAGTATCAGGTAATAAAAAGAAAAAGGTGGAAAATTTTAGGGCACCCCAGAACTTTAATAAATTTGATCCTAGGGATCAAAACAAAGGTAAGCACCAATTTGATAGGCCACGGTATGAAAATAAAAATAAAAACCCACAATTCGATGAAAGGAAATATGATGAAAGAAAATCTTTCAACCAAGGGAAAAGGTGGTGTAAGAATTGTAAGATGAACAATCATGACACTGACCATTGTAGAAGGAAACCTCCTCATTGTGCTGCTATGACATCTGGGAAAAAGGAAAAAAAGGTCAAACCTGCAGAACTACAGGAACCATACCACCCCCCAGTGTGTGAAGATGTCATTTGTAATGGTGTCACTATAAGATGTTTATATGATACCGGTTTAGATTACGATTCCGTTGTGAGTTCTCACCTGGTGCAGGCGGATCAATACACCACAGAAACAGTGGAGATTCAAACTGCAACCAAGGATGTAGCTACCATGACACTTCCCGTCGCCCGGATAAAGGTGAAAACGCGATATGTGGAAGGAATCATAAAAGCAGCAGTGATAAATGAGCCAATCTACCCTCTGATATTGGGGTGTAGATATGTCTTCTTGGGAAATCCCAAGAGACCTGTGATATTGGCAACAGTGCAGACCAGATCACAGTCTAAAAAGGAGGAGGAAAATCCAATAAATACTCATCCAGATGAGATGAGGAAGGCACAGGCGGAGGACAAAACACTCAAGCCGTGTTTCAAGAAGTTGCCCAAATCACATACACCTCCAGGCAAGGGAGAATTCTATATGAAGAACAAACTGATTTATAGGAAGGCTGGATCTGAATCCAATGGTCACGGACAGCTGGTCCTTCCCACTTCATATAGGACTAAAGTGTTGGAACTAGGGCACGCGATTCCCTTCAGTGGTCATATGGGGATCAGCGCAACAGGACAGCGAATAGCTTGTCACTATTTCTGGCCAGGAATAACTGAAGATATCAAACGATATGTAAAATCCTGTCCAGAGTGCCAACGAGTAGCACCTAAGCATTGGACTGCACCAGCAACTCTGGGAGAAATGCCCATAGTGGGAACACCCTTTGAGAGAGTTGCCGTGGATCTTGTGGGACCTCTCACTCGAACTAAGAGAAGGAACAGCTACATTCTGACTCTGGTGGACACTTGTTCTATGTGGGGAGAGGCGGTAGCCCTGTCATCGATCGATTCTAAACATGTGGCAGAGGCATTACTCACAATTTTCACAAGGTTAGGCTTTCCCAATCAAATCTTGACTGATAATGGCTCTCAGTTCAAGGGGAAACTAACTGAAGAGTTTTCAGGATCTTCCAGGCCAAACACTACCATTGTAGTGTGTATCATCCCCAAGGGAACGGCCAAGTGGAACGGTTTAATGGCACCTTGATGTCAATCCTGAGAAAGTTGGCACACGAAAAACCAGATACATGGGATCAGTACCTTCACGCCGCCCTCTTTGCTTATCGGGAGGTACCCCATAGTTCAACCGGTATGGCCCCGGCAACATTATTGTTTGGAAGGCCAATAAAAGGTCCACTTGAAGCACTGTTAAGAACGTGGACGGATGAAAATGCAGAGGAAAATATTACATCCTCATACCAATATGTAAATGAGCTGACCACTCGTTTAAAAACTGGCTGGAAACTTGCCAATGAAAATTTGAAACAAGCCAGGAAGAAACATGCTGCTTATTATAACAGGAAGGCAAAAGACAGAGATTTGGCTGTGGGAGAGAAGGTACTGCTTCTTTTGCCCGGAAATCAGAATAAGTTACAAATTGGATGGCAAGGTCCATACAGTTCTAGAGAAGGTGTCTAGAACCAATTATAAGATAGATAAGAAGGGGAAAGAAAAAATCTATCATGTGAATCTCCTGAAGAAATACTTGTAAAGAGAACATCAGGAAGAGACACACTTGTTGACCTTGTCCATTGCTATGGAGATGAAGAAGGAACCACTTTCATCATTTGAATATCCATTACACCCCTGTGAGACAGCGGCACAGGTGAAAATCAGTACCCATTTAACGAAAAATCAGAAGGAGAGAGTGCAACAGGTTCTAGATAATCATACAGAGGTGTTAACAGATCGACCGGGGCATACAAACTTATTGGAATATGATATGAAACTGATAGACCCCACACCTGTCTGTATGAAGCCTTATTCGATTCCTTTTGCTAAGGAAAAAGCTTTGAAGGAAGAGATAGACTATTTGTTGAAGGAAGGAATTATTTCACACAGTGAATCTTCGTATAGTTCCAGTGTTGTACTTTTAAGGAAACCCTCTGGAGAACATAGACTCTGTATAGATTACAGAAGACTGAATGCTATTACAGAAGGACAAGTGGATCCATTGCCGGATACAAATCAGTTGTTTGCCAGACTAAATAAAGCTAAGTATTTCTCAAAAGTGGATTTGAGTAAAGGATACTATCAAATTCCAGTAAAGCCTGAGGTTAGACCATATCTAGCTTTTAGTACCTCAGAAGGACACTATGAGTTTAACAGATTGCCATTTGGATTGAAGAATGCACCTAGTGTCTTCTCTAGAATGATGAGAAAATTATTGGACCCTCTGAATAACCCATGCATTACAAATTTCATGGATGATATCCTTATAGCAACAGAAACCTTTGAGGAACACATTGACTCTCTGAACATGCTGTTTAATCGACTTAGGGAAGCGAATTTAACAGCCCGACCAACCAAATGTTGCGTTGGATGTAAAGAATTGGAATTTTTGGGACACACAGTTTATCAGGGAAACATGACCCCTGACCAAAAAAATTTAGAAAAACTAAAGAAAGCCCAGAGACCACAAACCAAGAAAGACGTGAGATCCTTTGTCTCATTATGTGGTTTCTACCAAAAGTATATCAAAAACTTTAATTCCATATGTGCACCGTTAACGGATTTGACACGTAAAGGACACCAGATCGAATTACATGGACACCACAATGTGAAATGGCTTACCAAGAATTGAAGGAAAAGCTCACAAGTAAACCTATTTTGAAACTACCTGACTTAAGTCAGGAATTTGTAGTAAGGACTGATGCCAGTAATATTGGGTTAGGTGCAACTCTGCTACAGAAATCAGATGCATTGGATGGGGAATTAAGCCCAGTGGCATATGCTAGCAGAAAGTTGAATAAAGCTGAAACCAACTACTCAACTAGCGAAAAAGAATGTCTTGCAGTAATATGGGCGATAAAGAAATTCAATATTTATCTGTATGGGAAGGCATTTAAGTTGCAAACGGATCACAAACCCTTGTCGTTTCTAGCACAAGCTAGGCATGAGAACACTAGATTACTCCGTTGGTCATTATTGCTACAGCCATTTGAGTTTAGCATAGAGTATATAAGTGGAAAAACAAATCTGGGAGCGGATTTTTTAAGCCGCCATCCGTGTGATGAGAATCACCGTAAGCCCCAGAAATAATAATAAATTTCTCTATGTGTATATAGAATTATAGACTGACATATAACGTCTGTTTTAAGAGGGGAGGATTTGTCGTGAGAAATTCTAATCCACATATATTAATTAAAAAGTAAATGTAAAGCCTAACAAATAAATTCTATAAAAGGAAGAAGAATGGTAAAGAACAGTGCTGTCACAATGACAGTACTCGAAATCCCCTTTGTTTTATGCTTCGTCTGCAAATTGTAACGTTTCCACGTTAATACAAGCCACTGCATAATACAAGCGTTTCCACAACACAATAAAACGGGTACTACATTTCTAAGAAAAACATTGAGAGGCACACTGCGTAATGACCTAAATTAATCCTAACATTAATTATACTACGTTACCAAAACGAACGAACAGATGGACTAAGATAGAAAGAAGGGAGGGCTGAAGGCAGCAACGCAAGCAACACTAAACACGCGTCTCGCTATATTAATGCCACCCCTAACACGCGTGTAAGGCCACATGCACTAACTTTATTTCAGACGGACAGTGATAAAAACACTACCCTTCCCAGAGTTAGGTTTTAAAAAACCTGAAAAACGCTTATTAGGAAAGATGACATTAGATGGATTTACGTTTGAAAACATGACAGTACCCAGACACCACATGGGGATTGAAATGAACAGGAGGTGGTAGAAAATGCACATTTTGAATGCAGCCACCTAGCTCCCTTAGATTGAGATATTTGGATTCCTTAGGGCTTGCTGACTAAGAATATGTTAAGTGTTACGCAAATAGTCCAGGAATTAATAAATTATAGGCAAAAGAAAATAATGAGGGTG
The DNA here is from genome assembly GCA_024509875.1 of Oreohelix idahoensis. Lineage (NCBI taxonomy): Eukaryota > Metazoa > Mollusca > Gastropoda > Stylommatophora > Oreohelicidae > Oreohelix > Oreohelix idahoensis. Next base: position 113,586 of record JAMPIV010020835.1, on the reverse strand, counting down.
TCAGACAGCCCCAAAACATCGGAGTCGCTCAGTGGCAGAATTTTAAACCACCATTGTACGGAAATAGGCCACAAGTTACATTTGAATTGATTGGATGGAATGATATGTAAGGCTAAACACGATTAGTCGGACTATAAATGCTATCTTTTGTTGTCAGGGGAGACGGAAGTAAGAGTACTTTTTTTCAAACGATGGGGTAGAAATGGCCTGATTGGTTAGGTCTGTTAATATAGTTAATTGATAGCGTTAGTTCGAGACCACTAGTTCAAATAAGCTTGATAAAGCAACAGTGCGTTGAAGCCAGCTCATATTTTTGCTAAATAAAAGCCTGGAACATAAGCAGATGGGAATTTGTGCCAGTATTTGTGCCAGAATTCATTGCTAGTCAACGTATCTGTGTTTATTTCCATGAATTGTGGTAGGTTGAAATATTTGATCTCTTTTTAATGAAAATTGAATGTACATTGATAATTTATGTCTGTATATGTGTGCAGTTCAGTAGCGAACAAGAGGCAAGGCCTATAATATATATATTGCTCCAACCTGAACAGAAGGTGTCGGAGAAAAGTAAAAACTACATGGAATTACCAAATAGTACACTGACACCTACCTTATGATATGAAAGGACTTATAGCTGAAAGTGCAGAGGCGTAGTAACCATTAGGGAGGTTAATACTGGAGTAAACTGCTTCAGAAGAAGATAGCAGTTAAACTAAAGCTCTGAACTCTGTGTTTGTGATGTATTGTGCTCAGTCTAGCCAGATAGTATAAATTAGTTCTGAAGTAGGAGGTACATCCTTCTTGTTTCAGGGACTGTGGTCCTAGTCATTGAAGCCGCACCTGGTCTGAGCATTTGCTGAATCCAGAGGCTACAACATACTCTTTGGTCCCTGTAGTAACCAGTGAGGTGTCTTCAGAACCAGTGAAGAAGTCTAGCAGAGGAGTCTTTGCCTGCCGCCATCACGAAAGTTAAGCCCTTCGTGGCCAACAGAGCTCAACAATTTGTACCCCTCCTTTAAAAATGAATTGTATTAATTAAAGAGGGACAATTAATTGTTTTAATGTTCGGAACTGAGACCATCTCCAATACTAGTTCCAACATACACAAACACATGTAGTCATGATGTCTAATAAGAACCTATCTTGAAGAACAAAACCAGTATTACCTCATATTACCACATCACAACTCACACACATAGATTACTAATATTGTATGTCAATGCAAAGCCCACATTTATCACTGTGTACATAATATGTGTAATTACATGTTATTATATTGCCTGGTTCACTGTGTAGTTGAATCAGGATCACTATTGTAGAAAAAATCAATACATCTGTATATATCTGAAATTTATCATTGAATCTTTTTAAGATATTCTTCTAGAGTGTTGACTGTTTGTGAGTGTCACAGTGTTGTCAAGTGTGGTGGACTAATTAAATTGTTTATCTGTTGTTGTTGTGGGGACTTACACTTCTTCATTTGCATAACCCTAGACATATAACGTTGCCATCACAACATTCCAGAATAATTCTGACTGAGATATAAATATGTGGCAGCAAGTAAGGTTATCTGTAAAACACTACACATATTAGATACAGATACCTTCACAGCTGATCTCAGTCAGTACACTAAGTCCCCTATAAGTATTTATATCATCCCACTTTACCACAGCCGTCCCAAAAAACAGCCAGCATCACTTTTCCTGCAGATTTCTGCGCTCTCGGCTTGACAGGTGTTGGGGAGCCCGGGTTTTTCGATTGTATGCTGGCAATTTTGGATTCGGGGTCATAATGGTGTACCCAAGTCTCATCTACTGTCACCATGGTCTCCAAAAATTTTTTTGACTGACACTTTTTGAGCAACTGTTGACAGCAATTTACCCTCGTTTGCTTCTGTTCACGTGTCAACAGTCGCGGAACCCAGCGTGAACACACTTTTCTCATGTTCAGTCTGTTGTGTAAAATTCTATAAACTGTTCTTTCATTTAGTTTTACTCTACTAGCAATCTCCACAATTGTCATTTTTCGAGCCTGGTCAATGATTTTCTTCACTCTTGTTGCATTTTCATCGTTGCACTCTGAGGCTGGTCTACCAGATCTTGGCAGATCAGCAACATTTGAGCGGCCGCACTTAAACTGTTGACACCAGTTTTTTACCGAAGTATATGAAGGACAAGAATCACGAAACACTGGTTCCATCTCCCTGTGTATTTCTGTAGGTGTTTTTTCCTGAAACATCAGAAATTTTATCAAAGCTCTGGCCTCCTTCTTTTCCATTGTTTTGTCAAATCTTTGGGGCAGCAGATCCGGTCAATAGGGTACATTGCGCCGTGCACCGTAGCAAGAAAACCCATTGAAGAAACAAACGCGTACTTCACACATTCAGTGCAAATATGATGAACTTTAAATGTGCCAAGTTTCATCTTTCTCCTGTGACTCCTTCATGGTCAGGCCCAAGACTTATGTCAATCTCCTTGTATAGTTCATTATTGCCCACGCGTAATAAGAAGTTGTGAAACTTAACTTTTGTAGCTAGCGATAGAAAAGTCAGCGCTAACTAAAGGTAAATGGGTGTGGTGAACTCAGGGAAGGTGGCATCCTCCACTGACATGTCTTAATAGCACGTGAGTTCAAGGAAGGGGATTAGAAACTAAGGATTTGTGCGACAACAAGACACAATTAAGGGCAGCATGGTAACGTGGCCAATGTCTTCGTTAGCGAATGCGAAGCACCGAGAGTTGTGAAGAGACATGATGTCCTACGCCAGTCAATATGGAATTGGACGATTAAAAATTTGTTAAAACCAAATGCAATTTCTTCATCTAGTGTTGCACGGGTGCTATTAATCCCGCGCCATCATCATCATCCTCATCAATCATCATAATCATTTTCCATTGCGCTCCTTACGGAACATAGAACGACTACTACAGATGGTCCCCTTACAGAAAGCTTGCATTAAGCTAGTACATGCTCTCACAGCAGTGGTTTCTGTGGCAACGTGTTTTCAAAATGAGGTTGCAACCCCAATCCACAACCTCATATTAGTCACACTGTACGACATGCTTGAGCTTGCAGTCGTTCTATTCTTGTTGTGTCTCTCCATGAGCATTAATAATTCAGTAAATTTTGTTTTTGTGTCCAACAGGTTGACGTGTCTGAAAAAGTCGAAAAAATTTGTGCCAGAAGTTAATCGCGTTGTCTGATGATGAGGTCACGTAGTCCTTTCCAATTGGCGCTGATGTGAAAACTGTGTCATACTGAATTTTGTAATGACTGAATGGCTAGGGCATGCACGGTTTTTCAGGTGGAGAGGGTGTGTGGTGAGTGTTTTTGGCTGGGCTAGGTTCAGGAGGTGTTGGGTGGTTTAGTTTTGTTCTGTTTGTTTGTGTTGTTTTCACTGCAGTGTGTGTTGGTGTGGTGGGTGGGGGCTGTTTGTGAATGGTTTTTTTGGTTTTGGAATTGGGTTGAATTGGGATAAGTTTTGTAAATTTTGGAAGGGATGTTTTGGTGTGGGTTGGGGGGGGGGTTGGTTTGGGGGTTGTTTGGGTTGTGGGTGGGTTTTGGTGGGTTGTTTTGTTGGTTTTTTTGGTTGTGTGTTGGGTGGTTTGGGTTGTTTGGGGAGGTGTGTTGGGGGTTGGTAGGTTGTTGTGGGGTTAGGTTATTTAGGTTGTATGGGTGGGGTTTATTTGGGGTTGTCGGGGTAGGGTTTGGTGTGGTTTGGGGGGGGTGTGGGAGGTGGTTGGGGGTGTTGGTTTGGGTTGGGGGGGGGGGGGGGTCGTTGGTTTTTGGTGTTTGTTTATGCGGTGGGGGGTGGGTTTGGGTGGTTTGTGGTGGGTTGGGGGGGGGGGTTGGGTGGATTGGTGTTGGGGGTGTGGATTGTTTGAGGGAGGTTTGTGGGTGGGGTGGGTTGTGGGGATTGGGGTGGTGGTTGTGGGGGTGGTGAGTGGTGTGGGTTTGGGGGGGGGGGGAGGGTAGTGGGGGGGTGATGGGTTGTTGTTTGGGAATGTGTTGTGGGGTTGTGTGGGTGGGGGTGTATGGGATGGGGGGGGGTGGGGTGGTTGTGGGGGTGTGGGGGGTGGGGGTTGAGAGTTATAGGGTATTTTTGGGTGGGGGGGGTGGGGGTTTGGGGGGGGGGGTTGGGGTTTGGTGTGGGGGTATGGGGGGTGGGGGTTGGTTGGGGGGGGGGGGGGGGGTAGGGGGGTTGGGGGGGGGGGTGGGGGGGGGGGGGGGGGGGGGGGTGGGGGGGGGGGGGGGGGGGGGTGTGGGTGGTGGGGGGGGGGGGGGGGGGGGGGTGGGGGGGGGGGGGGGGGGGGTGGGGGGTGTGGGGGGGGGGGGGGGGGGGTTGGGGGGGGTGGTGGGGGGGGGGGGGGGTGGGGGGGGGGGGGGGGGGGGGTGGGGGGGGGGGGGGGGGGGGGGGGGGGGGGGGGGGGGGGGGGGGGGGGGGGGGGGGGGGGGGGGGGGGGGGGGGGGGGGGGGGGGGGGGGGGGTTGGGGGGGGGGGGGGGGGGGTAGGGGTGGGGGTGGGGGGTTGGGGGTGGGGTGGGGGGTGGGGTTTGGGGGTGGGGGTGGGGGGTTGGGGTTGGGGTTTGGGGGGTGGTTGTGGGTGGGGGGGGGGGGGGTGGGGGGGGGTGGGGGGGGTGGGGGGGGGGGGGGGGGGGGTGGGGGGGGTTGTTTTGGGGGGTTGGGGGGTTGGTTGTGGGGGTGGGGGGGGGGGGGGTTTTGTTGTGGGGGTTTGGGGGGGGGGGTTTTGGGGGGGGGTTTGGTTGTGGTGGGGGGGGTTGGGGGGGGTTGGGGGGGGGGGTGGGGGGGGGGGGTGTTGGTTTGGGGTTGGGGTTGTTTGGGGGGGGGGGGGGGTTGGGGGGGGGGGTTTGGGGGGGGGGGGGGGGGTTTGGGGGGTGGGTTGTTGTTTGTTTTTGAGTTGGGGGGGGTTTGGGGGGGGGGTGGTTTGGGGGGTGGGGGGGGGGGGGGGGGGGGGGGGGGGGGGGGGGGGGTGTGGGGGGGGGGTTGGGGGGGGGGGGGGGTTGGGGGGGGGGGGGTTTTTTTGGGGGTTGGGGGGGTGGGTATTGGGGGGGGTGGGGGGGGGGGTGGGGGGGTGGGGGGGGGGGGGGGGGGGTGGGTGGGGGGGGGGGGGGGGGGGTGGGGGGGGGGGGGTTTTGGGGGGGGGGGGGGGTTTGGTTTGGGGGTGTTTTTTGTGGTGGGATGGGGTGGGGGGTGGTGGTTGGGGGGGTGGGGGTGGTTTGGGGGGTGGTGGGTGTGGTGGTTTGGGGGGGGGGTGGGGGGGGTGGGGTTGGGGGGTGTGGGGGGGGGTTTTTTTTGGTGGGGGGGTTGTTGGGGGTTGGGGGTTGGTAGGGGGGGGGTTTGTTGGGGGGGGGGGTTTGGGGGGTGGGTGTGTTTTGGGGTGGGGGGGGGTTGGTTTTAAGGGGGGTCGGGGGGGGGGTGTGGGGAGGTAAGTTGGGGGGGGGGGGGGGGGGGGGTGGGGTGGGTTGGGGGGGGCGGGGGGGGGGGGGTATTGGGGGTTTGGATTTTTGACACACACACATATACACACACACACACTCGCACACACACATATATATATATATACATACATGCCCCTATTTTTTTCTTATGGGTTGATAGCTTTTTTGCAGCAGAATGGAAGGTGAAGGTTTTTTTTGTGAGGGTGTAGTTTGTTGTATTCAAGTGGCTAGGTTTATTTTAAAAGTTTTTTTTGGGGGGTTTTTGGTGGTTTGTGAGCAAACTGTATTTGAACACAATTTAAAGGTTATTTATTAATGTCAATTTTATTAAGAGTTTTGTGTGGGCGGGGGGAGAAAAGTTAATAGTTTGAATTAATAGTCAAGTTGCATAAGAAAGGAGATTTACAAGAATGCACAAACTATAGAGGAATAATGTTACTATCAATGCCATGAAAACTATTAAACGGGATCACTCTTGAGATTAAATGAACACAGAATCAGACAACTGAGAAACGAACAAGCAGGTTTTCGACAAAACAGATTGTGTACAGACCAGATAGCTACATTGAGAGTAATATTTGATGGGATGGAATGAACCGCTATACATTTGATTTGTGGAGTATGAAAGGGCATTTGACAGTGTAGATAGAGAATCACTTTGGAAATTGATAAGACATTACGAAGTCCTCTCGAAGATCGTTAACTTAATAAAAAAAAACGTATGAAGACACGACATGCAGAATTCTTCATGAAGCACAACTTACAGAACCGTTTAGGATAAGAACTGGAGTGCGCCAGTGAAGCCTCTTGTCTCCATTTCTTTTCTTACTAGCAATAGATTGGATAATGAAAACACTGCCGTCATAGAACAGAAATGAGATCTAGAGGAATCTGACTAAACAGCTTGATGATCTAGAATTGCCAATGGCTTGGCTCCTCTGTCCCATAACCGTAATCAGATGCAAGACAAAATAAAATGCTCGATGAGAGGTCACAACAAGTGGGTCTGAAAATACACAGAGAAAAGGCAGATACTGTAATACGCGAAGGAAATGATAACAAGGTTAAACTTGAAGAAACAACACTACAAGAAGTAGAATCATAAAAATATCTCGGCAGCAGTATACAGAAAGTTGGAGGGACAGACAATGATATCAAAATAAGAACACAACACGCAAGAGGAACTTTCATTGCATTGGGATATATATATATATATATATATATTATATATATATATATATATTTTTAATATTATATATATATATATATATATATATATATATATTATATATATATATATATATATATATATATATATATATATATATATATATATGACCGTGTGGGGTGTGTAAATGCTTATGGTATCATTCAAGTCATGAATTACTGGAATACTGCCAGAGATATTTGCTTCTTGATGAATATTGTAACCCAGGTTTGTTCCAGAAATTCATCTGTGATGTTATTTGTGGTGTGTTAATTATAGCATACACTGTATAACTTGCAACATGAGTTAGTCTTCAATATACATTAAAACTGTTTATTCATATTTACAATCCAGACAATGTCTCATGAATGCATTTTCTTTATAATTCCTCAATCAACATATAGTTCATATTATAGGCTATTTTCTCCCTGTAGCCTATCCATGTTGGGGTGAGTATTTCTGCTAGAGTCTTTACTTTCTTTATGAATTTGCATAGGATGCCTTTGCAGGGCTCCGTGTCATACCTTATAAAAATTCAGGGCTTTTCGGGATCAACCGCTTTGTGACCTCGAAGCTTGCCTTTGCAAAAATGCTCCGGGCTTTTTCCAGCATTTTGGTTGGACAGTCTATTAATTCTTTCTTGGATCTCAAATACCTACCGATGGCGTGTTTCAGCTATTCTGATTTTCGTCATCGGTTGCCGAGCAACTCCCGCCAACGATCAGCGGTTAGTCGCTATTTACCCTAATTCCAGTTTCCATCTGATAACCGCGTATCTCAATAAACCCTCGTAACTATTCTTCCTAATGTACTTGATAACTAATAGCAGGAATGATGCTATGGTATCAGTAGTAGGCCATCCGGCGACATAGATCCCGGGGCTACACAAATGTATCCTGTAAGGAGACATTTGCTTTCTATCAAAACTATAAATCTAAATCCCTAAAATTCACTATTTTAAAAAAAATTAAAAATTCTTAAATCGGGGGCTCCCATAGGTGTACATGCTATAATTCCAAAAAATTCGTAAATCGAGGGCTCTTAAATATACTCGTCCAAGTATATGCTATCATCCAATAAAATTTATGTGTTATCACCAGCTAGTAGAGTCTCCTAGAAAATGTTTCATGACAATATCTATAACATCAAAAATAATTCATAAATGTGAGGTGTTATAGTCCGTTCACCAATTGATGTTCAACTTTGAAATTTGTTTAAAAAAAAACTACCTGATGTAATGAATTTATATTTTGCATGTAGTCTTATATTATCCACGACGTTACAAATATGTTGTTGTTAAGTCAATATCAATTCTGCATTCGTCAAAACGGTCAATTACTTTGATCTTTTACGAATTTTACAATAAGCACGGCTTAAAAATTAAATTTTACAGTATACTACGTCATAAATGTCAAAAGTAGGACCAGAGGCGTATCCATATCTGCTCACCGCATAGGAAACAGCTATAAGTAGTGATACATTTAAATCTGAAACGTGGGGGAAAAGAAATTTTATTCAAAACTATATTGTATACGACACGATAAATGTTACATGTATACCTGCACTATTTCTTCTTGTTTTGAAGGAGCATAATTACATTGTTTTATGTTTTTGATATCTCAGTTAAGTTACATTTATATCAGTCCGTATCTGACGATTCCATTAGATTAACAACTGTTAATGGCTGGATAAACTGTAATCCATCACGTTGCCAGTATTCTTCTTCTTTACGGAGCACATGATCTACACATTTCTTCCAGAATTGAAAATCTGTCTGTTTTAGGGTATCATGTGTAAGAACTTTCACGTCGCTCATTTTAAATGTGGTGTTCTGTGCTGCAACCTGTCCTTTGATTTTAGCCCAAATTAACTCTATTGGGTTAAGATGCGAATGATAAGGTGGTAGTCGAAGAGAGGTGTGACCATATGGTTCAATTATTTTGTCAACGCAATACACCTTAATCTTTTTAGTCTGTTTCACAAGCTGTAACAATTCAGGTTTCAAATAGGTATTGTCGACATTGACATTTTCATTTCGTAGCCAAGTTCTTATTTCATCTTTTGTGCTTGAGGAAGTTGGTACTTTGTCTTCCTGAGCTACAACATTGTGATAGGATGCATTGTCCACTACAATACATGATGGTCTGTCAAGAATGGGGAGAAGAGTTGTTTCTATCCAAGAACGAAAAATATGTCCATTCATTTCAGTGTGGTAGTCCCTACCATCTGTTGAAATTGCCCGGAACATTAGTTCTGCGTCATGGACAATTCCGTTTTCACTGCTGCCAGCATGCACAATTATAATTCGTTTTCCTTTGCTACTGGGAATTGTCCTTTTATGAACACTGTCAGAAGATTGCCATTCTTTCTCATTTGTATGGTGCGAATTAACCCATGTTTCGTCTAAATATACTATATCATACCCGTCCATCCTTCGTGCTCGTATCTGTCTAAGGAATTTGCTTCGGGCAGCAATTAAGTGTGGTTTTTCACATAATACGTTCCTGCCTCCAATAGATTTGCGAAACGTAAATCCGACGGACCTTACAACTTTCCAAAGAGTTGTTTTTGAGATATCAATACTGTATCACAATCCTGTAGCAGCTTCACTTTCAGTTTGAGGAGAGTGACAAGTTCATTTAACGAAAACATTTTGAAAATCTCACGTCGAATAACTTCTTCATCGAAGTTGTCAACTTTTTTTTTCCTTCCTTGCCTGACAGTTTTAGACTCAACATCATATTGTATCCATCGAAGAAAAGAAACTCTGTTAATACCAAGCGCAACCTGTGTTCTTCTATCAGGTCTATTGATGTCGTGATATAAACTCCCCTTTTTAGCCTCCCTGCAGAAGTGTCTGTACAGCATTACATTAACCTTCTTCATAGTTATAAATTTGCACTTCAAACTTATAATGAATGTAATATTATTCTATACGTGCAGAAAAAAAAAATTTGTTTCAATATAATACAATGCAGCTATAACTTTACAATAATTTCACAATACGCCACTGACTTTACAACGGTACAGATTTGCACTAATGATGTCGCACTATTTCAGCTTTCAACAGCAGACAAATGCGGTGCACGAAATGTCATAATTTTGTCTTAAAATATATTTTTTTTCTATTAAAAAACCATTTATTGCCCGTGCAACACAAATGTACTGCTGACATGCTACATTTTAATACCGGTAGGAGAGTGTGATTTTAATATAACCTGAAGAAGAGATATCTTAAACTAGATACATTTTCTGGAGGCAAAAAATGTTTTCATAACGTCATGGATAATATAAGACTACATGCAAAATATAAATTCATTACATCAGGTAGTTGTTTTGAAAACAAATTTCAAAGTTGAACATCAATTGGTGAACGGACTATAACAACAATTGTTACCAAATATTTCTTGACAATGTCCATAAAAATTAAAATCTTCACATGTCATTACAATATGACTCGTTTTACCTGAACCTATCTCTGGCCTCTCAGTGCCAATACAGTGAACTGAATTCAAACTCAATAGGGCTCACTGAACCTCAAACATATAACAATTTATACATAAGTACAAAGCGACATCTCTTCTGTCACTGAGGTCAGTGGTTTTTCAGAAGACATTTGATGTCTTAAAACATCTATTGCCAATGAGAGCTCATTGTCAGGCTTAAAGACGTACAGAGTAATCTCATCTTTTGTAATAACTTGTTCTATATTTATTTTTGACCTTCACAAAAAATGTAGCTATCAGTCAACAATGTAACACTGTTCCACCGAAACAAGTGAGTGGGAATGTCTGTGGAGAAGAATGTCGTCAGTGAATTGTGCGCGACTGATAATAGTCTAGGATGCACCTGCACTGTCATTTCTTTTGTCAAAATGTGTATGTCTGAAGAACCCTTTCCTCTCTAGACAATTTGCAATTGTGAAGCATGTACAACGTTTTCTTCTCAACTTTACAAAACAGTTGCAGGGTTAATGGATACACAATTACAGTCAAAACTGTAGCGATAAATCATTTGAAGGGATTTCTAATAATGTAAGTGCTGTCAGTACAAATGCGTTTCAACTTCAACATAACAATGTTATTCATGGGGGGAATGACATCATCACCATTTTGTATCGCACTCTGCGAAATATTCTTGTCTGTCCCAACTTCATGGGCTCTATATGGGCATCACTACTGTGCAATGCAGTGTTACTGCGAGGAGTATGTTCTACTACAGGCATGTCAAGGTGGCGTTAGCGGGGGTACAGGAGGGTAGGTGATGGGATGGGGAGTAAATGTAGTCATGGGGATGTTCTCAGTAACACTTTCTCTGGGTGATATCATGAGGACTCATTTGGTTTTCACCATCAGCAGTAGTGTTAACAATACTCTGTTTCTTACAAAGTATTCGTCTATAAACTTCGTACTTATATAGCAAACAAATCAGTATATTGATAATAACAATGCTAATAAATATTGCCAAACCAGGCAATCTCGTTTGTCTTATCATCGTGGCTGGTGTGAATGGTATCCAGTTCATTAATCAAGGAGTGCACATCAATGGTGCCTAATGGTTGTAGTGCTGGAGGAAGATCAAACGTGTTCTCTGGATGGAAGAAGGCAAAAGAGGCTTTCAGACCACTGAGGAGGAGTGATTGAAGGCTATCGATGCATTCTCTGAAGGTATGTCCTTACGTAAGACTGAAGGGCCTGGAAGGGCGCATCAAGTCTAAAAGAATTAATGAGTACATGTATCATAAAATGGGCGATCTAGTGCACAAAAATGAAAATGGCATGGCAATACATTTCTCAAAGTTGTCTTTCGATACAATAGCAAAAATATGTTCGCGTCTTGTTGATAGCGAGTGCATGGGTTTGAGAATCGTATGTTGCTAATGGGTGCTTCTTAGCATCAGTCGTAGAAGATAGATGTGAAGGAAAAGGTGTGGGGATAGAGTGAACGCGATATAAGTCGTACACATCATCAACAATGATGAGGGGAATATGAACGAAGATAACTAAATCAGTATGCATCAGGATCGCATCTACTGTGTGTTGACTCCGTTTTATGGTTGAGTACAGTTTATACTGGTGAAGAGGTAGCTTAAAACGCGAATGGTTAAAATGAACGAATGTCAACAATATTCTTCAAACGAACTTCAACAAGTAGTGTTGAACTGGGTGAACTGGGCAAGTACTGGCAGTACATAAGTCGGTGATGACTGTACATAGATTTTATTCAACATGACACATACGGAGTGGACAAGACTAACATCGTCACAGGCGCAAAGATCATACATCAGCATAATGGTAATTACTTTTAAAGTTCCTGAAGATTCTCTACCAATAAAGTCCTCCGACTCAATTGACTAAGGATCACAAAACTGTTACCGTATAATATTCTTCTCATTCAAGTCCATTGACCTTCCTTCAAGGACGTCTATCATGGTAACGTATTCATACTCCAGGATAAAATCTTCCATATCATACTTCACAATCCCATACGTTCTCCAAAAACATAACGTTAGATAGCATATAGTTTCAAACAAAGTCATACACGATAATACGAACAGGTTAGAGATTCCAGTTGACTAACCTCTCCCATTCTATGCCACGCTTCTGGCATTGTTGAATGTACGGCATATAAAATATGAAGCATACGAATAAATAAACTGGTTTACACGTAGGTATTATTCCTCTACGGTAATCTAATATGACCACCGACTCCGTCTGTCCATTCTAGGAAATTATATGCTAAGATGACTTCCCGCTAGACTACAACTGGGAGCGGCCTGATACTTTAGTTTACGGCAATAAATATACAAATATAACCGGGGCGACACTTACATGATCCTTCCATCATTGGCTTCGTCAAGAATACCAATTGAATCAATATAACATACTGGCTTATACAAAACTGCCAGAAAATTCCAATAATCTATGTCTCGGACATAACAAAGTCCGCACTGCCCCGTTCAAAACCTGACGTCACAATCCCCAAACTAGGTTACCCGTGCGTCCAAAGCAACTCACACTGCATTGTGCACGTCAGTGCGTGAATCAATCGAACGCACAAATAATAAAATATATAAAGACTGGTGCGTACATTTGGCAGGACCGAAGACTACCCCCTTAGGTAATAAATGTACGTAACAGCTCCCTTATCACCTCCCCTTAAAAAAATTAATTCTATTAATTTTTTTTTTTTTAACTTAGTACCCGAGAGAGGTGAGTCAAAACTACAACAAGATATATGAAATGCATAAAGTTATATCATATTAAGAAAAGAATATTAAACGAAATGAATATAACTAAATGATAGTATGCATTAAAGCACACATCCACAATCGACCTACTTTGGAACGATGTGGTAAAACAAGTTTGAAAATGAAAAATGAAAAAAAACCATTAAAAAAAAAGATGATAATAAAATTCAACTAAGTTTTCAACAAAATTTGAAACATATGATTTCAAAAATGAAAATGAACAGCAACACTGATGATGATCAATGACAAGAGAATCAATGAAACAGAAAAAATTGAAAATACAATGTGCAAAAATGAAGCAATGCAAAATTAAACACTTTAAGAATCAACACACTTAATGTTTTCTAACACTAGTACGGTTGACTAGTGATCTAACAGTGAGATATCATAACTAAGACCCGTGAATGTAGGTATTACCTGACAACTAAGAAAGTTAGTTTGTGTGTGATCCATAATCAATTAAAATAGATTAAGTTGAATTAATCTAATTCATATATTCCTTAATTACTAACAAATAACTAGTTAACAATATATTCTAAGTAATTGCAATATCACTATCAATATGTCACTGTTCCGTTACAACTAGTTAGTAATCGACGAGATAATGTTCTCAATGTTCCATACACGATAAAATATTTGCTCAAACACGATATGTAGTGTAATATGTTCCATAGGAATAACAAATGTATATTTGTCGCTCTTAACAATGTTACCATACTAATAAAAAATGTTACTATAGTATCAATGTTCATGTAGTAATAAAATGTTACCATAGTATCAATAACAATGTACAAAGTTATTCATGTTATCGGTGAGGATGTTCCAACATCTGGAAGTGGTTTAGTTTCGACACGTTCACTTGGGCATCTTGATAGACAGTCTGCGAACACATTCTGCACTCCAGGAATAGCTCGTATCTCAAAATGGAACGGTTGAAGTGCTATAGCGTAACGCGCTGACTTTGATGACTTAACGTTCCCTGTATTCAGTGCGGTAAGAGCTTTCTGGTCAGACTCCACCACAAAGTGTGAGCCGAGAAGGTAACGTTCCAGTTTTGTGATTGCCCAGACAAGAGCAAGGAGCTCTTTATCCAGAACGGAATATTTCGTCTCGCTCGGCGTGAGCTTTCTGGATACGTACATAACCGGAAATAAGGTGCCGTTATATTCCTGCATCAAAACTGCAGCGATAGCGTAAGAACTTGCATCACTGCGGAGAATGAAGGTGAGATTTTTGTCAGGCAACCTCAAAAAAGGTGCATTTGAAAAAAATTGTTTTATATAGTCTAAAGCCGTTTGGTGATCCTGCGACCACTTTATTACATTAGATGTGCCTTTCTTCAGTAGAGAAGAAAAAGGTGCAGTTATAGTAGACAAATGAGGGATGAATTTTGAATAGAACTGTATTAGTCCTAAAAGCGACCTAACTTGTTTTTTTGTCTTAGGTGCTGAGATGTTTAAAATTTTAGAGACGTTACTGTCTTCTGTATACATGAAACCATGACCTATGCGGTGACCCAGAAATGAGATGTCATGAAAACCGACAAAAGCCTTTGAAGGTTTCGCTGTTAAGTTATAATCCCGTAAGGTAGAAAGTAAAGCTTTTAATCCATGAATATGTTCATCCCAAGAGTCACTGAAAAGACAGATGTCATCTATATAAGTAATGACATCGGGACGATGAGACAATATGCGGCGCATCATGCGTACAAAGGTAGCTGGCGCATTCATTAACCCGAATGGCATAAAATTCCATTGAAAAAGACCCCGTGGTGTCGAGAAAGCGGTGAATGGCTTTGCTTTAGGAGTGAGTGGCACTTGCCAATATCCCTTTGAAAGGTCAAATTTCGAAAAGAATGTAGCATGAGATAATCTCTCCAATAAGTCATCTAAAAGAGGTAATGGTTCCGCATCGAATTTTGTAACTTTGTTTAATTTCCTGTAATCTACGCAAAGACGTATATTGTTTTCTTTCTTCCTAATGATTACCATAGAAGAAGAATATGGTGATGAAGATGGTTCAATTATATTTAATTGGAGCATCTCATCCAATTCCTTATCAACCTTATCACGAAAGTGTAAAGGAATAGGATATGGGCGAACTCGAATAGGCGTATCGTCAGTCAGAATAATGTCATGTTGGATGACTGACGTATGACCTGGGATGTCAGTGAGGACATCCTCATACGAGTGTAGAATATTAGAGACTTGATGACGTTGATCAGCCGAAAGAGTAGATGAGATCGTAACATCATTCCATTTCTCAGTGGAATGGAGTGGTACAACTGGTATTGGTAGTTGTACATCATCGAAAGAAGATTCTTCTTCTTGGATGACTGACAAACTAGAATAGTGTTGAATAGGAGGTGTAGGATCGTCAGTTGCCTGAAACACTGACTGTAGATAATCAGGACGTGAGTAATACTCCTTCAACATGTTAATGTGGAAGGTTTTATGTTTACCATTAACATCAACGATGTAGTCGACATCGGATATTCTTGAGATGATCCTGAAAGGACCTCTCCAGGTAATTAAAAGACGATTGTTATGCGCAGGTAGTAAGACAAAAGCTTCATCACCAGGTATGAGCTGGCGAAGACGTCTATACTTGTTTGCAAATAGACGAGCTTTTTCTTTGGCTTGTTCAGATGATGCAGTAGCTAGTCTACAAGCATCTATGATTCTCTTTCTCAGAGAGATCACATACTCATAAGAGGATTGAGTTTCCTCTTCAATATTCTCGTCAACCAATAAGTCGTGGATTAACGACATCGGACCGCGTGGTTGCATGCCAAAAACAAGCTGGAATGGAGAAAACCCCGTTGCTTGATTTTGTACTTCGCGATACGCAAAGAGACAAGCGGGTAGGACCCGATCCCAGTCTTGGGGATGGTCTTGAGTCATCTTACCCAACAACTGCTTGAGTGTCCTATTGAGACGCTCAATTAACCCATTTGACATCGGATGATAAATAGAACTAAGAGATCTGTCTATACCTAATGTCTTCATTACTTGAGACATGGATTCAGAAATGAACTGAACCCCATGATCCGACAAGATTTTCCGTGGAAAACCAATGCGTGAGAAGATTAACATCAATGCCTCTGCTACACTGGCAGATGAAGTGTTCTTGAGAGGGATGGCCTCAGGCCAACGAGTGCACATATCAATGCACGTAAGGATATGCGTATGCCCTCTAGCAGATGGAAGCATCGGACCAATAATGTCTATAGCCATTTTATCAAATGGTCTAATCGGGATGTCCGCAGCTTGAATAGGAGCCGCATGAAATGGACCCCGTACCTTAACTTCCTGACATATCAAACAGGACCGACAATAGAGAGTGATGTCCCTATGAACGCCTGGCCAGTAGAATGCCGAAAGCACTCTGGATTTGGTACGCGAAAAACCCATATGGCCCGCACATTGCGAGTCATGCGCATGTCGTAATATACGAGATCTCATAGAGGATGGGACTAAGATCTGATAACATAAGGATGAATCCTTTTCCCGTATTACTCTCACCAAAATCCCATTTTTAAGTATAAAGTCATGTCTAGATTTTGCAAGTTTGTTGCTTGTATTCTTTTTGTTAACATACTGAAAATTTTTTTTTAATGAATCATCATTCTTTTGCAATGTTGCAAACAACTCCCGTGAAATAGGAGCATCATCATCACAAGTGGTATGAACTGTAGGTTCAATAGGTGTATCATGCGACATATTAGTAGCTTGCGCTCTAGTCACTACTGCATTTGCAGTTTGAATATGTCGCTCTTCCCATTCAGCTATTTGCTGTGGTGTACACTCTTTAATACCATGTATGCGACCAAGTATTAAATCACAAATTGGATTCGGAAGGAGACATGCTTGGATCTTTCCTGAAAAAAATGGTGTATGAAGTGTTATAATGGCTGTGGGAAATGTTTCCACAGTTCCGCCAAACGTCACACATTTCACAACCCTGCCCGTCGCACAACTAGGGTCGATCAGCGAAGTCCGGACGCCCACAGTGGTACAACCTGAGTCGAATAAAAGAGAGCATGAAATATTGTTAACAAATCCTCTGTTAAACTTAAGAGAGCCCTGTCCCTGGTGTACTGACGCAGCAGTGGCCGTACAGACTGCAGGTAGACTAGGCAAGGTATGTCCGCAACGCAGCGTCGTGATTGCCTTAGGCTGGAAAAGAGTAGAGCATTCTGAACAATCTTTGACTTGGGTACAATCAAGAGAACAACACATAGCATTATGAGTTTCAACTCCTTTACCCTGTTCAATGTTAGCCTGTGTATCACTTAAAGAGACATTAGAATGTCTACCCGTATTATTTGACGATCTATCTCTGCGACGCGATCGATTTTGATTATTTGCATTAAAATTGCTACAATTGTCATTTCTGCTAGAGTTAAAATTTGGATGAGTCCGATAATTTGTATAATTAAAGTTATGATGTTCTTTAAAATTTTTATTCCAAGAACCTTGTCTGTTTTGTGGACCCTGAGATCTTATCTCCAGTTTTGTTTATTATAATGTCCTTGATTATTTTTAAAATTATTGTTACCAAAATCTTGTGATCTGTGAGTTTGGTTCCAAGAAACATTAAATGGAGCAGATTGTTGAAATTGCTTCCCTTTGTAAAAGTTATCATTGTTAAAATTGTAATTATTTCCCTTATTTACATACCTGTCAGCACTAAAGGAACGATTTCGTGAAAAATTGTTTTGTTGTGCTGCAAAAGCAACAGGCAATTCATTCTTAATCTGTGCGTTACTTAGATCCATGTTTGGGTGAGCAGTACAAAAATTTTTTGCATGTTCTTCTAAGTCTTTTATTGATAAAGGTTTCCGTTCTTGCAAAAATGCGAGAAATGTAGGATTTACAGACGATAGTACCTTATCGCGCATCAGTAAATCGAAGAGACCTTCATATGACTTTTCAATTTTGGATAATTCAATCCATCTTTCTAGTGTTAGTCGTATTTGTGACAGAAAATCATTGAAATTTCTGCTAGATTGGGGTAGTAATGTATGAAATCTTAAACGATATTCGTCTTCTGTCATTTGGAATTTTTGCAGAAGTGCTGCTCTAAGAGCATTATAGTCATTTTTCTCACCAATGCTGGTGGTATGATAAACTGCTAATGCATCCCCTGTAAGTAATCTGGATAAATATGTACAGTATAGCGCTTTATCCACGTTATAAGATCCACAAGTGGCCTCAAACCTATCTAGGAAGAATATTACGTCATCAGACGGGGGATTAAATTTTGGTAATTTAAGGTGAATTTCCTTAAAATAATCATGTCTGGATGGAGTTTGGCTTTCAAAATTTCTCTGAGAATTAGCTTCCTGAGTAAACCTAATTCTCTCATATTCTGACTCTGCTAATTTCAGTTCATGCTGTCGTTTTTTTTCATTCTCTTCCATCTCAAGCTGAAGTCGTTTTACATTTTGTTCAGCTATTAATCTCCTCTCTTCCATTTCTTTTTGTTTATTTTCCATCTCAATCTTAAGTCTTTCTTCAGCCTCCCTTTGCTTCTGTTCTGCCTCTCGCTGAAATCGTTTATCTTCTAATTCAGCGGCCAATCTCATTTTTTTCTCCTCTTCCTCAGCTATAAATTTCCTCTTCTTTTCATGTTCCTCAGCATCAATCCGTTTTTGATCTGCCTCAAATTGAAGTTTTTCTAGTCTTAAAGTTTCTAACTTTCTCTGTTCGGCTTCTATTTCTTGAGCTTTCCTGTTTTTGCTTCATCCGGAGCCATCTGAAGAGCTTTTGCTTGCTTAATGAAATAATCTAGTGAATACATAATGCTTTATAAGTAGTCACAATACTCTTGATTTATAAAAATGATAATTAATCAATATAAATTAATTAACCTTGTTATTATAACAAGTGTTCTTCGTTCCTGTCCTTAGAAGGGCATAATGTTATCATATAATTATTAAATATGTTATTAATCAATAAATTTATGTAATCAAATGTCATGAAATGAACAACGAGAAAGACAATAGAAACATAATCGACAAGACATGATAAACTGGACGGGTGAACACAATCGTAGAAATAAAAAAAAAATAAAAATGTATAACTAAAATAGAATATCGTAAAAATATACGACGATAACTACGATCAGATAATTAACAGTACAATTGACAACACAGTGTAAAAACATAGGTTTTGTAAAAAACTGAACGACAGGAAAGGTGAGATGGACGCAAAATACAAACAAAATTCATCATAAAACTAAATTACGAATAAAAATAACTACGAGAACAACAATAAAAACTTGACGGAACAGCTAAACAGATACTATTATAAGGGACAATTAGCGATCGGAACTTCGGCAAGGTTTTTTTGCCTTGTACCGGAATTATCGCTCAATTGAAACTTCCAAGTTGAGCCCTACAGAACGTCTGACGAAGAGCCCGAATTGGCTTCGAGATGGATCTCGTTCGTCAGATCAACCTCCCTACCTCCCACGACAAATGAACAACATATAACATATAACAAGGAAAATATAAATATGGACATAATTATTTAAGGCACAGCTAAACGTAATAAAGGGTACAACGACAACACGTTATACTCATCTCGCGTGCAGGAAAAAAAACCAATGTGCCTCGTCTCCGTGTATGTACGTGTGAGGATAAAATACTTCGTTCTGAGTTATTAGACCACAGCTTGCACGTAATAGTGACAAAGAGATGATCCCAAGATGTTGTCGCCTTGAAAGTTCAGATCTTCCATTAATGATAATTGTATTGGGTACGTTTCCTGTGAAATTCTTGATTTCAAAACCAGACTGGCACACCAATTACTGTTGACTCCGTTTTATGGTTGAGTACAGTTTATACTGGTGAAGAGGTAGCTTAAAACGCGAATGGTTAAAATGAACGAATGTCAACAATATTCTTCAAACGAACTTCAACAAGTAGTGTTGAACTGGGTGAACTGGGCAAGTACTGGCAGTACATAAGTCGGTGATGACTGTACATAGATTTTATTCAACATGACACATACGGAGTGGACAAGACTAACATCGTCACAGGCGCAAAGATCATACATCAGCATAATGGTAATTACTTTTAAAGTTCCTGAAGATTCTCTACCAATAAAGTCCTCCGACTCAAGTGACTAAGGATCACAAAACTGTTACCGTATAATATTCTTCTCATTCAAGTCCATTGACCTTCCTTCAAGGACGTCTATCATGGTAACGTATTCATACTCCAGGATAAAATCTTCCATATCATACTTCACAATCCCATACGTTCTCCAAAACATAACGTTAGATAGCATATAGTTTCAAACAAAGTCATACACGATAATACGAACAGGTTAGAGATTCCAGTTGACTAACCTCTCCCATTCTATGCCACGCTTCTGGCATTGTTGAATGTACGGCATATAAAATATGAAGCATACGAATAAATAAACTGGTTTACACGTAGGTATTATTCCTCTACGGTAATCTAATATGACCACCGACTCCATCTGTCCATTCTAGGAAATTACATGCTAAGATGACTTCCCGCTAGACTACAACTGGGAGCGGCCTGATACTTTAGTTTACGGCAATAAATATACAAATATAACCGGGGCGACACTTACATGATCCTTCCATCATTGGCTTCGTCAAGAATACCAATTGAATCAATATAACATACTGGCTTATACAAAACTGCCAGAAAATTCCAATAATCTATATCTCGGACATAACAAAGTCCGCACTGCCCCGTTCAAAACCTGACGTCACAATCCCCAAACTAGGTTACCCGTGCGTCCAAAGCAACTCACACTGCATTGTGCACGTCAGTGCGTGAATCAATCGAACGCACAAATAATAAAATATATAAAGACTGGTGCGTACATTTGGCAGGACCGAAGACTACCCCCTTAGGTAATAAATGTACGTAACACTGTGACATTCGTAGTAAGAGAAAAGGGGCTGTGGAGGAATATCTGGTGGTCGAAGAGCAGGGGGAAGTAAAATGGAAAGTGTGAGAAGTGAGGATGGTAATCTGTGGATCTTTAACATATCTATGCGTAACTCAAGGGAAGTCAAAATATTCATGGCATGTGTAAGCAAATCCGTGGTGGACTTGTACATTAAAAAAAAATTTGGCAATGTGAGATAGGTGACGTTAAATTTATCAGTTGCATAAGAGTAGTATAGTAGGCGCAAAACGACGCGCTTTTCTGCAGGAGGAGCATGACTTTTATATAAGAAAATACTCCGGCTCGATTCTGCAGGAGGAGCGTCTGCAGGAGGAGCGTGACTTTTTATATAGCGATATATTTTAGCCGGGGTGACTTCCTCTGACGATCAGACGCATGACTTGTTATATAGCAATAAATTTGTTCGATAATGGCGGGCGTGTTGTTTATACAAAATACTTAGACAATATATATAAAAAATACAAAAAAATCGATAACGACGGATAATATAAAATATCAATAATGGCGGGTTAGTAGGTTACTAAGGGGGTTTTTGAAGCGAGTGGAACCTTTTGTGCTGGCGAGGGTGATGACGAATGGGTGTAATGTGGTGTAGCTGGCGGTTGTAGGTTAGGGGCGATTTCTGTGTGATCTTGGGTGTGTTATTTAGACATATATACATACAATATTTATAAAAAATATACACAAAAATCGATAACGACGGAAAATATAAAAAATCAATAATGGCGGGTTAGTAGGTTACTAAAGGGGTTTTTGAAGCGAGTGAAACCTTTTTGTGCTGGCGTGGGTGACGATGCATGTTGGGGTGTAGCTGGCGGGTGTAGGTTAGATGGCGATTTTTGTGTGTTGTGTGTTGGTGTGTTATTTAGATATATATACATACAATATATATTAAAAATATATAAAAAATCGGTAACGACGGAAAATATAAAAAAATCAATAATGGCGGGTTAGTAGGTTACTAAGGGATTTTTTGAAGCGAGTGGAACCTTTTTGTGCTGGCGTGGGTGATGATGCATGTTGGGTGTAGCTGGCGGGTGTAGGTTAGGGGGCGATTTTTGTGTGTTGTGTTGTGTGTTGGTGTGTTATTTAGATATATATACATACAATATATATAAAAAATATATAAAAAATCGGTAACGACGGAAAATATAAAAAATCAATAACGGCGGGTTAGTAGGTTACTAAGAGGGTTTTTGAAGCGAGTGGAGCCTTTTTGTGCTGGCGAGGGTGACGACGCATGGGTGTAATGTGGTGTAGCTGGCGGGTGTAGGTTAGGGGGCGATTTGTGTGTGATGTTGGGTGTGTTATTTAGACATATATACATACAATATATATAAAAAAATATAAAAAATCGATAATGACGGAAATAAAAAAAATCGATGATGTTGGATTAGTAGGTTACTAAGGGGGTTTTTGAAGCGAGTGGAGTCTTTTTGTACGGCGGGTAACGATGTATGTTGGGGTGTAGCTGGTGGTTGTGGGTTAGGGGGGTTTTGTGTGTATGACTCAAGAGTGAAGTGCTAGAGATTTGCCTATGCCAGGGGTAGCCTCTAGAGGGGGAGTGAAGTGTTAGAGCCTTTACTAGGGCCAGCATCGAGAGGTGGGAGTGACGTGTTAGAGACTATAACAGGTCTAGCATCAAGAGGTGGAAGTGAAGTGTTAGAGACTTGGCTATACTAGAACAAGCATTGCGAGGTGGGAGTGAAGTGTGGCGGGGGTGACGACGCATGGGTGTATTGTGGTGTAGCGGGCGGGTGTAGGTTAGGGGGATTTGTTTGTGATGTTGTATTGTGCCGTTGGTGTGTTTGTTTAAGGTGGATGTGCCAGCAGCGAGAGGTGGGAGTGAAGTGTTAGAGACTTGACTAGGGCCAGCATGAAGAGGTGGGATTGAAGTGTTAGAGACGTGCCTATATTAGGTCTAGCATTGAGAGGTGGGAGTGAAGTGTTAGAGACATGACTATACCAGTTCTAACATGAAGAGGTGTGAGTGAAGTGTTAGAGACTATACCAGGGACAGCAGCGAGAGGTGGGAGTGAAGTGTTAGAGACGTCACTATAACAGGTCCAGCATCGAGAGGTGGGAGTGAAGTGTTAGAGACGTCACTATACCAGGTCTAGCATCTAGAAGTGGTAGTGAAGTGTTAGAGACCTGCCTATACTAGGTTTAACATCTAGAGGTGCGAGTGAAGTGTTAGAGTTCTAGAGGTGGGAATGAAAGAGACATGTCACTATACTAGGGCCAACGCCTAGAGGTGGGAGTGAAGTGTTAGAGACTTGCCTATACTAGGACCAGCCTCTAGAGGTGTGCGTGTGTGTGGTTGTGTGTGTGTGTGCGTGTGGTTGTGTGTGTGCGTGCGTGCGCGCGTCTGTGTGTGTGCGTGTGTGTGTGTCTGTACGCGTGCTTCTGTCTACCTATCTGTCTATAAGCCTGGTATTTATTTTACTGGTTAGTTTTGTTATATGTTTAATTTATATGTTTAATTTCATTTAATTTATTCATCGATGTCTAAATTGTGTCTGTGTATAAACCTGCCTAGGTATATGTTTGTGTGCGCGTGTGTGTCTGCGTGCGTGCGTGTGGGTGTGCGCGTGTGCGGGTGTGGTTGTGTGTGTGTGTTGGGGTTTAGCAGGCGGGTGTGCCACCATCGAGAGGTGGTAGTGAAGTGTTAGAGACTTGCCTATACTAGGACCAGCCTCTAGAGGTGGGAGTGAAGTGTTAGAGACTTGACTATACTAGGTCTAGTATGAAATGGCGGAAACATAAAAACGATAATGGCGGGTTAGTAGGTTACTAAGGATATTTTTTAAGGGAGAGGGTATTGACTTTTTTTTTGCTGGCGGGGTGACGACTCTTGGGTGTGTTGGGTGTGTGTGTGTGTGCCCGCGTGCGCGCGTGTGTGTATGTAATATTGATTTTGGTTTGTCTGGTGATTTGTGTGCAGGTATTGGTGTGAATTACAACTAATTGGTGTTAGCTTTCTTGGTTTGATAGTCCTTTTCACAGTGTAAAAGCACTATTGGTTATCTGTAGTGTTTTAAATAGTTTTGTTAAGCCATTATTTCTATAATATTTAGGGGCCAGCTCGACGCTGTATGAAAGCTAGATGTATATTTATCAGATCACCGAAGACGGATGCGCATGCGCGCATAACTTCACACGTCAAAATAAATAACTTTACAGGAGTGCTTAGATGATGATTTTTCACTGTCACTTTTAAAGAGGTCACACCGCAGACTTGTGTAGATTGACCAATTATAGTGGAGGTAGTGTATTCTTAAGCAATAACAGGAGATTTTTGTGTATTTCGTGAAAGTTTAGGTATAGTTACACTATCCAACAGTGATCTCATCAGAACACTGTAATGTATGTGGATGTGTTGTAATCTTGTTACAAACAACAAGCTGATTTAGAAGTAGCTTGGTGTGTGTGCGCGCGCGCGTGTGTGTGTGTGTGTGGGCGGGAGCGGGTGGTATGGCTTTTGGTCTTGTCTGGTATTTTTGTGTGTAGGTATTGTAATTGTTGTGTGGTGTAGTGTAACTTGTGGGTTTGGGTTTTTGGGTGGTTGTGTTGTGTATGATTCGGCCTTGTGTTGTGTTGCCTTTTTATACAATATTTATATAATATATATTTTACAACAGATATTAATATGTATACACACGATATTTATCCGTGTTTGGTAACTTCACTGGTAGATTAGAGAAATCGGCCAGGTGGTTGCTGTAGAGGGGACAAGGGTTGGTGTTAATAACTCTGGTTCCACAATTCTCGCGCGCAGAACATTTTCTGAAATGTTAAAAAAAAAAATTCTTTCACAAAGACAGAGATGTACACTGGGTATAACGTGAGGTGATATAAATGTGCCCGTGAGGTGATAGAAATGTGCCTGTGAGATGATAGAAATGTGCCCGTGAGGTGATAGAAATTGCCCGTGAGGTCATAGAAATGTGCCTGTGAGGTCATAGAAATGTGCCCGTGAGGTGATAGAAATGTGCCCGGGAGGTCATAGAAATGTGCCTGTGAGGTCATATAAATGTGCCCGTGAGGTGATAGAAATGTGCCTGTGAGGTGATAGAAATGTACCCGTGAGGCGATAGAAAGGTGCATGTGAGGTAATAGAAATATACCCGTGAGGTGATAGAAAGGTACCCGTGAGGTGATAGAAATGTGCCCGCCGGTTTTGGTAGGAAACTTTAGATATGACTCACCAAAGTATTTTCGCACGTGTAGTAAAGGCTGGTCTCGGTAAACACTGACAGAGGCGGCCTTCAGACCACTATCCAATGGTTTAAGCATATCATCCCTTCTACGCATGTACACCCAATTGGTGGGAACAGTGGAAGGCATCTTCAACGAGGTATGATCGCTAGTGTCTGTCGTTATCACGCCACCTCTTCAGTAAAGTATGAACGTGAGTGCCTGGACGTTGGTCTTCCAAGTGTCTATTTATATTAAGGAAAACTAGTTTTAATCTGGGTTTGAAATGCGACAAGCCTTGTTGTACGCTAACAGAGAGTTGATTAGTTGAAAAACTAATCGATCGTTGACGAGTTGTCGATGTGATTTTTGTGCGCTGCGTCCAGACATGTATGAAACATGTCCAGGTGATGGTCTATGGTATAGCAATATATTAGCTCGATAATGACGGGTGTGTGTAGGTAGTGTGTGGGTTGTATTGTGGTGTGTTATATTGTATTGTGTTATATGTTGTTTATTTATACAACAGTTATACGTACATATTACAATATATATATTTTACAAACAGTTATGACATCTAGAGGTAGGAGTGAAGTGTTAAAGACTTGCCTATACTAGGACCAGCATCGAGAGGTGGGAGTGAAGTGTTAGAGACATGACTATACCAGGTCCAGCAGTGAGAGGTGGGAGTGGCGTGTTAGAGTCTTGCATTTACTAGGGCCAGCATCTAGAGGTGGGAGGGTAGTGTTAGAGACTTTCCTAGGTCCAGCAGCGAGAGGTGGGAGTGAAGTGTTAGAGACATGACTAGGACCAGCATCGAGAGGTGGGAGTGAAGTGTTAGATAACAAAGGTCTAGAGGTGGGAGTGAAGTGTTGGGAGTGAAGTATTAGAGACATGACCAGGTCCAGCATCGAGAGGTGGGAGTGAAGTGTTAGAGACTACACTAGAAACAGCCTCGAGAAGGGGGCGCGACGTGTTAGAGACTTTACTAGGACCAGCATCGAGAGGTGGGAATGAAGTGTTAGAGACTTGACTACGTCTTGCATCGAGTAATAAATCTACTCACCCCAATGTCCAGCTAGTGCTATGTAAGTGACCCGCACACACCCGGGTTCTTCACATAAAAAATAATGTCAAAGGCCAGGCTGGACAACACGAAATAGACAGTTTTATTGAACACAAAAAGGCTCCGTAGAAATATATGGTATATGCAGACTAGATTATGGCAGCAACTAAATACGCATTAGTGTACGGGTTGCAATCGGAACAATATCGAGACCATTTTCAGCCATTTTAATAAAACTCAAAACACACGTGCTTTTTTTAACGCGCGTACTCAGACAAGAAAGCTCCTATATCGACGCTCGTGACGTCGATATTTTTTAAAATGAGCGGCATTTCTGACAGGCAAACGCAAGCTTACCTCACTAGTTATGAAACCAGATCGCTAGAGGGTGACGTCAGGGCTAAATATAGCTATCTAGAAAAAACGTAATAAAAGGCTAACAGGTAGAGTTTTGAGTATTGGTAGACGAAAAAACCTATCTGCAACGGGATTTACCTGCGTAAGACTAACCCCGCTACCTACTTCTGTTCACGTCATTGCAGACAAGCTCAAAACACAAGAGATAAATAGTAGAAATTTATAAAAGAAGCATTCCCTCGTTCGTGTGTTCGAACCCCCGGGATTTCAGGTTTCACTTTTTTTTTACACTTGCGGCATCTGGTGATAGGATTTATATTGTCTTCCAATCGTAGCAAATATGAGGCGACCATGGAAATTTAGTACATTAAATAAATGTAACTAAGTATTTGTTCCAGGTATCAAACGGGTATCTCCTTTTTTTTGTCCTGCAAGTTTCAAACTTTAGTGAAACCTTTTCTTCCAGTCAACAAAGATGACCCCAAAATTATCTCCCAGGCCTGCTCAAAGGTTCCAACCTGTAGGTAAATAGGTCAGCTGTCAAATACTTCTTTAAATATTTCTTACAGTTTGCCAAACTTTTCACTAAATTTTTTTTTCATTCAATATTTTTTCCTGTTGTCAGTACTTGACAATGCAAATATAGTATTCCACCATCAAAGGTGATCGATGAATGAGTCATACTGTTTGTAGTCGGTTAGGGTGGTGACGTCAGCGCTAAATATAGACTACCGGAAACAAGTTTATGTTCTTTTGATCTTGTATTATTATTTTATTATAATACTGCTGGCACATCCGCCTTAAACAAACACACCAGGCACAATACAACATCACACAAAAATCCCCCCCTAACCTACACCCTCCCGCTACACCACAATACACCCATGCATCGTCACCCCCGCCACACTTCACTCCCACCTCGCAATGCTTGTTCTAGTATAGCCAAGTCTCTAACACTTCACTTCCACCTCTTGATGCTAGACCTGTTATAGTCTCTAACACGTCACTCCCACCTCTCGATGCTGGCCCTAGTAAAGGCTCTAACACTTCACTCCCTCCTCTAGAGGCTACCCCTGGCATAGGCAAGTCTCTAACACTTCACTCCTGAGTCATACACACAAAACCCCCCTAACCCACAACCACCAGCTACACCCCAACATACATCGTCACCCACCGTACAAAAAGACTCCACTCGCTTCAAAAACCCCCTTAGTAACCTACTAATCCAACATCATCGATTTTTTTTATTTCCGTCATTATCGATTTTTTATATTTTTTATATATATTGTATGTATATATATCTAAATAACACACCAACACACAACACAACACACAAAAATCGCCCCCTTACCTACACCCGCCAGCTACACCCCAACATGCATCGTCACCCACGCCAGCACAAAAAAGTTCCACTCGCTTCAAAAACCCCCTTAGTAACCTACTAACCCGCCATTATTGATTTTTTATATTTTCCGTCGTTATCGATTTTTTAATATATTTTTTATATATATTGTATGTATATATGTCTAAATAACACACCCAACATCACACAAAAATCGCCCCCTAGCCTACACCCGCCAGCTACACCACATTACATCCATGCGTCGTCACCCTCGCCAGCACAAGAAGGCTCCACTTGCTTCAAAAACCCGCTTAGTAACTTACTAACCCGCCATTATTGATTTTTTATATTATCCGTCGTTATCGATTTTTTATATTTTTTATATATATTGTCTAAGTATTTTGTATAAACAACACGCCCGCCATTATCGAACAAATTTATTGCTATATAACAAGTCATGCGTCTGATCGTCAGAGGAAGTCACCCCGGCTAAAATATATCGCTATATAAAAAGTCACGCTCCTCCTGCAGACGCTCCTCTTGCAGAATCGATCCGGAGTATTTTCTTATATAAAAGTCACGCTCCTCCTGCAGAAATGCGCGTCGTTTTGCGCCTACTATACTACTCATAAGTCTGTTTCATCACTCTAGTTACAGCAATTTCAATAAAATTCGTTAAGTGCATCATCACTGATCTCAAGTCGTTTATTATAATTCGAGTCAATAGCATTAGTGTGCTATTAACAATAGTTAGGCTTTTGCCAATGACATGTTCTCTCTTCTCCTGCTTTGTAGCTCAGTCTTTTATGGCATGTTGTAAATTGCTTTCCTTGCTTCTGTTGTAAGTTGCCATAATCAGAGTCAGTAGCAGTAATAAAAATGTACTCTAGTGCATCTCCTATAAAAGGAAGTATGGATCGCCTAGTGCGATTGGCTTGTCTAATTTTCTGAAATCTTATCATGAGATCTGTAAGCAACTACAGAGCATACTGTTGTCGGTCATCTGTTGTACTTGTATAACACTGACATCTGTCGTGGCCAATACTACCATGGGCAGTAGTATGGTGATGAAAAAGAGGGCTGACATCTCTTCATATAAAAAAAAAACCATTCGGCCAAAAAATAAAACTGGTGAGTACTAGTGTGGTGGTACTAGTACTAAATTCTGCCAAAAAACAAAACTGGTGAGTACTAGTGTGGTGGTACTAGTACTAAATTCTGCCAAAAAATAAAACTGGTGAGTACTAGTGTGGTGGTACTAGTACTAAAATCGGCCTAAAAATAAAGCTGGTGAGTACTAGGTGGTAGAACTAGTACTAAAAAGAGTTTGGCGAATTCCAACAGTGTTATCTCACGTTTGGATAAGCGACTGTCATACGTTGGCGTGGGCGTTGAAAGCGTTGTGTTTATCGTCGCTCGACATGAAGTTGGTAACGATGGTGTGGGAGGTAAGTGTTGCAGAGTCGATTTGCTTCTCTGCGCAGGTAGACGTTTGCGAAGGATTTTGTTTCTGACATGTTCTTGTGACGGTCGTATGTATTTTGCCCTGGGTATGGAGTCGTCAGAGAAAGACTCGTACGGACGTTTGGCGACTGACCTAATGTCAGTGAAGGGTTCATCTGCCATGTTGTCCTGATTATCGAGTGGGCTGAGCGTGTCTATGTCATACTCTGCTCTTATCGGTGATCTAGGAGCATTATCGATGATTTCAGTAAGGGTGTGCGTGGATAATTCAGCATTTGAAGTAATTGGGGCTTGATATATTCTTTGATCTCGTAATCGCTGAAGAGGAATGTTGTCGTCACTGCTCCATTCTTCGTCTGAATGATGTGAGCTTGTGGTTGGCACCTCTGATCTATAATATGTTTGATTTGTTATCACCTGCTGTGGGGTTTCATCCTCACGCGAATCTAAAGTGGGTGTGTTAGACTCTTCGTTCCGTAATCTTGCATCCCTGTATTGAAGTCTTTCTCTTAATTCTCCAAGTGGGATATCGTCGATTCTTGGCAAAGGGTATGAGGTAACTTTGGTGATACGATTTAAAGTACGGTAGTCACAGCAAAAACGTGATGATCCATCTTTCTTGGCTACTAGCACGATAACTGGTGCGCTCTCTCTTTCTCCACGGCAATGTACTTGTGCGCTCTCTCTTCCTCTACGGCAATGTACTTGTGTGCTCTCTTTTCCACTGCGGCAATTTACCTGTGTGCTCTCTCTTCCACTACGGCTATTTATCCATCCGGTTGTGTGGCAGTACTTCAAAGGGATTATTCGTCTGTTTGGGTGACGGTGGTGGTATGAGTCTCTCTTCTGTGGATTGAAGTGACGTCGATTTGTAGCAATGTAATTTATATGGTCCTGAGTAGGGAATGAAACAGCTCGATCATTCTGTGATCTACATCGATTCGAAGTGTATGGGATTTTGCGAAGGTTGCTTACTCTACCTCTTTGCAACCTGGGTTGATCTTGTGTAACTAGGTTTACAGTGTTCCTCGTGGGGTTACGTTTTTCCTTAGGAGACTGTGTATTCCGATAGGCTTCTCTAATGATCTCTTGATCAACAATATCGGGATATTGAAATTGATAATCGGTTTCGGGTTGTCTTCGTGTTCGATATTTGCGGGTGTTCTGATAATATTCTGTGCCATCCGTGTATACCATTTCTTGAACCCTGGGGGCGGCGGGGGGTGTATTGTGGGGTCTGACGCAGGGGCGGGGACTGATGGGTATGGTTCTGCGAAGTGATGTGTTGTTTATGATGCCTCTTATCTCGATCAGTCTTACCTCTAGACCTATCGTGCCATGCAGCAGAGTCAATGGGGTGGCGGGGAAACATTGTGTGGTTTGACGCGGGGGCGGGGATTGATGGACATGACTCTCGTCTGCATTATGTCGGTCAATGTTACCTTGTTTAGTTTTGTAGGTGTCTCGTATGGAGGATGATTGTACATGAGTTATGATAGCACCTCTAGCAATGGTTGCCGTTTTACCAGATGTGTTGACTATCATAACCGTGAAGTCTCTGTTTGTTGTGACTTCTGCTATTCCTTCCGTAATAAATAGCATTGGGTCTTCATTTATATCTTCTCCCGGTATGGGTTCCACGTGAATAGTTTGTCCAGGTTTTATATATTGTGACGCTTTGATCCTACCCTTAGCTATGACTAATGAATTTGGTAAGAGGGTAACCGGGGCTGTTAAACGAATTAATGATGCATTTATTCTTATTTTCCATATATCAAAATATATCCGGGGTTGGTGTTTTGACAGAAAATCTCTTCCTAGGATAAAATTTCTACTCATGCCTCTAGTGATAACGAATGCATGTGTGATTGTCTGGATGCCAATCTTAAATGTGACATGAGCAATTTTCGCGAGAGGTTTAGATGTTATTTAAGAATAAGATTTCCTGGACATAAAGGTGTATCAGATGATACCAAGATAGTGCCAGATAAGAGTCTGGTCTTATCAGTAATACCCCTTCTCTGAAGAGAGTAAGGGTGTATAGACACAAAGGTAGGGTCAAGCTATGTAAGTTCCCAGAGAAGATGCTGATCCGCCTCTGTGATTTTAGTATTTAATATGTTTCTGACTCTGCTAGGGGTAATTTATATAACTATATTCACCAACAAGAACTGTAATTCAACTTAAAGAATCTAAGAAAGTCTTCTGGTGAATATTTACAATTTAATTAAACAGTTTCTCTTTTCTGTTTGAAAAGTGTTAAAATTAAATATTTTTACAACATTAAATAAATAATAATAGTTAACAAATGTTTTTCTCTTGGGTCAAAATGTCTATCATCTTGTAGACAACTTTCGCTTGCTTGATCATTCACTTGTAGGATTGTTTATTATTATTACTATAAGTTTATAGAAACACTATACTAAATTGGTCATCACAAACTGGATAAAGTTATGTCTTTCTTGAATCTGGATAAGCTGCAGAGTTGCATTAAGCAACTTATCTTCGTCACTGCAGATGGCTCCCTTATATGCTGGATGTACAATTCAGATGAACTCTTTCCAGTAACTACAACGTGATGACGGGCCTCCTGTCACCAACTGGCACTGCATACGTTGCAACTTTTGTAAGAGCAGCCTCTTCTGTTTTTGAGACTTTTTGTTAAAGGATTAAACCTGCAATGAATTCAAACGCAATCCCTGTATTTTCCTATCCATGTCCCTCTTATGACACAGATGGGGACGACAGACAGTTTCAGATAAGCGTGCGAGCAGATGCACAAGATATAGTATAGTATCAACAATCATTTTAATTCAAAGTGATCACAATTTACTTCTACCTTCTTAATTATAAGTATTTTTCCATGATTCGCCTCCCTACAATAATTTGGTTGTGAGTAAAACTATTAAATAATATGTCAAACGATATTTTGAATCAATCCCTTTCATCCTTCTTTCTGTTCCTGGTAGGTGTCTCATTTCATTCAAGAAATACTTCTTTAAATACATTTCCCAACTTACAGACACAATTAGTCATCTTTTTCAATATATTAAATATTTCCGAAGGCGGGCTTTGCCTCTAGAAGTACACATTGTGATAGGAAAGGGAAAGAACTGAGATATGACTAAGTAAGAATAATTTATGAGTAGTAAGACTTAGCTCTGACGTCACCGGAGCACGAGAAATAAGTGAAGGAAGGGAAGAGCAGAGATCACTCTTCAATGGTCGTCAGCTGAGAGCGGGTTAGAAATTAGACTAACCGTAACGACCATCTACCATGTTATGAACAGCTGAAGTGCCATGTTACTTATGGTACTGCTGCAGTGTGCAGAGAAGAGAAGAAGACTGATGCAAGATATTTCCATAACCAATAGTTTTTCATGTCGAGCGGTGTCCAGCAAATAACGCCAGCAGTTCATCCTGGTATGTAAACACTCGCATATTTAACGAGCGTGGATAGACAAAGAAAAGTGTTAGAACTGTAGTCCAGTGTCGGACGTGTAGACAATTTACTAGGAACAGTTTATAGCTAAGAATAAGTTACCAGCACTGGAAGTTTACCCAGACAATACTTAGAAGCTTACTTTAATAGATTGAGAACAGCCCATTAATCAGTAGAGATGTGTAGTAGTGATGGGTAGATAGAATAACAAAGAAGACAGCAGAGATCCGGAGCTAATCAAGAGATATAATAACATTAGTTCCTGACCAGTGCAGTACGTGATGTAGGAGTGTCATCAATGAAGTTTCATATGTATATTTATTGATAATCAGGCTAGGAGGTAGCCAAGTTGTGAATATGTTCCTTGACAACTAATAAAGAACTTTGGTTGTCAGCTCTGAGTCGTCAAGTTCTTTCAAGTATTATAATTGGCAGATAATTTAATCTCATTCAGCAGTCATAGGAACAAGGTAGGCCACAAAGGTACGGCGCCTACAATTACGGCCAGTGAACATAAGACAGGGACATTACGGTCATCATTAAGTCGAGAACATACACAAGGGTCAACAATCACACAAGCAAAAGAATCTGGGTTGAGAATCAAATGAAACTATCACAACATGAGCCTGTAAGTTTCATCAGAAGACAAAGGCCATTCCTAACACATCTTATACACATCGTATTGCACAGTTGGATTTATCAATATAATTACACACAATTTTATATATATATATATATATATATATATATATATATATATATATATATATATATATATATATATATATATATATATATATATATATATATATATATATATACACACACAGGTGGTAGGGCTGGAGTGTGTAAGGGATAGTACTTCACGGTGAGAGGCAGTCACTTCCTCTTTTTGAGGATGGCCTGGATCCTATTTGGTTCCCCCACTCCAGTTCAGCTCACGTATGGCTCTTCGAGTCTGCTTGTGTACGGCAGCGCCACCCCCCGGGCAACGGCTTTGACTGGCCGGCAGAACTGCGTGAGTAAATTGAAAAAGGGAGGTCCCCCTTAAACAGTACACACAACTGCTGGCCGAACGGGCGGATGATCAATAATATTTTGACAACGGCTTCTAGGGCAGGAGTTGGAAAGGCCTGGTATCGGGCTGAGGGCGCACCATGGACTGTAATGGTAAGCGGCCAGAACCATCCAGAAAGCAATGGCAAACTACTGGATGTACAATGCCAAGAAATCCAGAATGGCTAATCTGAATACTACGCAAAGATCTGGTGGTGAGGCCCCCAGGCCAGGCAGATCATATTTAACTGGGGAAGAGATCGTTGGCAGCGTCAGTACAGGTAATCGTGATGACGGCCAAAAGCCTGACTGTGTTACCACAGAAAACCATGTCATCGGTCTTAGAAAAATAATCAAAATAGGAACATGGAACGTCAGAAGCTTATACCAAGGAAAACAGTACATAGTGAAGAACGAGATGGAAAGACTAAACATCGATATCCTGGGCATCTCAGAGCACAGATGGTCGGGCCAGGGACACTTTTCGATTCCATCAGGAGGAACATTCATATACTCAGGCAAAGAGAGAGGAGGTCAGAGCGGCGTCGGCTTCTCCCTGTCTAAAAGGACAGCTGCCTCCCTATTAGGATATAATCCAATAAATGACCGCATTGTCACAATCAGACTGAAAGGAAAAAGAAATAACATCACAATTATACAAACTTATGCGCCAACAGCAGCTGCTGAAGAACAGGAAATTGAAGATTTTTACAATGAACTGCAACACGCATTAGAGAAAGCAAATAAGCAAGATATTAGGATAATAATGGGAGATTTTAATGCCAAAGTTGGAAACGAAAGATTAGAACATGAAAAAAGAGTGAAAGGAAGTTATGGATTGGGTCCGAGAAATGAGAGAGGAGAACGCTTGACAACATTCTGCCTAGAAAAACAACCTAGTCATCACAAATACTCTTTTCATGCAACACCCTAGAAGACTATATACATGGACGTCACCGGACGGAAAAAGCAAGAACCAAATAGATTACATCTTAATACAACAAAGGTGGCGATCTTGTATCTCATCCATCAAGACGCTCCCAGGAGCAGACTGTGACTCCGACCATGAACTTCTTGCTGCAAACTTCAAGATCAAATTGAAAAAAGTCGTTACAAGCGACAAAATAATACGTTATGACACAAGCGCCATACCAGAAGAGTACAGTGTCGATATTCAGAACAAATTTGACATTCTTATGGCAGTACAGGAGGAAATGACACCAGATGAACTTGCCAATAACATCAGAGATGTTTATATTACAAAAGCACAGAGGTTAATTCCTAAAAGAAGTATAAAGAGACGAGAATACATCTCAGACGAAACACTGAAGTTGGTGGTAGAGAGAAGAAAAATGAAGTCCAAAAAAGATTCAGAAAATCAGGAGTTGTACAAGGAATACACAAAGCAGATTAAAAAACGAGTCAGACAAGACAAACAACAATACATAAACGACACCTGCAGGAAAATAGAGGAAATGCGCGAACTGAGATTGAGTAAGAATATGTTTTCTGAAGTAAGAACATTGAAGAACAGCAACTTTAAATCGTCACCTCGAGCAATAAACGACAAGAAAGGCGACACTCTAACAGAACATAAAAATATTCTGAACAGATGGAAGGAGTACTGTCAAGAAATGTATACGGAAATAAACAAAGCGGCAGATAACAACGTCATGAATGAAGCGGAACGTGAACCAGAACTTACCATAGAGGAAGTCCAGAACGCAATCAAACACTTAAAAAGTGGAAAATCTCCTGGTT
This sequence comes from Oreohelix idahoensis, assembly GCA_024509875.1. NCBI lineage: Eukaryota > Metazoa > Mollusca > Gastropoda > Stylommatophora > Oreohelicidae > Oreohelix > Oreohelix idahoensis. Next base: position 78,028 of record JAMPIV010020835.1, on the reverse strand, counting down.
GTGATGAAATAACAGCTGAAATGATACAGGCAGGAGGAGAAGGCAGCGCTCGTATATACGATGCATTATGCTGCAAGATCTGGCAAAGCGGAATTTGGCCCAAGGAATGGAAAAGATCAGTTTACATACCCTTGCCAAAAAAGGGCAACCTGAAACTGTGCACAAACTACAGAACTATAGCTCTTATAAGCCATGCCAGCAAAATACTATTACAAATCATAATGAAAAGGATGTAACAAAAGCTAGAAACAGAAATAAACGAAGTACAGGCAGGTTTTCGACCAGGTAGAGGCACTAGAGATCACATATTCAACATGAGGATCATCATAGAAAAGTGTAGAGAATTCAACGTTGACCTACATACTTGTTTCATTGATTACACCAAAGCTTTCGATTGTGTACAACATCAGCAGTTATGGGCTATTATGAAAAAAAAATATGGGATTTCCAAACCACCTTATACAACTCATCGCACTGCTGTACCAAGAACAACAGGCAGCCGTAAGAATAGAGGGGGAAACATCAGAATGGTTTGAAGTACAGAAAGGAGTAAGACAAGGCTGTACCCTTTCCCCTTACCTGTTTAACATTTATGCAGAGAATATCATGAGAAACGTAAGAGATGACCAAGAACACACAGAGTTTGACTCGTTTAACATCGGCGGGTACCAGATCCCGGAAATCAGATATGCTGACGACACAGTCCTCCTATTGACCAACCCAGAAGGACTTGAACAATTAATTCTGTCCACCAAAAAACACAGCGAGGCCCAGAATCTATACCTAAACACCAAGAAGACCAAAGTATTGACAACAGACAAAGTAAAGACCAATCCAGAAATTGAAATTGATAACGAAGAACTGGAAAGTGTTAATGAATTCGAATACTTAGGATCAATCATCAACAGCTCTGGCGACTGTGCAGTAGAAATTAAAAGAAGACTTGCAATTGCTTCACATAAACTAATACAGATGAAAAACATATGACAAGGCACAAGCAAAGAAACAAAGTTACAACTGATCAGACATGTATATTCCCAGTAGCAACATACGGCTGCGAGACTTGGACACTTAATAAAACAGTTGCAAAAAGATTACATCATTCGAAATGAAATGCTACAGAAGGATGTTGAGAATACCCTGGACAGAAAAAAAGACCAACAGAGAAGTACTGCACTCACTAAACGTACAGGAACATTGGCTCCTAAATACCATCGCAATAAGGAAGCTGAAATTTTTCGGTCATATAAAAAGACATAATAGTCTGGAAAAAACAGTGATGGAAGGCATGGTCCCTGGAAAAAGGGGAAGGGGTCGACCTAGACGACGGTGGACCCAGGACATCACAGAGAATCTGAACTTGTCTTTGGCTGATGCAGGTCGACTTGCCCAGAATCGTGATGCGTTCAGAGCAGCTGTAATGGAGACAACGTTCTGGAAAGAATACGTCACATGATGATGATGATATATATACACACATATATAAATAGATTCGTTCTTACCCTCAGGTACACACACACAGACTAGCCCTCAATGGGTGAATAAGGTCTGCTAAAAACTGCAGAAGGCAAAACGCTGGCATTGACATATGCACTGCTTTCCCCGCTCTCTGTGTATTTTCAAATCGTGACTGACAGGAGTTTGTTTCGCAAGTCTATTTATAGTCTGACCTCGGCCGTAAGAGACGGAACTCCCGAAGAATGCAATAACTTTCATAAAAAATGGTTACCGTTTGTCCTTTTGTACAATGTAAGAAAAACTGCTTTTTGTATTATCTTCGTTATTCCTGATGCGATTTTAGTCAATTAAAGTTTACATTATTCTTAGAATTAGGCTTTACATATCTATATAATAATCTTTTAGGTTACTACTTGCATTTTCTGTTATGCTTAGTTTAAACAGCTAAACTTAGGTCCACCTGAAGCTTCGAATGCATTTAACCTAAGACTTCTCCCGTCCTATAATATTATTAGTAAAAGTATTACTACTTACGGGTAGAGTAACATCTCTAATATCTTGTTGATACCCTCTGTTAAGTGATACTTCTTCTATACTGCTGTAGCAAAATTCCGAATTTAATCATGTTACACAAATAGGGTCTTGCCGTCTTTTATTTTCCCAGCAGTTGTAAATACAAGACCAAGAAAGCTTTTCATTGGTCGGTGTATTTTATCTTTTTACAATGTATGGTGCGCGGTAAGGTCAGAATTATTAGAATTCGTGATGTGAAACAGACGTCATTTCACGACCCAGCCTCCCAATTCAAAAGCGTAAACCCGCTGTTGGAGCTTCTTGTCGAGATTCATAATCACGACATTCTTCCAATCTTGGATTTACTCTGCCTTACTATTCTCCTGGTTTCCTTCAGGTGGGTGACTTCAAGTAGGCACTACTCAAGAAATTTGCCTCAACACCTTGAGATCCAGGGATTATACCGCATGTTGTATTAATAAACAGCACAGGTGCTGCTGCCTGTCAAATGCTGATTATCAGTTAATGTTCACCATTACTCTTCTCTGAGTCTGTTCAATGACATGTCAAGAGGTGTTAGATGTTCCTCAAGGTTCCAATGGTTATGAGGATGTCATCTATAAAATTGGTGATAGCTGAGTTATGTACGGGATCCAGTAATTTCCTCATCATCCTGGATAAAACACTCAGAGTATTCTTCAACCGAACAAGCAACATATGGAACTCATAGTGCCTCTCCGAGGTGATCACAGCCAGCAATGGTCTGAGCTCAGGCTTGACGGGAATCTGGTAATACCCTTATCTATACAGATTCACTAGTAACTCTGTTACTGTGATTATTTCCCAAATCCAGGCAGAGCCTATGTTCAAGAGAGGGTCTCTCAGCTAAACCTCACTGGAGCGATAATATGATTCATATGGGGAAATGAATTTCCTGCACCAAGAAATCAATTCTCCCTGTAGCATTTGCTATATAATATACTACTGGACAAAAGTTAAGGGCCGCCATTCAGTTTAGACAAGGTTTATATAATTCTTCGTGAGCAGGGTCGATTTTCCAAATGTCCGGTAGCTTGAAATCTCTCAAGAAGTCTCTGAATGGTAGAGTGGGACACTGCTAAACGTCTTGCAACATGACGAACAGATTGACCATCCTGAATCCATGCCATGGTTCGACCACGGTCTACAGTGCTGAGACTTCTCCTTGGTGGCATGGCTAATTCAGTGATAATTTCAACCACTTGTCATACTGATTTATTGCATACCAACGGTGAACACTCCTTACTGATGATCATTTTCCACGTGCATTCAAATTCAACTCACTTTTTCACCTTTTGAACTAGTGGGGCGTGTTGCAAAAACCACGAGTTTTTGCAGCAACAATGGCAATTTTCACGTGCGGGTTAAAGTGACCCAGTTTTTTGACATTAAAAAAAAATTAACCTAGTGCACACAGAAATGTATACACATTTCTCTGAGCTCAGTTTTAATGACATTTTCACTTGTCTTTACAGTTTGCCAATCAATTATATAAACCTTGTCTAAACTGAATGACGGCTATTAACTTTTTTCCAGTAGTATATATAATCTCAATCCATGTCCGTGTGAAAACTTCCAATGGACCGTGTAGGGCCCGCCAACTACCACTGTTGCCGGTGCACTCATAATGCTAATTTAATAGCCGTATGTCGAAGTGAGCTGAGCTGTAGACCAATTGCCCAATCTCCCACTCCCAATTTTTCTGGGGGAATCCCTCAGTTTCATTTTCAAATTTGGCTGAAAAACCATTCTATTTTTAGCCAGTTCCAGGAATTTTGAACACAATTGTATCGGCGCGGGATGGGTTGTTTCCCTTCTCGGTACGAGACGGCGAGTTGCCATGGTAACTGGTTATTGGAAGACTGTGTGTGAGAAGGTGCCGTCCTACCCACTATGTCTACCTGTTCTGTTTTATTTTCAGGCCTAGTTTCACCGCAATGCGTTTCTAGGTCCTGTTGAGTTTCCCAACTTGGGATTTTTACCTTGCTGCATTGTGCACAGGCGGTCACATACTGAAATATGTCTTCAGCAGTACATGGCCAATAATGTGTCACAGATGCTCTTTGACAGGTGGTACAAATTTTTTTATGTCCACCGTCTAATACAACATGTGCTTCTTCAATAACTTTGTCCCTATAACTCAATAGCAGTACTAACTGTCTATATCCATTTTGTCCTGCTCCAGCTTCTCCGTAAAGCAATCAATCCTTCAAATAAAACTGTCCATTCTTAGGGGGTTATGGCTGTCTGGCAATTTGCCAAAGCAAGGTTTTAATGATCTATCTTTAGCTTGGGCCTTTTTCATCTTTTTCGGATGAATGTTAAGTGGTATTCCCTCCTCCTTCCCAAGGGTTGACCTGACCTGGAGTGTTGCCATGATCACAGGTTTTATTGGGTTCCCTAAGAAAACATATCTCCTTCCTAACACCAGCGGGTAATTAGGAGCATCACACACTGCTGCACTGATCACTACTTCCACATAGCGAGTCTTGACCTTGATTCTGGCTAGGGGAAGTGTCATGGTGGCTGTTCCTTTTAATGCCCCTTGTATCTCCACTTTTCCTGTGGTATACTGGTCAGGGTGCACCAGAGTCGCACCCACAACTGAGTCATATTCCAATCCTGAATCATAAAGGCACATAATCTTATTGCCATTACAAGTTACTTCTTCACAGATGGGGGGAATCATGGAGGTTTGTCTGACAGTCTGTCAGGTCCTTCCTGCCCTTCCCCATTGTTATCATACATGCAGCGTGATATGGAGGGACTTTCTTACCACATTCAAATGTATTGTGGTTATTCATTTTGCAAATTTTTCACCACTTATTTCCCTGTCTGTAGGGTTTATTATCTTGTACCCTAGGGTTCCTGTTTTTATGATCAAATCTGGGTTTGTCATAGTCTTGTTTGTATCTGTGTTGGTCCCTATTATCATACTCATCTTGGTTTTGGGTTGGTCTACTATTTTCTACCTGCTTCCTCTTAACTCCAGCTATTTCTTTCTTAGCTGCTTGATATCTCCCAGCAACTGTTACAATCTCCCCCAATCTCTCTGCACCTTGTTCCATAAGAAATTTTCTCATGCCTGGAGGCATAGACTCTCTCACTTGTTCCATCACGACCATTTCTTTTAGGTCTTGACACTCTCCAAGAGTAGTTACTTCTCCAAGTAGGTTTCTAATCTTGTAGAGAATTTTTGGTATATTTCTCCAGAAAGTAGCTTGGCTGTTCTAAATTCCTTCCTATAAAATTCTGAATTCTTTTCACAGCGAACCAGCAATGCCTGTTTCAAGATTTCAAAATCTTATTGTTCCTCTCTCCCAAGTTTTGTAAAAACTTCATAAGAAGCTCCTCTCAGCCCTTGTGATAACTTAAGGCTCCATTTCTCTTTCTCTAGGCCATAGTTAGTAGCTAATCTCTCGTACCTACTGAGATAAGACGCAATGTCATCTTCTTTCTCCACAAATGGATCCAAGTGGAAGTTCATGGCTCCATTTGAGGCACCTTGACTTGCACTAAAGTTAGAGGTAGTTGGGCTACTTCCATTTTCGGTAACATGTTCTTGAAGTTCAAGCTCTTTCAGCCTCAATTCATGTTATCTTTATAAAATCTTTTCCTCAGCCTCTCTTTCAGCAACCTGTCTTCGTTCCTCAGCCAGCTTCTATCTGTTTAGCCTCCCTATCAGCCTCTAATTGTAATCTTTTAGCTCCAGCTTCTAATTGTAATATTTTAGCTTCAGCTTCTAATTGTAATCTTTTAGCTTCAGCTTCTAATTGTAATCTTTTAGCTTCAGCTTTTAACTGTAATTTTTTAGCTTCAGCTTCTAATTGTAATCTCCTTTCTGTTTCCAACTTCTTATCTTCTCTGTCTATATACTTGTCACATTCAGTAGTGACATATTGAATAAGAGCCTCCCCACTTAATCCAAACTCATTTGCCGCCTGCACTGCAGCAGACCTAAACTTTGCCAAGTCTGCAATACTAATACTTGAAGACACTCAATCACTACTATCAACAGACCAAACACACACTTAATTAATACAAGGCTAATTAAGTACAGGACCACTGTCAGCTTATCCAGTCACCAAAATTTTATTTTGTACTCAATGTACTTCAATATGCCCTATTTAGCTAAAGTTTATTCTACATTTATTTTATTTTTAATTTTTACTCCTACTGCTAACTCAGAGGATGTAAGTAACTATTTAAAATACTGAATGTCTCAAAGAAAAGACCCCAGGGTAGTAATTGAAATCTCGGACTGAGACAACAGATGTCGCGAGAGGTTTAGATGTTATTTAAGAATAAGTTATCCTGGACATAAAGGTGTATCAGATGATACCAGGATAGTGCCAGATAAGAGTCTGGTCTTATCAGTAATACCCCTTCTCTGAAGAGAGTAAGGGTGTATAGACACAAAGGTAGGGTCAAGCTATGTAAGTTCCCAGAGAAGATGGTGATGTAGTACTCTGAGTCCCTAACTGCTACCTCTCCTGATCCGCCTCTATGATTATAGTATTTAATATGTTTCTGACTCTGCTAGGGGTAATTTATATAACTATATTCACCAACAAGAACTGTAATTCAACTTAAAGAATCTAAGAAAGTCTTCTGGTGAATATTTACAATTTAATTAAACAGTTTCTCTTTTCTGTTTGAAAAGTGTTAAACTCAAATATTTTTACAACATTAAATAAATAATAATAGTTAACAAATGTTTTTCTCTTGGGTCAAAATGTCTATCATCGTGTAGACAACTTTCGCTTGCTTGATCATTTACTTGTAGGATTGTTTATTATTATTACTATAAGTTTATAGAAGCACTATACTAGTTTGGTCATCACAAACTGGATAAAGTTATGTCTTTCTTGAATCTGGATAAGCTGCACAGTTGCATTAATAAAAGCTAGCACTACTAAAAGACTATAACAATATTAAAGAACTGTACAGTGAATGATGCGTTAAAGACATTATAAATCCGTCCTATCTACACAGTCAACAACAGTGACATTGTAGTGAAATATAAAAATTATTCTTCAGTATAGAAGATAACAGAGACTTTAGTAATAGATTGTGTTTTGATAATTGAAATTTCTATATTTATTGATTTTATATAATGTAAATATCTTCTGAATTATCATAACCGAAAAGAGAACCGGATTATGATTATTAAATTGTAAATATGTACCTTCAGACTTGTTGAGATTACTAGCATTAAGTTCAAGTTCTGTTGGATGCATATTTAGTTTGATAGATTAAAAGATAATTAAATACCCCTAGATAAACTTGTCAACGTAACAACACATATTACCAAAGGTGAATCTACGAAAGGAGCAAATAGATCTTCAGGACATATCTTTCAAACACCTGAGATTTGTACAGCTGATTCTAACCTTTGATGTCAATACACCATATTTCTTTTCAGAATAGAGGGTTGTTGCGCACATATTCTTTGGTGACGCACGGATTACGCATACAAAAGTAAAATGTATTTATTTGTCTGATAAAAATATATTTATCTTTGAATGCATGTTTTTGGTCTTAAGGGACAGAACTCAGATTAGGCAATGGGTATTCATTCTGTGAGTTATCGCTCTTTGTAGCGTTCTTAAAAATGGAACTCGGCGGAGGAATCTAGACTTACTTTAATCTATTCTATGTTTGGTTAGGAATAGATTGTTATTGCTTCAGTATGTTTATGGCCCGAATCTATGTGTAGTTCTAGTCTATGTAGGACGAGTATGTCTTACATCTTGATATCTTAGTATGTTTAAGTGGAACTATTTTTCTTTTACTGTACGTTTGGGGTCAGGTGCTTTTCGGCGCATGAAGATACGTTAGGGAGTCCTTCGGTGTTAGAAAGCCTATGGCGGGAGTCATGTCGAAGACCTGCCCAGAGTTTGTGATCTCTTTTCCTCAACCTGCATCTGCAGTTTCTTTTGTTCAAATTCTATTTCCATCTTTCTATCCTCACTTTTTTGTTTTCTCTCTTCAGCCTTCAGTTTCTCAATTTCCAATTTTTGAGCTTTTTCATAATGACTGGTAGCATAATCCTCCAACTTATCTCCAGACTTGCCTAGGGATTTCCCTAACTCAGTGAAGTATTCCAATGTAGACATGATGCCTAATAATGATAGTAATAACTTGACACCAAAAATATAATCTATCTCCTAATAAACAGGAGCAAGTTCTCAATGAACTTAATTAATTAGCTCACAATCCCAATGTCTATGGGAGACAAGCCTTACAAAGGTCTTGTATACTTCCTTGTACAACAATAATAGTAATAAAGTACTGGTCTATACTATAACATATGTGTACTCAACTATTTCAGATCATCTGTCAACCAAAGACATTAACAAAGGACAAGCATAAAAGACAATATGAAAACAATTGCAGAAATCAACTAATTCAAATATAGAAATAAATGAAAATAATCACAGAATCTGTGACGACAACTGCAATGGAATCAACAAGACAAAAAACGCCACCGTGTATAAACATAAATGGTGTATAGAACTAAATGAAAGGAAAGGTTAGACCTACAAATACAAACAAATCAAAAGAAAACTAAGGAATACAAAATTATTAACAAAAACAACGAAGAAAGGAACACCTCATCACAACTAACAAAAATAGCAACAGATGTTGCCAGCAAATTTCCAATAAAGAAAATTGCTCCCTATAGAGCACTAATATAGGACCAATATGACTCGGTATATCCTATACTAGTCACCTCACCAACCACCCACGAATTAGACACACACATAATATGTAAACATTAAACATAAATACATATATCATCATATAAATAGAATGTAATAGCATATGAATGCAATGTGTTGCAGAAAGAGTTTCAGTTCAGAAATATAATGGCACAGTTTCTGAATAAACAAACTAAACTGTCACTTTAATCAATACTAGATTTTTGAATTAAATCTATTACAGTGTTCAACAATATGAGCATCAGAAGATCCAACGATGAAAGTAGGACTTCTCAGCTTATTGTATTTCTTGCTAACACAATTAATTCGCTTGCCAACGTTCTATGTAATGCTGTGATGTCCAACGAAAAATGTCAATAAACCCTGACCTAGTTTCCGTATTTGTTTCATCCGTCACGTGAGGAACTGTCAATCAAGTGTAAACCATCACTGTTGGTGTGTCGTATCAGGCGTCAGGGAAATAAACTGGTATCAGTAGCTGTTATTTCTGGTAATCTTCACTGTGCAGGTCAAACCCGGTAATCTGGCCTACCACATTGATAATTGTCGTTCTCTCTGATGGTGACATTGATAAAGCTATATTCTTCTTTGTTGTAACTTGGTATTCATCAGTGTACGTTGTAAAGATGTACTGGGACTGAATAGTCAACTCAAACAACCAAGCACAGTGTCAGGTGTACAGGTCATCTTGCTCCAAACGTCTTGAGGACTCGACAAGGATGTAATGTGTATCATGAGTGGTAGAGTGACTGTTAATACGCGAATGTGTGAACTGTTCTGTAAAGTTGACTGGAAATGCGAATACTCACTCATACGTATCAGAAGTTAAGGATACAGACTACCGTGAACGTTTCAACAGTTTAATGGGACGCACACACTTGACAGAACGGGTACAGTTGCAGGAACATAGGTCGACATCAATAACATATTGTTGACCCACGGTGTACAATAATCAATTGGCATTTATGTTGTGGACAATCACAATGGAACATCAGTATACAAACGTTCAGAGTTCCATATCTCATATAAATATTCATCAGGCCTTACTGACTGGTCATGTCAGTTAATATATATATAATGTTTAACAAATCTTCATCAGGCCTTACTGACTGGTCATGTCAGTTAATCAATAATGTTTACGGTGACTCCTAGACAAAACCTCCTTTAAGATAAGTGTAGCTTGCACCTTAGCGGAGATTTCTTTAAATAGCATTCAGCAAATATCTTCTGAGCAAATGTTAAATCACCCCAGAATAGATTTTCCTTTCATAAGTGTGATCTCTTGATCATCATCGGATAATAAGGGCATCCCTGTTCTCTGGTAGATGATCGACAATACGTAGTATTTCAAAATGGCTTCTAGTCTTGTAAACATCGCTCACCATAACGATGTACGACCAAGCTCCAATAAAGATTCAATTCATGAATATCAAAGTTTCCACAAGCATCAGCATAATCTGTCCTCATAATTGCTGTATAGAAACATAATCAGTGCTGCTGAATAATATGTCATTCTGACATACTGACATAGGTAGATTCATGTAAACGTCTGCCCATCTTAAGCCTAGGAATGAACGAAGTCAGCAAAAGTACGTTTACCTTAACATAAGAATACACTAGCAAGCACAAACGCTCTTCTCCTGGCGTTATGGAATGAACACTAGGGAACTCATGGATTTAGCAATCCCCGAAGAAAATATCTTCGTTCCCATAATCAAAAAGAGATCACAAACTCTGGGCAGGTCTTCGACATGACTCCCGCCATAGGCTTTCTAACACCAAAGGACTCCCTAACGTATCTTCATGCGCCGAAAAGCACCTGACCCCAAACGTAAGGTACAAGAAAAATAGTTCCACTTAAACATACTAAGATATCAAGATGTAAGACATACTCGTCCTACATAGACAAGAACTACACATAGATTCGGGCCATAGACATACTGAAGCAATAACAATCTATTCCTAACCAAACATAAAATAGATTAAAGTAAGTCTAGATTCCTCCGCCGAGTTCCATTTTTAAGAACGCTACAAAGAGCGATAACTCACAGAATGAATACCCATTGCCTAATCTGAGTTCTGTCCCTTAAGACCAAAAACATGCATTCAAAGATAAATATATTTTTATCAGACAAATAAATACATTTTACTTTTGTATGCATAATCCGTGCGTCACCAAAGAATACGTGCGCAACAGCGTAAAACCTTCCACATCAATATGCTTACGGAATTCCATGAACGTCCGGATTATTTACAGCCTATTTTCGAGGCAGCGGACGATTCACCAGTCCAACATGGTCATTACTCATCACTGTCTGTAATACAGGATGAGGAAACAAGTTTTTCGGATGTTAATCTTCCGCTTCCGATGATTCCACTTCATTCTAGTGAATCACGGAAAAATGTTACTGTTTCTCCCGATTTATCTCTAGGAGAACAGCGACAAGTTTCGGCTATGTTACAAACATTTCAGGATGTCCTTACTGACATTCCTGGACAAACTCATGTCATTGAACATGACATTATTCTAACTGACCATAATCCTATTAGAGTCAGACCTTATCCTATTCCTATACATTTTCAAGCACAAGTTGAGAAGGAGTTGGATGAGATGATAGATTTAAAAATAATTGAACCATCCACTTCTGCGTATTCTTCGCCGATGGTTATTGTCCGGAAAAAAGACAATAACATACGTCTTTGCGTTGACTATCACAAATTGAATCAAGTCCCGAAGTTTGATGCTGAACCTATGCCTTTACTAGAAGAGCTACTTACTAAGCTTCCTAAATCGCATTTTTTCACTAAACTAGATTTGTCTAAAGGATATTGGCAGGTTCCTCTATCTGAACGCGCCAAACCTTTTACTACTTTTTCTACACCTAGAGGCCTTTTTCAATGGAATTTCATTCCTTTCGGCCTTATGAACGCACCAGCTACATTCGTACGCATGATGCGTAGAATTCTATCCTATCGGTCAGATGTCATTGCGTACCTAGACGACATCTGTCTTTTCAGCGATACTTGGGAAGATCACTATTCAGGGTTAGTTGAATTACTATCTACTCTACGCGAGTATAACCTGACAGTGAAACCCTCTAAAGCCTGCATTGGTTTTAGCGAAATTTCTTTCTTTTGACCGTGTCGGTCATGGTTTCCTAAAGACAGAGGACCATAATGCAAGTAAAATACTTAACATTTCTATTCCTAAGACTAAAAAGCAAGTGCGAAGTCTCTTAGGTCTTATACAATTCTATGGACGATTCATTCCGAATCTGTCCTCGATCATGGCACCTCTTTCTACCTTGCTTAAGAAAGGGTCTCCTAATATAGTCCATTGGACTCAAAAATGTCAATCCTCTTTGGATAAGATCAAAACTATGTTTTCTACTGCACCTATTTTAGTGTTGCCTACTAAAGATAAGACATTTGTTCTTCTTAGTGACGCTTCATCCACTGGGATTGGAGCGGCACTAATGCAAGAGTACTCTGGAACTCTGCATCCTGTAATGTATATTTCCAGAAAGCTTAACGCTGCAGAAAGGAATTATTCGGTCTTAGATCGAGAACTATTGGCTATGGTATAGTCAATTCTCAAATTACAAAGATTCCTGCTAGGCGCACATTTCATAGTAAAAACCGATCAGAAAGCTCTCACGGCTATACAGAGAAAAAATTTGAAGAGTTCGAGGTCTACTCGATATGCAATTGCTCTTCAACCTTTTTATTTTTCGGTACGAGCTATCCGTGGATCAGATAATGTGATGGCAGACATTCTGTCTAGATGCCCACATGATTCCACTTAACTGTTGAGTCTTGGACTTATTAACACTTCCAACTCGACAACAGATTTTTCTGTTCTGTATCAAGATAGATACACATTGTAATTTGTAATGATACTACGTTCTTTGATATATATATATTCACCGGTACTCGTTGATGATTTTTCTTTTTGTTAATCATGTACTTAGAATGCTTAAACTGAAATTGTTATATGCATTGTGTCATTGCAAGTATGGTAGTACGCGTTGGTGACACCTCCCTGGAAACATTTATGCTTAAGAGAAATGCTTTCTCTGAGAGATCTATATTTCGACTTTGCATTAATCTGGCTTAAATAATTCCAGATATTTCTCATCTGCGCAGTATTTATGCGTTGGGAGCCTATTGTATGTTGCTCTCAGATGAAAAAAAAATGATTTTCATTTTTTTCCCGGGGGGTGTGGTAATCTGTTGCGCACATATTCTTTGGTGACGCACGGATTACGCATACAAAAGTAAAATGTATTTATTTGTCTGATAAAAATATATTTATCTTTGAATGCATGCTTTTGGTCTTAAGGGACAGAACTCAGATTAGGCAATTGGTATTCATTCTGTGAGTTATCGCTCTTTGTAGCGTTCTTAAAAATGGAACTCGGCGGAGGAATCTAGACTTACTTTAATCTATTCTATGTTTGGTTAGGAATAGATTGTTATTGCTTCAGTATGTCTATGCAATTATTTAGGCAGTAAAATGACTCAGGATGGTGACACAACAAGAGAAATCCATACTAGAATTGCTTTGGCAGCTAGCGCCTTCAATAGATTATCTAACATTTGGAAATTACGATCATTGAATATACATACCAAGCTTCGTCTGTTTAATTCAAATGTTATCTCAGTGTTAACATACGGCTGTGAGAGTTGGAAAATAACAAAATCATTGGAGAACAAGCTGAATACATTCGAGAACAAATGTCTTAGAAAACTCATGAACATCAGTTGGAAAGAATTCAAGACTAATCGACAAATAAGAGAAGACTCTAGGCAGAAATATGTCTCCGACTATATAAGGAAAAGACGATGGTCATATATCGGTCATGTCCTACGAATGCAAAACAACAGAATACCACTACAGGCGCTCACTTGGGTTCCTGAGGGTAAGCGGAAAAAAGGAAGACCAAAAGAAACACTCAGAAGAACAATAATAAGAGAAGGAAGAACGTTGGGCCTAAATAATGTGCAAGAGCTAAGAGGAGTGGCGTCACAACGAACAACCTGGAGAGCACTGGTTTCTGCCTTATGCGCCGTGTTTGGCGCTTAAAGAATTTATTATTATTATTATGTCTATGGCCCGAATCTATGTGTAGTTCTAGTCTATGTAGGACGAGTATGTCTTACATCTTGATATCTTAGTATGTTTAAGTGGAACTATTTTTCTTTTACTGTACGTTTGGGGTCAGGTGCTTTTCGGCGCATGAAGATACGTTAGGGAGTCCTTCGGTGTTAGAAAGCCTATGGCGGGAGTCATGTCGAAGACCTGCCGAGAGTTTGTGATCTCTTTTTGATTATGGGAACGAAGATATTTTCTTCGGGGATTGCTAAATCCATGAGTTCCCTAGTGTTCATTCCATAACGCCAGGAGAAGAGCGTTTGTGCTTGATAGTGTATTCTTATGTTAAGGTAAACGTACTTTTGCTGACTTCGTTCATTCCTAGGCTTAAGATGGGCAGACGTTTACATGAATCTACCTATGTCAGTATGTCAGAATGACATATTATTCAGCAGCACTGATTATGTTTCTATACAGCAATTATGAGGACAGATTCACGGCTGTTTGTGCCCTATACCAGAGCGCTCTTTTAGTTTCGGTGACCGGAATTCTGATACCGGGTATAAAATTTTGTGTGCACCGTAAAAGACTATTTAAGTTTTTGGCGGGGAAAATCAGCTGATGTGTGAGTAAAATCAGTAAAATATAAATCATTACACACTCGTTCTGGATAAACACAGCGCTAAAATTCTTTTGTGTACTATAACTTTGTTCTGTGTTCTATTTTTGATGCATTTTTATTTGTTTGAAATTAGTTTTGACGGAGTTACAGCATTTTGAAAACAGCGTCATCATTTAAAGAAATTCATAAAATAAGTAATCTTTTTATTTATTTAATATCTAAAAATCGGCCCATTCGTTTGAGTTTATAATTATAAAGAGTTCTCGAAGGGAAGCTAAAGATTATTTCCACATACTTTTTTTTTTTTGGTTTCATATCTTGAGAATGTGTGGTAGTCAGTTTTGTGAGTGTGGCATTACAAGAACAAGCATATTGTCACCAGATTTTATAGCATTTAAATCCCTTTAAACGCATTCCTGATACCCACAAATCTTAAATAAGGTAGTAAAAAAATAACTTTTTGTAAAGCACCATCTGTTTTTGCATTTTCATTCATTTATAATGATATTTAGCTACGTATATAAGCGTCAGAAAACATGTAAAGCTATAGATAGATTACTTCCACAATAATTTGATCTATCTTTCAAGTCTTGTTAATCTTCTATTTATAATATGAATTTTTTTTTTAATTGTGTGTGAGATAAGGACTGTTCCATTGGTGTTCTTTGGTAGACAATCCTGTGCACACGACGGCTGCCAGCGAATTCTAAGTAACTGTTTGTATATCTTCTTTCATTCAAAGTTACAATGCAGGTAGTAAATTTAGAGAAACCAAATTCTTAATCTAATACCATCCTTTTATCAATGGCTAGAGTCAGAGATACATATGATAATTTAGAAATATTTATGAATGGCATGAAAGCTCAGATAGAGTCACTAAAATATTTAGAGTGGGATGGTAAACAAGTTGTTGTTTTCTTATTCGGGGATTATTTCCTTGTTTTGCTGGAGACACCACAGACATGGGTATATTCCTTGAGCTCCAGATACCAGAACGAAATCTTGAGACCAATTGTTCAGCCTGCTCTGGAGGCCATAGGTGGTAATGCCATCCTCCAAGATGATAACGCTCGACCCCATCGAGCTAGTGTGGTGAATGAGTTTATTCAGCAACATGGGATCATCAGGATGGCGTGGCCAGCTCATTCACCTGACCTTTCTCCGATTGAGCACCTCTGGTATGTCCTTGGTCTAAGATTGTCAACAAATCACCCCCTGCCAATGGATGTTGCACAGCTGACTGCATTTCTGCTTCAGGAATGGCAAGCTGTTCCTCAGGTAACTCTTCGGACCCTTGTGGACTCGATGCGTCTACGCTGTCTTGAATGCCTTGCTGCAAACGGTGGTCATACCCGATTTTGAAATGTCTATTTGTCCAATATCTATTGTGTGACTTTTGAAAAGGTGGGTGACACACTTAACAGCTTCATTGCGTTTGAATGTGTGTTTCCATTTCTTTACCTGACATGACAATTTGGTATTTAATAAATGCCGTTTTGACTGATACCAATTACGTTTATATCAGATTTGTTTTATGGTTTCAACCAAGGTTTTTCTAAGTGGCCCTTGACTTTTGACGAGTAGTATATATCAATGAGGTTGTGGATAAATACCAACGAATGTTTAAAACACGCTATTATATGATAACCTAGATAAAACATAAAATTTAAAAATAGCAAACAGTAGCATGCAGTAAGCCTAACAAAAACTAGTTAAGTGGACACAGCTGGCAATTAATATATATATATATATATATATATATATATATATATATATATATATATATATATATATATATATATATATATATATATATATATATATATATATACTGCTCAAAAAAAGTTAAAGGCCACTTTCAATTTTTTAGGTCATTTCAACTATGCTGTTTTTTTAAAAACCTGAAGACTCAGTCAAAAACGTTTTGCTGCATTTTGTTGCATGCTTAAACAATGTTTGTTAATCTGACAATAAATCAAATCTGTGTTACGTGTGTGTACCTGTCACGTAGGTCTTTATGTCATTAAATTACCTACATCTTCTTCCTATTCTCTCACCCTAATCCTTTCATTTATATTCTTTCCATACTTGTTTTTCCTGTATTTTTCGCATCACTCGGTTGCGAAAAATATTTTCTTCAGTATTTTTAAACTTTACCTGTTTCTTTCTCAAAACTGAGAATCGCGCTAGGACGATATTACGTAGATGTCAGGGCTGCAGGGCGTCAGAAGGCGTGATAAGTCGGTTCGCTGAACATAGGACGTAGACAATCGCCTACATTCTCACCGAGCGCGCGAGCTTCTTCTCGGCATAAGTCCCGGTGAGGTGTGACACTTTACATCTGCACCGGTCAGTATTCAGACATTTGTCTGAAAAATCCCAAACTGACACGGCGCTCACTGTGGGCCATGGTCAGATGTAGTGTGAAAACTGCCCTGCATTGGAGACAGGTTGTCTGAGATTTGCAACTGACACGCGCTTTTCCCGGTCAGTTTGTCAACGCAGGTGCGTAATCGCCCGGTGGCAGTTACGACACGCCTCTAAGTATAACGTAGCTGTTATGAGAAGGGGGAGAGATCGGGGCTGGGGAGATAGTTCATCCTTCGTCTGGTTTAAAATATTAACCCACGTTTGAAACTATTTCATTTCACTCAGTAACTTTGCAGTTAGACTAGAACAACCTTCGTTCGATTTCTAAATAATCTCTGTAAATAGAGATGGCCTTAGTTTGGTCGAAGTGGTTTAACGTTCTTAGTAATTCTGTGGTTGAGGTATATTAATATTATATATAATAGATATCTAGTTTGTGAAGTGATTTAGTGTTAAAATCGCCGATTCCATTTTAAACTAGTTCTGTGTGCAGAATGAATATTTTGATAGTTTGTTATTTCTTTAATCGACGTGTTGCAGTGGAAATACAAAATAAATTATATTTTTAGCTTACTAAACAAGTAGCTGAAATAAGTTTAATTTAACTGTTAAATACTGAGTCGAAACTGTTTTAATAACTAACTTATAAATGCTAGATGCTACATCAGTGAATAGTGACGGAATACGAAGATATTCCTAAATTCCTGATGATTGATTTTTATATAACTTACTTTACGGGAAGTTTTAAAGATAAGTCAAGCTGTAGGCTTGCTATTTAAAATGTAAGTTATAATGAGTACATATATGTAAATTATTTGATATGTGTTCTTTCTTCTATATAGTGAAACGGTGGTACCCAACTTGCCAGCGTTTAGTAAAGAGACATATTTGTGTGAAGCGTAGACAGTTCCTATCTTTAACCACGTGGGTTTTGTTTTTGTTTCAAGTAACCCTAATCTGACAGTGCATATGCCATCAGAGAGAGAGACAGTAATAGCGATCCCACTAACGGTTTCTAAAGACTAGAAATATATATTGGGCTTTTGAGCCAGTTCAAATTGCTCCACAAATTTAAATGTACATGCTGCCTGGCGGCGAGAATATTACAAGATTAACATTCCGCAAGAGATTGTGACTAGTATTGTGGTGACAAAATAGAGTACCTTCCTGGAAGTAGACACCGATCTGACATTCCTTAATTCTAGAATCCAAAGCTAATGACATTGTGCTCTGCTAACTTTCGTGCCTGGACAAAATTTTATGTGACTTAATCAGACATCCGAAAAATTAGAACCCCCCAAGGAATCGTTCCCTGAGAGTTTAGTACGTCTTTTGGAACTGGGGATTTCTTGGTCAAGGACTGCATTTTCGGGTCTGTGTGAAGGTCCTAGAATTGAGTATGTTCCTAGAAGCAGCGAGCAAAGTTGTGAGTATACATGTGTAAGAAAGGCCATGGCTGGATGAATGAGAGTACACAGGTCTGAGTGTTATTTTACCGGTGTATTATCGTCACACATTTGCTGTCTTAAATTTTTTTTTACCTGCAGAATTTGTTACAAAATGCTAGAGTTTCTGTTTTTTCTTAGGTTAAATCAGATTTATTCAACTCTGTTCATATATTGACGAGAAAGAAAGAAATCTATCTATAACTTTTTGGGCCATCATCAACAGGGGCTGGGCTAAACGTGAGCTGGGAAATTTTCTTGATTGTGTTTTTTTTATATATATATATATGTTTTTTCCACCTCTTGGGAGCTCTCACTGTATCTATCCCTCATTCCAACCTATTCAGAAGGGACCTAACCTAAGTCTTAATACTCCTATCCAAAATCTACGACAGTACCTCCAAGGTCAATCAAATGTACGTGGTGGAAAGGGAAATAATGCATGTTTGAAAATGCTTCCTATGGCAAAGCCTGTTGATAACATTGCTGAAATTTGCTTTTCACGTGCAAGTCGTGACTATAGTGAACAAATTTCACCCACTTTTCGGAAGGAACGGGCAATGGGTATGTTTGTAACATTTACCATTTTAGCCATGGCTCAGCGAAGACGCTTGACCAATGTTGACAGATGGAGAGCGATGGCATGGCTGCAGGATGATGTAGGGCTGCGAGAAGTTGCTAGGAGATTAGGAGTTGCCCACTCTGTCATACAAACTCTGCGTGATCGTTATAATGCAACCGGCAGTGTCGCAGAACAACGCAAGTCAGGACGTCCAAGGTCTACCACAAGACGGCAAGACACGCTGAGCCATGGCTAAAATGGTAAATGTTACAAACATACCCATTGCCCTTTCCTTCCGAAAAGTGGGTGACATGTGTTCACTATAGTCACGACTTGCACGTGAAAAGCAAATTTCAGCAATGTTATCAACAGGCTTTGCCATAGGAAGCATTTTCAAACATGCATTATTTCCCTTTCCACCACGTGCATTTGATTGACCTTGGAGGTACACACACGTAACACAGATTTGATTTATTGTCAGATTAACAAACATTGTTTAAGCATGCAACAAAATGGAGCAAAACTTTTTTGACTAAGTGTTCAGGTTAAAAAAAAACAGCTTAGTTGAAATGACCTAAAAATTGAAAGTGGCCTTTAACTTTTTTTGAGCAGTATATATATATATATATATATATATATATATATATATATATATATATATATATATATATATATATATATATATATATATATATATATATATATATATATATATATATATATATATATATATATATATATATATATATATATATATATATATATATATATATATATATATATATATATATATATATATATATATATATATATATATATATATATATATATATATATATATATATATATATATATATATATATATATATATATATATATATATATATATATATATATATATATATATATATATATATATATATAATATATATATATATATATATATATATATAATATATATATATATATATATATATATATATATATATATATATATATATATATATATATATATATATATAAATATATATATATATACTGAAGCACATTAAAAACGCACCACCTGTATAATCCAGGAACAGAGTGTGAAATGTAAATATAAGTGTGTACAAGTTTACATATTTGGAATCTTTATTCATTTTCCTATGAATCCATGCTGGTCATTAATTTGTACATTTGATTGTTATGAAATTCATTGCATTCTGTGCAGGCAAGGGAGAAATCCAAAAATACAAAAAAAATGCAAGTGCGTTATCCTGCTGGAGAAGCTGCAATTCTGGATAAATTGTGAACGCAGGAGCAACCAGTGCATCCAGAACCTCATCTCGATATGTCACAGCATTAACATTTCCACGGAAGACGTGAAGAGGCAAGCGATGGTGAAAACTGAATCCTCCCCAAATGTGAATACTGCCACCTCGAAATCGGTTGACACAGCAATCTGCAAAGCGCTCTTCACACCGTCGCTAAATCCGCATACGTCCATCTGCAAAGGATATGTTGAATCTGTTCTCGTCTGTGAATAGGACAGCATTCAACTGCAGTCTAGTCCATCTGATATGTTGCTCTGCCCATTGCAGGCGCTGCTAACGATGTCTGTGAGTCAAGTTTGGCCCAACATAAGGTCTTCTTGTAGTAAGGCCTGTATCTCTGAGTCGTCGTATGACTGTCATTCGAGAATCTTGCCGATGTCTACCCACTATTGCTCTTGCTGTTTGACTTGCCGGGAGAGTCAATTCCTTAGGTGACTCAGCACAATATGACGATCTTGCGCAGGGGTAGTAACTCGTGGTTGGCCACTCCGAAGTCTATCCCGGGCACTGCCAGTGGTTCCGTAACGTTCATTGAGACGTACAATAGTGCTGTGGTGGCAATTCATCCTTCTGGCAATGGCCCGCGAGCTCATTCCGGTCTCCAACATACCAATGGCTCGTTGGCGGTCGTTTTCAGATAGTCGTGGCATTTCAAGCACATGTACTGGGTGTTTTGTCTCAACGGCCTTTTTATACCGAGTATACTGCCACAACGCGTACACATTTTCAGGGTCATAGCTGTTGAGAATCGTGTTGCACATGTAACTTTCATCGTTTTCATGTAGTCTGTACACACACCCATGGGTTGAATCTTGCACTTTCCAATCCAGCAGCCATTCGCTCTCTACCGCATGGCAAACACGGGGAAAATCCATTCCCACACTTTTTTTTGCCAGCTTCTCGGCATCAGTATATATAATAGTGGTGCGTTTTTAATGTGCTTCAGTATATATATATATATATATATATATATATATATATATATATATATATATATATATATATATATATATATATATATATATATATATATATATATATATATATATATATATATATATATATATATATATATATATATAAAAAATAACTCTGATTAAACAAAATACAGACTGCTTGGGGTGCAAAAAAAAATACTGATAAGGGTCTTTTTTTTTAAATGGAATCGAAGTCGGTAAAGAGTGTAGAATACGATTCCAAACTTTATGTCATATGAATAGTAAAAAATGTTTTTGCCCGACTACACCACCTGGTCTGGAATACCCGCCTGGGCAATAACCTGACAATCCAGCTTCAAAAGAACAGCTAGAATACACAACCATGCTGAGAGAATCACTACTAGAGCAATGAAATCAATCCAAATAAATAATACTACAAATATCCATTATTTGATAAAGTGCCTGCAGAGTACTACAACTGGAAGACAAGTTTGAATGGCTATACAGCCCTCCAACAAATTTTAGACTGACAACGTAGATGCCTGAGAAACTGTTTGCACAAAAAACGGCATTACTTATCTTCATTGTCCCAAACTGATGCGTGATGCCATATGATGATGGATGGCATCCGCATGTCTGGTTTTGTGTAGTGTGTAGATGTGTTCAGTCAAAACAATGTTCATGCAACAATAACAGGGCAATCCACATAGGACGTCAGTAAACTCACGACGTATAAAGTCAATGAGTCTTGAAACAGCCGTTGACGTTTTTCTTCATTATTTATTGTGGACGCCACAGTGACAAAATGGTTACGCAAATGTGTAGGCACATCAAACAGTCATTATCACAGCAACATTCAATACAGCAATAAACGGTAGACAGCATTACAATGATGAGTCAGATGCATGTTATATTTCATAGTGCTGTAAATGTAGTTAGGTGGAAAACTCCATCCTTTTCTATAACAGCCAGGAGATAACCAGATGTATGAGATCAGTTCACTCTCCTTAGTTTGACTTCAGCAAGACAGACACGTCTGCCGAAGTATAAATAATGTCCTCAAGAATATCCTCTAGATAATAAAGGTTTTCTAAACCTAGTTCATTTAACAAAGTAGCAAGTAATGGTCCTTGGTACATGCATCAACCGATGCAGTACAATGCAGCGACATGTGAGCTGGGAAAGAACATCTCGTGACGACGACTTTCGCAGACAGGCTATGAATCGAAATCGCTCACGACCCAAAATCAATAGAGTTAATGAAAAAGTCAATTTACCTTGCTTTCATGAAATACACAGAAATATCACGCCTCCCGACATGTGGGAAAACACTAGAGGTATTATCTCGACTAAACGAAATATCCATAAGAGGACTACACATCCCTGACAGAACAAAAAAAAAGCGGAGATCCCCTCTTCAACGAGGCATCTCTTTCGCCATTCCAAATCGCTCACTCCCACTAGTGGTGGGCGGAAACCGATCGACCAAACAACAAGACAAGTCATGCGCAGTCCAGCGCAAAAATGACCACAGCTCAAAAGTTAACTGCATTCGATACTAACGCGAGAAGACAAATGCTTACCGAGAAAAGTGACTATAGATTTCAAGCAGTTGTTGCCCTTGCGTTATAAAACAGATATTGAAATAAAACGATGTTGCGAGAATTTATCACGCAACATATCACCACCTCCTCCCGATAAAAAAAAGATGTGGAACATATTTTTTTTTTTCAATATCAAAGAGCAAGCGATAAGCGGCTCAAAACGCACGAATTATGCGCTGATAATTAATTAAATTGCCAAGGGAGGTGTCACCAACACACATCACGTTAGCATGTAAACACAATATACGTATGCA
Source organism: Oreohelix idahoensis (assembly GCA_024509875.1). Classification (NCBI taxonomy): domain Eukaryota; kingdom Metazoa; phylum Mollusca; class Gastropoda; order Stylommatophora; family Oreohelicidae; genus Oreohelix; species Oreohelix idahoensis. The sequence goes on along the minus strand of JAMPIV010020835.1, from coordinate 55,090 downwards.
AGTTACTATAATCATCATTAAACAGCATACTCTAATATTGTCTTTAAAAATGGATGTACAAATCTGATAGGAAAATTTAAATAGTACATTCTTTGACATGTAATGACATAAGTACATAGTAAAGTTAAACTACATGACGATCCAGGACATATGCTCTGGTATTCCGAGGGTAAGTACACAATCTAGAACTCGTAAGGTAAGTCCTCAGCTCAACAATGACATTCTGAGAAAGTACAAGCAATATAATGCTAATTAATAACTAATATGCTTCATAAGGTACAATACATTATTAATAATTGTGGCTGTTTAGTAAACTAACGGCCCTTATATTAACTACTCAGTCCTCCTCTATCATTTTAAAAAAAAAACGAACAGAAGAAGATGACAACAAAGCACGATAGTGTGTACATATAAAGTAAGTACAGATGTGCTAATCTATTGTAGAAATATAGGTGTGTTATGACTCTGTAATATATAGAAATATAGGACAGAAGTATTAGTTGGAGTCATGTGGGCATCTAGACAAAATGTCAGCCATCACATTATCCGCACCACGGATAGCTCGTACCGTGAAGTGAAAAGGTTGAAGAGCTATAGCATATCGAGTGGATCTCGAACTCTTCAAATTCTTAGTCTGAATAGCTGTAAGAGCTTTCTGATCAGTCTCTAGAATGAAATGTGCGCCCAGGAGGAATCTTTGTAGCTTTAGAATTGACCAAACCATCGCTAACAACTCACGGTCTAAAACCGAGTAGTTCCTCTCTGCCGCATTTAGTTTTCTAGAAATGTACATAACAGGATGCAGAGTATTTGCATATTCTTGCATCAGTGCTGCTCCAATCCCAGTGGATGAAGCATCACTCCGAAGAACAAAAGTCCTATCAAGAGTAGGTAATCTTAAGATGGGAGGAGAAGAAAATATATTCTTGATTTGGTCTAGTGAAGATTGGCATTCTTCAGACCAACGGACCAGATTAGGCGAACCTTTCTTCAACAATGTTGAGAGAGGTGCCATGATCGAAGATAAATTTGGAATAAATCTCCCATAAAATTGAATTAAAACTAAGAGACTCCTAACTTGTTTCTTCGTTTTAGGAACAGAGATGTTCAGTATTTTGGAAGTATTGTGGTCTTCTGTCTTCAAGAGACCATGACCAACACGATGACCCAGGAAAGAGATTTCACCAAAACCAACGAAAGCTTTAGAAGGTTTTGCTGTCAAATTATTCTCACGTAGAGTGGACAGTAAGTCATATAACCCTAAATAGTGATCTTCCCAGGTATCACTGAAGAGACAGATGTCATCTAAGTATGCGATGACATCCGAACGATGTGACAGAATTCGACGCATCATGCGAACGAAAGTGGCAGGGGCGTTCATGAGACCAAAAGGCATAACATTCCATTGAAATAGACCCCTAGGTGTAGAAAAAGCAGTAAGAGGTTTGGCATGCTCTGCTAAAGGCACTTGCCAATAACCTTTAGACAAGTCAAGTTTAGTGAAGAATCTAGAATTAGAAAGTCTAATCAGTAGATCTTCTAACAAAGGCATCGGTTCAGCGTCGAACTTTGTGACCTGATTCAATTTGCGATAATCAACGCAAATTCGTATGTTCTTATCCTTCTTCCGGACAATAACCATGGAAGAAGAATATGGTGAAGTCGATGGTTCAATTATATTTAATTGAATCATTTCATCCAATTCCTTTTCCACTTGCGACTGAAAGTGTATAGGAATAGGATACGGCCTAACCCTAATTGGATTATTGTCGGTAAGAATTATGTCATGTTCTATGACATCTGTGTGTCCAGGAATGTCAGTGAGAAACATCCTGAAATGTTTGTAACATCGACGAGACTTGTCGATGTTCGTCACCAGAAAGATTAGGAGAAACAGAAACGTTTTTCCAAGATTCCGTGGAATGTAATGGAACCACTGGAAGGGGAAGGTTGACATCAGAGAAGGTAGCTTCCTCATCCTGAATGACAGACAGGGATGAATAATGACCGTGAGGTGCAGGAGCATCATCCGTTGCCTGGAAAATAGGCAGCAAATAGTCCGGACGTTCGTGAAATTCCGAAAGCATGTTTATGTGGAAAGTTTTATGCTTTCCATCAATATCGACCACATAGTCAACATCGGAAATCCGAGAGACTATTGCATACGGACCTTTCCATGCAATAAGAAGTCTATTTTCCCTACTGGGGAGTAGGACGAATGCTTTGTCACCTGGACAAAGTTGTCGTAGACATCTATTCTTGTTAGCAAACTGCCTTGCCTTCTCTTTAGCAATTTCTGATGAAGCAGTTGCTAGCTTACATGCCTCAATGATCTTTTGTCTAAGAGCAATGACATACTCATATGAGGATTGAGTTTCATCGCTAATATCATCGGCAGTGATGAGATCGTGTAATAAAGACATAGGGCCGCGTGGACGCGCGCCAAAGACAAGTTCGAAGGGAGAAAATCCTGTGTGTTCATTAGGGACTTCTCTATAGGCAAAGAGAGCCGCGGGTAAAACCCTGTCCCAATCTTGAGGATGATCTTCAGTTATCTTACCAAGCAAAGTCTTGAGCGTTCTATTCAGACGCTCAACTAACCCATTAGACATAGGATGGTAGATACTACTGAGAGATCGTTCAATATGTAAGGTAGACATTACCTGTGACATAGTGTCAGATATGAGTTGAGTGCCATGGTCTGACAATATTTCTCTGGGGAACCCCAAGCGAGAAAATATCAACCAAAGAGCATCTGCGATATCTGTAGTAGATATGCTCTTAAGAGGAATAGCCTCTGGCCAACGTGTGCACATATCGACACATGTAAGGATAAACTGATGTCCTCTGGCCGACTTGACCTTAAAAGGGCCAATAATATCTATGGCCATTTTCTGAAACGGCCGAATAGGAATGTCAGCAGCCTGGATAGGCGCAGCATGTCGTGGTCCTCTAGATTTGACCTCCTGACATACCTTGCATGATCGGCAGTAAATACGAATGTCCTTATTGACAAAAGGCCAAAAGAAAGCCGCAAGGACTCTCGACTTCGTACGGGCAAAACCCATATGTCCAGCACATTGCGAGTCATGAGCATGTTGTAATATTTGGACTCTCATGCTCTTGGGAACAAGAATTTGCGAATGTGCCGACGTAGTCGAATCTTGTACCATACGTACAAGTACGCCGTTTCTCATTGCAATCCAAGATTTTCTATTTGTATCCTGATTCGGATCACCTTTCTTCGCAAGAACGAAGAATTTTTTTAAAGAAGGATCTTCTTCTTGCAATTTTATGAAAGAGTCACGAGTAATTACTAAGTGACTATCTTGGCTATCAACTTCATTATCACTATTCAGTGAAGTTTCGGGTGTTTGTAGAGCTTGTGCTCTTGTAACTACTGCATTTGTAGCTTGCATGTTATTATCTTCCCAAGCAGCAATCTGCTGTGGGGTACACTCCCTAACTCCGTGAATACGACCAATAATAAGGTCCGCAATAGGATTAGGTAAGAGACAAGCATGCACATCTCCAGTAAAGAAAGGAGTGGCAATGCGAATTACAGCAGTAGGATATTTTTCTAGAGTGCCGCCAAATGTGACACATTTAATAACCCTTCCTGTAGCACAAGATGGATCTACAAGCGATTGTCTAACACCAATAGTGGTGCATCCGGAATCGAAAAGTAGTGAGACCGGAGTATCATTAACAAGACCCTTATGTAGAATTAAAGAACCCCTCCCGTCATGCGCAACAGCAGCAGGAAGAGCGGGAAGTGGGTGACCACAACTCAAAGTAGTTATGGTACCCGGTTCGAATAAAGTACTGCATTGGGGGCATTTGTTTGCTCTCTCAAAGTCAAAAGCAGAACTAGTGACAGCGTCAAAGTTTTTACTATCAACAACATGATTACAGGCTCCCTCAGTTTCCTGTTGTACAGCATTAGCCTGCTGATATCTCTTTTTTTTGTGTTGAGATCTACCCCGACTATTATTACCTCTGAAGTTATCAGAGTTATTATTATCTCTGCAGTTATTATTGTCTCTATTGTAATTGTTATACTGGTTCGAATTCCAGTTTCCACGATTACTATCATGTTCACATTGATGCGAACATCTATTTGTTTGGTTCTGAGGTCTTCGGCAGGAATAACCTCTATTACCATATCCTCTTTTGAAATGCTTATAATTATTAGGGTGATAGTAACGACCACTATCAGGTTGTCTCCAATTCTTCGAAGAAGAATCACCATGAAATTGGTTTCCATGATTTTGACAGAAATTACCGCTGCCCTTTCTATCAAAATTTTGTTGGGATCTACGAGCAAAGTTTTGACCATACGGAGCTGCCGAAGCAACTGGTAAACCTTCTTTCACCTTAGAGTTACCCATGGTTATGTGTGGGTGCGCAGTTACGTATTGGCAACAGAAATCTTCCATTTCTTTTATTGTTTTAGGTTTACGTTCATGAAGGAAAGCAAGGAAAGACTCATTGACAGACGACATGACTTTGTCTCTAAGTATTAAGTCCATAAGTCCTTCATAAGTTTTTTCCGTCTTAGATAGTTCAACCCATCGTGAGAAAGTAATGCGTATTCTTGCAATAAACTCGGAGAATTCAACTCCATTTTCAGGTAACATGTTTTTAAATTGTAGACGATAGCCGTCTTCGTTAAGCTGATATTTCTTTAACAAAGCGGCCCTGACAACCTCATAATTGCTCTTGTCAGGTTCATCCACCATATTTAATATACTTAGAGCTTTACCTGTCAGTATCCCTGATAACTGATAAACATATTTTGCTTTGTCTATGTTATGAGCTGTACATGCTTGTTCAAATCTGTCCAGATAGAACATTATGTCATCACTGGAAGGACTAAATGTTGGTAACTTAATCTTAAAAGTATCATTATTAGCCTTCCAGAAGATGAACCCTTGTTTGAATCATTACCATTACTCATGCTCGTCAATTTCAATTTCTCCAACTCTAAAGCTAAGAGTTTTTCTTCATGTTCCATTTTTGCTTTCCTCTCATCAGACTCTCTTTGTAACTTCCTTTCTTCAGCTTGAGCCTGCATTTGAAGTCTTTCATTTTCAGCTTCTTTTTCAAGTCTTTTATTTTCAGCTTCTTTTTCAAGTCTTTTATTCTCAGCTTCTTTTTCAAGTCTTTTATTCTCAGCCTCTAGCTGTAGCTTTCTTTCCTCAGCTTCTGATTCCCTTTTTTGTTTTTTCCATTTCCATTTGGAATCTCTTTTCATCCACCTGCATCTGCAGTTTCTTTTGTTCAGCTTCCATATGCAGTTTCTTTTGTTCAGCTTCCATTGCTTTATCATATCGAGCAGTTGCAAATTCTTCTAACTTATCACCAGTCTTCCCAAGCAATTTACCCTGCTCAATAAAGTGCTCAAATGTAGACATGTTGTCTAACATATGAGTCCAAAACCTGAAATAATTAACTAATTTATTTCAAACCTAAGTGTAACAAGTCTTAATTAAGCACTTGTATATTCACATCACATTATATTATCCCAGTCTCTGTGGGAAACAAGTCTCCAATCAAAGAACTTGTATATGAAATATCAGCACTCAAATCTTGATCATAAGTGCACTTCTCATTCAATAGTGCACGACACTATTCATCATTCATTTATCATCAGTGTAGTAGTAACAGTGCATTAGCATAGCCCATTAACTAATTACTATAACTGTAAACAATGACTATGTAAACACATGCAGAATGTAAACATTGAAAATGTAAACAATACAAACAATGTAAACAATAACAATGTAAACAATAACAAAGATCAGCAACAATACAAAAACTTTCGCAGAAATCAACTAAAAATAAAGCAGAAATTAATGAAATATCACAAAAAATGTGACGATATCTGCGATAGAATTAAACAAATTACATGACACCACAGTGTATAAACAAAAATGTTGTATGAAACTAAATTATAGACAAGAGTAGGCTAACAAATACAAACAAATCACAACAAAACTAAAGAATGTGAAATAATAACGAAAACAATATTAAAACATGTCATCACAGCTAACATAAATAGCAACAGAAGTCACTTAGCAAATTCCAGTATCGGAAATTTGCAAACCCTACAGAAAACGCTCACAATAGACGACCTCTATGACGTGGCATAATCTAACGGAGACACCACCCAACCGAGAATCCGCTGAAATATAAACATATAAATATACAAATAACATATAGACATATAACATAAAGAATGAGATGATACACAGAAGACTCAGCAGAAGTATAAGGGCACAGTTTACATACAAACAGGCCACTTAACTTAAAGGCTTCCAATCGTAGAACAGCAGAAAAACGGATGTCAATCAACGTCCTAAAGAGCGAAGCTCCAACGATGATGGCACATCTGAACTGCTTCCACTGCTAACACGATGGTACAAGAGCTTCTGAAATACTGTGTGTTGAGTTGTTTCGGCACTTGACCTTCTAATCCAAAAGTAAGTTGATGGAAATCGGTACTTGGCCTTCTTCAGAAAACAACCCGTTTCAACCGGCACTTGACCTTCACAAAAAAACGACAGCACTGGAACCTTGACAGCAGCAACTTGCTTGACTTGCGTAAAAGATAACAGCAGTCCGAGTTATCCGGCAACATGTAACAACGCCGGGTACTGTCAAATTCTTGTTTCCGTCAAAAAGTTGAAATTTTGACTTTTACCGGGCAACGCCGAGTACTTTGAAAATTTTGAAGATGTTGACTGTATTGAAGAATGTTAATTTCTTGAAGGATGCTGATGAATTCTTGTTGAAAATGAAGTGGGTAAGGGACCCCGTGTTTGCTAGTACCAGAATCAAACCAGCTTATGGCCACCAAATGATGCGTGATGCCATATGATGATGGATGGCATCCGCATGTCTGGTTTTGTGTAGTGTGTAGATGTGTTCAGTCAAAACAATGTTCATGCAACAATAACAGGGCAATCCACATAGGACGTCAGTAAACTCACGACGTATAAAGTCAATGAGTCTTGAAACAGCCGTTGACGTTTTTCTTCATTATTTATTGTGGACGCCACAGTGACAAAATGGTTACGCAAATGTGTAGGCACATCAAACAGTCATTATCACAGCAACATTCAATACAGCAATAAACGGTAGACAGCATTACAATGATGAGTCAGATGCATGTTATATTTCATAGTGCTGTAAATGTAGTCAGGTGGAAAACTCCATCCTTTTCTATAACAGCCAGGAGATAACCAGATGTATGAGATCAGTTCACTCTCCTTAGTTTGACTTCAGCAAGACAGACACGTCTGCCGAAGTATAAATAATGTCCTCAAGAATATCCTCTAGATAATAAAGGTTTTCTAAACCTAGTTCATTTAACAAAGTAGCAAGTAATGGTCCTTGGTACATGCATCAACCGATGCAGTACAATGCAGCGACATGTGAGCTGGGAAAGAACATCTCGTGACGACGACTTTCGCAGACAGGCTATGAATCGAAATCGCTCACGACCCAAAATCAATAGAGTTAATGAAAAAGTCAATTTACCTTGCTTTCATGAAATACACAGAAATATCACGCCTCCCGACATGTGGGAAAACACTAGAGGTATTATCTCGACTAAACGAAATATCCATAAGAGGACTACACATCCCTGACAGAACAAAAAAAAGCGGAGATCCCCTCTTCAACGAGGCATCTCTTTCGCCATTCCAAATCGCTCACTCCACTAGTCGTGGGCGGAAACCGATCGACCAAACAACAAGACAAGTCATGCGCAGTCCAGCGCAAAAATGACCACAGCTCAAAAGTTAACTGCATTCGATACTAACGCGAGAAGACAAATGCTTACCGAGAAAAGTGACTATAGATTTCAAGCAGTTGTTGCCCTTGCGTTATAAAACAGATATTGAAATAAAACGATGTTGCGAGAATTTATCACGCAACACAAACCTTTTAGATATATAAGCAGCGCCTCTAACGACAAGCAGCGCCTCTAACGACAAGCAGCCCATTCGCACTATGGACGGGAACATGATTGTTATAGCCGCATGATAACAGAGAAGCTAAAAGACACAACTCATTGTATCAGACCTTGCACAGGAAAGACGAACATATGAAGAGATGCAAACAGCCCTAAAATAGTTTCAAAGCAAAAAGACTCAGAGAATATTATGATCAAATATAACAGAATCATATTTTTATCTTTGTTGCACCTTTGTATATGATTGAAACATCATTATATAAAACAAACAGCCACAGGAACCATCGCTGGAAAAGCATATGACTGCTTGATGTAGGTTTCCTGCAAAGGGACCAGCTGCGAAGGATCCTCCATGCTGCATAAGGTGCCGAAAATAAAATGATGATGATTAATTCTTTGCTGAGAAGTGTGATAGAATTGTCCGTTGTGTTTTTCTCTTCTCTCCAGAATTATTAATCTTCCTCTCATTTTACGTACTGAATCATGTGCGCCACTCACTGTTTACACTTTCTCCCTTTCATTCATGTTATGTCTGGGTTTATTTGACCATCCCTTGTGAGATTAGACACAGGCGGGGCAATATTAGCCTTAAGTCATGATGGTCAATTTCGTGTAGCGATACCAGGTGTTTATATGAAGATAACGACAGTAAACTGGAGCGCCCGGATGAGCACGTAAAAAGCAGAGATTGGTTTGTCTTATCGCTTATAAGGCTATTGTTACCCCTGACGTTCTGTCTGGAAAGATAAATAAAAAAATGTGTTGGAGACATAGTCAACCAAATAATTGACACAACCCAGGTTGTTACCTGATAAGTTGTTAAAGTTTGCATATGCCGTGCCCAAAAACAGACGGTAAATATCATCTCGTGACTGATTAAGACACGCACTTAAGATAACGAAAGGGATTTTTGGAGCACGAAATGATGTACTAATTTCGGGCAGATTCATTGTAGTCATTAGTTACGGTAAGTTTTCAATCAGGAAATATATTATCAGTGTTAGATCTATGATGTGGTGAGTTGTAAATATGATCAATATCAACGGAAGAGACAATACCTTATGTGGGATTAACTTTTGAAAAATCACATCTTATGTATCACGCAGGAATATTCCATGAGAGGGATGGGGATAAAACCTCTACTAATGTCAGACACTGGAATATGGTTGGCCTGGCACGGATAATGTTAAAATACAACATCTGTGTTAGGACTTCACCTCCACGTTGCAATGTGGATGCGTGGGCTGAGTGTTGCTTAAAATTTACACCATTTCAAGATTACGGCACTGCTAATTCAAATTGTCAAGAAGACAGTCCGACACGCCAGGATAAGGAATAGCATCAGGATTCTAACTCAAAGGACCAGACAATGTATTTGAGCATCTTCTGGACTTGCACAGTAAGAAAACTCTACATTTACTAATACGGAAAACCCGGAATACTGGGAATCTAACCGCGAAGTCATAGTGCGGTTCAATGGTAGAGTAATACCCCAAACCACGTGTAAGAGACCAGTTGCCGAAACTATTTCCCTGAGCCAGAAGTCTATATTGCCTAAAGTTATTTGGGGTTAGTTGTATATTTTATAATCGTATATTTTGAGGTATTAACATGTGCAAATTGCTAGTGGTGTCCAAGTTAATACGATGCTGACAACCTCATTATATAGAATGATGGTTTCATGAACCATCACTACAAGAGCTGGTGACTGCTTCCTGCGGGTTTCTCATAGAGAACAAAAAGCAGAGGTAGTCCCAAGTTCCATATGGAGCAGGGAGTGGACGGTAATATAAATAATGTGCATACGTATTATATTAACCCTTTTAAACAGCGCATATGTATATGTAAACATTTTTAATATAAATGCAATGAGTGTTTTTCGCTCACTGGGATTAACATTAATGCTCAGATAGGGTAAAGTTCTTAGGCAGATGGGATGGTGCAATGAAAGGGAGGGATACCTGATTTTCGTGTCAGGAATCCCAATACTCAGAAGGGATATTTGTTTCTCCTCATTTTATGATACTAGTCGGTGGTACCAACTGTAAGGTACTAGTGTGTGGAACACGTGTGTGGTATAAGTAGCCTTCAATCAAAGCTAGACATCAACATTAGACGGCTCTTAAAATACGTTGGACCATCTTCGCAATTACCCCACAATATTACGAGTTGATTTAATAATTTTTTAGGAACTTTGGCGTTTTAAATACCCATAAACAGAGCTATTGAAATAATATTTTACTGAATTAAATCACTTGGGGGCATCAAGAAAACCAGTCAAATTCTCTTCACCTCATAGATGGTCTTTGAAGACAAACAGTTTATTACGTATTGGATAATATCAGCTGGTGTACTTTTTTTCTTATTCCTATGAGGCTCCCTAGAACTGAAGCATCATTCTTCAATTAAAATTTCTGTCAAAAGTAATCTTGAGCGAAACGTAGACATCTTTGAAGATCCTCAGTAGACGCTCTGAATTTTGTCTACTGACAAAACACTACCAAAATTCTGGTCCTTACATCGCAGAATGAGTAGGAAAAGTATAAGCCAACCAATTCCTAATATTCTCAGCTCGACAGGTGTGACATAATATCCTCAAGTGTCACATTTTCCTGTGACATCCTGTAATTCGTTAGGTGCTCTTCCTTTTCTTTTTTCCCACCTCTGACAGTATGTTGTTTTTTCGATTTTTTGGTTACACTTCCTTCCTTCAATTCTTGTCATGTCGGAGCTTCATCGACTATCATTACTGATCATGGTAATCAATGATGTTCGTTTGAACAGATATTGACACCTGGATCTGCGTAAACACTTCCAACTAGACAGGAATGGGAGCGCCCGATTATACGTAAACAGCGCTTAAATGGCCGGGTTGTTGCTTGAAAATAGTTTACTGGACCAGGTAAATGATATATTCATTTCCGGGCAGATTTGTTGTGCGCACTCGTTACGATAAGTTATCCATCATGAAAGAGATGTGATAGATCTATGAAGTTGTGAGTGTAAACATGATTAATGTCGACAAAAGACGAAATACCTTATATGGGAAGTGACTTGTAAAAATCACAGTTTGTGTGTCACGCAGGAATCAGACAAGCCAGAATAAGGAATAGGATCAGGATTCCACTTTAAAGGACTGGACAACGTGTTGGGCATCATGTGGACTTACACCACAAAAAAACTCCACCTTTATTAATACGGAAAGCCCAGAATCCTAGGAACCTGAACATTAAGTCATAGTGGGATTCTATTTGCAAAGTAATACCCCATACCACGTGTAAGAGGCATGAATTCGGGGTGAGTTGTACATTTTATAATTCAATATTTTGCAGTATTAATATATGGAAATTGCTAGTGGATGTCCAAGTTCATACGAGGCTGGCAGCCTCAGCATATAGAATGATGGTTTCATGAACTACCGCTGCAAAAGCTGGTGACAGTTTCATGCTAGTTTCTCATACAGATCCAAAAGCAGAGGTAGTCGAAAGTTCCATATGGAGCAGGGAGTGGATGATGATAGAAATATTGTACATACTTATTATATTAACCTTTTCAGCCAGTGCAAATGTATATGTAGACATTTTTTTATATAAATGGAATGGATGTTTTCCGCTCTCTGGGATTAATATTGATGCTCAGAGAAGGTAAAGTTCTGACGCAGATTAGACAGTGGAATGAGGGATGGAGGAGGGGGCCTGATTCTCATGTCAGGAAACCCAATACTCAGGAAGGTATTTGTTTCTCTGTTATTTCGTGATACTAGTCGGTGGTACCAATTGATCGTACTAGTCTGTGGAGCAAGTGTGTGGTATAAGTGGCCTTCAATGAAAGATAGACATCAACATTAGACAAGTCTTAAAATACGTAGAACCATCTTCGCAATTACCCCACGATACTACGAGGAACGTGTTGCGGCCACCAGGCATGACCAGTGACGAGAAGAATCAGCCACAACTTGCAAAGAACAAGCATCGGCTGGAGCAGACGCCAAAAACACTTTACTGGCAGCTAAGTACACCATCAGAGCTGCCAAGTGAACTCTTTTCCTTTAAGACAATTGTTCAACACCTATCCAGATCATCACCAGTGATGAAATTTTAAATATGATTAATTCACCCCACCACTATTTGTTTGACATTGTTAATTATAATTACTTATTAAATTTGTTATGTGTATATATGCAAATTTATAGTTGATTCAGTCATTTTGAGTTAACTGCACCAGTTTGTTTCAGTCTAGTTAAATACATATAACAAAGCTAATGAAGTAATATTTTACTGATTTAAATCATTTGAGGGTTCATCAAAACGAGCAGAATTCTTACTCCTCATAGAAGGTCAGGGAATATGGGAAGTTTACACGGCCTGATTCCTATCAGCCGTAGTACTTGATTTCTTAAATTCCTATGAGGCTGCCTAGTATTGAAGCACCATTCTTCAATTCACATCTCTGCTAAGAGTAATCTTGAGTGAAAGGTAGACACCCTTGAAGATTCTCAGTAGATACTCTATAAAGTCTGGTCACAGTTGGACCATCACTGCAGAGCAAAGGGAATAAATCCCGTGACAACATGGATAAACCTGAAGACAGATGCCAAAACAGACAAGCATTACACGATCATTATATTATTCCGACAGATAAAGGTGATAGAGCTGCTCGCCAATAAATTAAATACTGTATCCTGGGAAACGACATAAGAGGCAACATATATTTTTACCTCATATCCAGAGAAAACGTTGTGTGCACTTTAGAAATCAGTAGAAACACCGCCCTAGATCCTGATGGTGTACATTATCACCACATGAAACAGCTTGCTGTCTATTAAATCCAGAAATGCGATGGCTCAGTAACAAGCCTATATGCGAGTAACCACAGATAAAAGTCATCCCCTACACATGAACATAGCTGACATCAAGGGAGTACGAATAAAGAGGGGAATGTCATGGATGGCGCAGGCTGAGTCGACTATTCGACAGGTGACCACAATTGAAAACATATTCAAGGGAGAGGAGTGGAGTAGGTCTAGAGAGAACTTGGCGACCTACCAAGAGGTCATCATCAGCCTTGGCAGACAATGCAGAGCTTGGGGCAAAAAAAAAGCAGAACAGGAAATTGATCAACTGATAAATGAAAATGTTGGGAATAATGATGCCGTGGTGTACACTGATGGGTCTGTAGCCTGTGGTGGGAAATTGGGATGGGGCTTCTCGGCTAGAATTAAGGGCATGATCATCGCTGAACGTAGCAGGGCCTACATAACAAAAACCTCCAGCATGAGAATAGAGGTAGAGGCAGCTACTGCTGCTTTACGGTGGTTGTATGGAACTTCATTGACAAGAACATTTATTGTGTCAGACTCTCAGTCCATGCTTCGGAAGATCCAAAATGGATGGCTTCAGCATGAATGGAAAACCTCCATACCAGCCTCAAATCTTCAGGAACTGATGTGAATCACATGTCCTTGTCATGTAGGGGTACTGTCGTGGAATATTCTAATCCACATATATAAATTATTAGGTAAATATGAAGCCTAACAAATAAAATTAATAAAGAAAAGAGCAATGGTAAATAACAGTGCTGTCACAAAGAAGGTACTCGAAATCCCCCTTGTTTTCTACTTCGTCGGCAAATTGTAACGCTTTCACGTTGATATTAAAGGCCTTCTGCAACATACACGCGTTTCCCAAACACACAATAAAATGTGCTGCCTTTCTAAGAAAAAACCTTGAAATATGCAAGTTGACCTAAATTTTAAATTCCATTCATGTCTTTTTCTACACTATGTTACCAAAAACAAAAGACAGATGGACTAAAGGATAGCGAGAAGGGAGAGGCAGAAAGCCGAACACTAAACACGCGTCTCGCTATTAATGCCACCCCCAACCCGCGTCGCGCGATACACAATTACTACTATCACGCGTGTTAGGCTACAAGCACTAACTTTTTCGGACGGACAGTGATAAATTCACTACCCTTCCCAGAGTTAGGTTTTAAAATCATAAAAAAACGCTTATTAGGAAAGATAACATTATATGGGTTTACGTTTGAAAACATTACAGTACCCAGACAGCACATCTTCGAAACAGGAGGTAGAAGGAATTGCATATTTTGAACGCAGCCACGTAGCTCTTTTAAATTTGGATATTTGGGTTCCTTAGGGCTTGCTGACAAAGAATATGTAAAACGTTACGCAAATAGTCCAGGAATTAATAAATTATAACCAAAATAAAATAGTGGGGATGCCTGACAACATGGAATCATTTCTGCTCATAAAATTTTTTTTAACGTGTTTGAAAAAACCTTACGTTACAGAAATAGCCTACCATGTAAACTCCAAATTGATTGGAGCGCAACAAATGAAAGACTAACCACGATTGGTCGGGCTATAAATACTATCTTGGTTGTTAGGGAGACGTAGGAAGGTAACATTTTTTCAAACACTTGTCGAAACGTGGCTCGATTGGCCAGACTCGCTGATATACTCACTTAGGAGCGTTAGTTCGAGACCACTAGTGCAAATAATCTTGATAAAGCAACAGTGCGTTGAAGCCAGCTCATATTTGTGTTAAATAAAAGCCTGGAACATAAGCAGATGGGAATTTGTGCCAGTAAATGTGCCAGAATTCATTGCTAATCAACGTATCTGTGTTTATTCTATGAATTGTGGTAAGCTTGAACCATTCAGTATCTTTTAATGAAAATTGAATGTAAATTGTTAATTTATGCCTGTATATATATGTGTAGTTCAGTGGCAAACAGGAGATAAAGCCTATAATGCTCCAGCCTGAACAGAGGGTGTCGGAGGGAAGTAAAACGGTATGGAATGGCCAAATAGTACACTGACACCTGGATGATTGACTAGAAAGAAATAATGTTGGAAGTGCAGAGGCGTGGTAACCATTAAGGAGGTAAATACTGGTATAAAGTATTTCAGATGAAGCTGACAGTTGGCCTAACGCTCTGAACTCAATGTTTGTGATGTATTGTGATCAGTGTAAAAAGAGAGTATAAGTTAGTTATGAAGTAGAAGGTACTTCCTTCTTGTTTACAGGGACCGTGGTCTTGATGGTACTGAGCAGCACCTGGTCAGAGCTTTGCTGAATCCAGAGTCGGACAGCATACTCCTTGGTCTTTTTAGCTATCAGTGAGGTGTCTCCAGAGCCCAGGGGAGAATTCGAGCAGAGGAGTCCTTTCCTGCCGCCATCACGCAAGATAAGCTGATTTGGCCAGCTGAGCTCAACATTATGCCCCCTCATCTTGAAATGACTTTGTAAAAATAACATTCAGAGGGGAATTTAATTGTCTTAATATCAGGAACTGAGAACATCTCCAATACTAGTCCCAAAAGACAAACTATTGAAGTCATGATGACAAATACCAACAGAGCTTGAACAAAACAAAACCAGTATTACCTCATATTACCACTACACAACTGACACACATAGGATATTTTTAATAATATATGTCACTACAATATTCATATTGATAAAGTCTGTACATATACTTGTAATTAAAATTGATTGTGATTCCTGGTTCCTTTGTATTTGAATCAGGACACATATACCTTTATGATAACAATGAATACATATTGTTATTTGAAAAGTTATCAGTGACTCCTTAAGATATTCTCATAGAGTGTTATATGTATGTGAGTGTCACAGTGTTGTCAAGAGTAGTGGATTAAATTAAATTGTTTATCTGTCTGTTGTTGTGACTTACACTTCATCATACACATACCCTAGACACATAACGTAGTCATCACACTATTCCAGAATAATTCTGACTGAGATATATAGATATGTGGTAGCAAGTAAGGTTATCTATAATACACTACTCTTAATAGATATAGATACCTTCACAGCTGATCTCAGTCAGTACACTAAGTCCCCTATAAATATTTATAACATCCCACTTCACCACAGGTACGCGGCAATGAAAAAACTGATAGACTAGCTTCAAGAGCACCTAAAGTTGGTGCATTGGATATGGATAAGAGAGAGATCCTGAAGACAATTAATGATCGCCTGTTAGAGAACGACACTGCAATCGATGAATCATCACGGATGAGATTGCTGGAGTTTGGCGTTAGGCGTCGGACTGGCAGGAATTGAATGTATGAGAGGATGCGTCCGGCGTATGTACAATCAGTGCGCAACAGGAACTGTTAGCATTCATACCCTTCGAAATTTGCAGAAGGAGACTGAGCACCTGTGGGTTTGCCCGGAGTGCAATGATGTCGATTCTGAACAACAATAACAACAATAGCAATAAAGAAATAGCTAGATGACACGGGCATAAGAATGTGGTGAGTGATTTCAACACCAGCATACTGAATGCTAAGGTGCCGGACGACTGGTTACATAGTTACGTACGGCTACTTCCTAAACCTGGTAAAAACCCCACATTTCTCAGCAACTATAATTATCACAATGCCAAATGTCTACGGTAAACTACTAGAAAAGTTAGTCGCACGGAAAATAATAAATCACCTCGACAATGCACATATCCTACCTGATATTCTCGTAAGCTATAATCCCATGAAAGTAACATAGTGTAACAATGAAACTTCTGCTTATGATGTGTACGAGGGGTTCCAGGGTAAACGAGAAACGGTTGCTGTAGCAATTGACCTAGAGGATGCTTATAACAGTGTGAACTGTACAACATTAATGCACTGTGTAATGGCTGGCGGCGTTAACCCCTGGCTAACAAAATGGATAGCAGCTGCCTTAACTGAGAGATCAGTAGCATTTCGATTGGGAACTTGGACGTCAGACCCAATGTCAATTTGCCCGGGACTACCCCAGGGTTCTCCACTATCACAGGTGCTGTTTAATATCTATACAGCAAAAGTAGCCACCATTCAGCCAACTGGATTGGGATGAACACTGACCTTTAGTTGATGACATACTCATTTACAGAATGGGCTCTGACCGACAGGAAATAGTAGCATACATGGGACACCACAGGAGGTGTTTAAGTGGTGAGAGGAAACTGGCTCCAAAGTCAATCCTTGAAAGGCCTGCATGATGTTATGCTCATTGAACAACTCCTTAGTGAAAACAGACCTTCCATATATAACTCTCAATGAACAGAAAATTGAACGGAACGAATAGTTGAAATACCCTGGAGTTACATTCGATGGCGAGCTATCGTTTAAGTACCATGTTGAGCACATCATACAGAAACACAGGTGAGGTCTGGCAGCCCTGAAAATAATGGCCGGGGTGTGTTTGGAGCAGAGATTACTATTTCTTCTTTATCATCAGCTAGTCATATCGGTCACTGAGTATGGACTGGGAATACTCACGCTATCAGTAACACAATGTCAACGACTAGAACGCATTCAAAAGGAAAGGGTGCGTATAGTCTTAAGCTGTATGCAGTATACCCCCATTGTGACAATTAGGTATATGCTTGGAATAGATCCAGATATGCGATGGCCCAGGCAAAAGCCTATATGCGAGTAAACCACAAACAAACGTCACCCCCTCCATGGAAACGTAGCTGGCATTAAGGCCGCAAGAATACAGAGGAGGATTCCTGCATGGCACAGGCAGAGACAACGATCAAGCAGGTGACCACAGCTGTAAATATATTCACAGGGGAAGAGTGGAGTATCTCAGCTGAGCACTGAATTAACTATCATCAAGTCATTATCAGCCTTGGCGGAGAGTGTAGAACTTGGGGCAATGGGACAGCGGACCTGGTAATTAATCAGCTGATACATGATCATACTTACTTACTTACTTAGTTGTTCCACTTCTACCATGTCGTGTAGAGGTTTGGAAGAGAGAGCGCCAGACTATCCTATCGGCTGTCTTTCTCTCCTGGCCTGGTTCCATTCTAGTCCTCGGTCCTTCAAAGATTGTCTAATGTTGTCCTCCCAGAGGACTCTGGGTCGTCCTGGGGGTCTGGATTCCTGGCTCTTTGTTTCCCATGCTTGTCGTGGTAGCCGATCTTCTCCCATTCTGCAGACATGGCCAAACCATCTTAGTTGGGACTGTTCTACTCGGGTTTGCAGTGGGTGGGATTTCAGGCCTTGACGTATCGTCTGGTTGCGGACCATGTCTCTTCTTGTTACTTCAACTACCTTCCTCAGATACCTCATTTCTGAGGTTTGGATCTGGCTTTTGTGGCCCATGACTCGCATCCATATGTCAAGACTGGGACATAGGTGTAGCGGTGATACATGATTATGCCGGGGATAATGATACCATTGTGTATACAGATGGGTCTGTGATCGTGTGAAATCAGGTTGGGGGCTTCTCTGCTAGGGTAATTGCAGAATGGTCGCCGAACATAGCGGGTCTTACAAGATAGCAACTTCCAGCATGAGAATGGAGTTAGAAGCGTTTACTACAGACTTAAGGTGGCTAACTGAAACTTCATTAACAAAGGTTGTCATTGTGTCAGACTCTCAGTCCATTGCTTCGAAACGTTAAAAATGGTTGGCTACGGCATGAATGGAAAACATTCATAGAAGCTTCGAGTCTGCAGGAGCTGGTGTGGATGTACTGTCCTGGGAATGCAGAGGTATGCATAGCTGACTGACTAGCATCAAGAGCACCAACAGTGGGGACACTGAATATGGATAACGGAAAGATACTGAGATCAATTAATGATACTGCAATAGCTGAATCATCAAGGTTAAGATTGTTGGAATTTCGCATGAAACGTAATGCTAGCAGAGATGGACATATGAGAGGATGCATCCGTCGTGTATATAACCAGCGAGCTACAGGAACAGTTAGCATTCAGACTCTTCGACATATACTGAGGGAGACTGAGCACCTATGGGTTTGCCCGGAGTGCAATTATGTCAATTATGTTTAGCATTAAAATTAACTAAACAATTGGATGATCTGGATTTTGCTGATGACTTGGCTCTTCTGTCCCATAACCGTAATCAGATGCAGGTCAAATTGAAAACACTCGATGAGAGGTCACAGCAACTGGGTCTGAAAATACACAGGGAAAAGACAAAAATAATGAGAATAAATGCAGGTAATGATAACAGGGTTGAACTTGAAGAAACACCAATACAAGATGTAGAATCGTACACATATCTTGGCAGTAATATAGACAAAGTTGGAGGGACAGACAGCGATATCAAAGTAGGAATACAAAAGGCAAGAGGAGCTTTCATTGCATTGGGAAACATATGGAGAACAAGAGAAATAGGATCCAACACGAAAATAAGAATCTTCAACTCAAATGTGAAGTCAGTCCTATTGTATGGCTCGGAGACATGGAGAACAACAAAGACAACAACCAAAAAGCTACAGACTTTCATAAATGGGTGCTTGCGTAGAATAGAGGGATTAAAATGGTATGACAAGGTTACCAACGTGTACTGATGACAAGAACTAGACAAGTGCCAGTGGAACAAGAGATGAGAAGAAGACGTTGGCGATGGATAAGACACACACTGAGGAAACCTGTTGATAGCATTACAATGCAGTCCTTGTTTTGGAACCCCCAGGGCAAGAGAGGCAGAGGTAGACCAAGAAGCACATGGAGAAGAGAGCTGGAAACAGAGGTGAAAATGATGAGGAGAACATGGAAAGAACTTGAGATGATGGCACGTGACAGGAGGACTTGGCATGTGTTTGTTGAAGGCCTATGCTCCTTTGGGAGTGGAGGGTTATGAATGAATGAATTAAAATTAACACTGCAGAGCAAGGCGAGAAGTCCCGAGACAAGAAGAGATCAAGTGATAATAAGCAAACTGAGATCCAGCTGCAGAAGACTCACATACCACCTGATCAACATATGAACATTCAGGCAGAGAGACTCGTGTCAAAGAGAGGAAAACAAGGAAACAGAAGAGCTGGTCATTAAAGACTGTCGATTCCACGAGAGTAGCAGATTGATAGCATGATCTTTATTAATCCTTTAGAGAGATACAGTGTGTGACGATGACAGAAGCCTAAGTCAGACCGGCACTTTATAAGAGAAACAGATGTAATTACATGAGAACGAACTATAAAGACGAAGGATGCGTAATTTTGCAAATCAAGACAGATACTTTAATCAAACTTACTGAAGTTGGTTTCAAACAAACTAAAGACGCTAAGCGCCACCTCAGGCCAGACGTATGTCATGCTGCCAGTGGCTAACGGAGCTCAGATATTAACTTTAAAAAAATCTGTAACGGTCAACAGTAAGTCTTAAGACTTTAAAAACACATTTTTTCAGGAGTTTGTGCAATAGTTTATAAGACATTTACTGTTGCTACAGAAGTGTATGTATTCGATCCTGGCTCACATGGGTCTAGAAATTTAAACGTTAGGAAAAGTGAAGATCTAAATTCATCAATCACAACAGTTGTTATGGCAAGTTCTCATGTGGGCAAAAATAAAATGAAGATACTTGTACTACATTCGCTGAATTTCTAAAATGATCAGAATTTAAATTTATTCAGACAAACATTAATCATCCAAACGTGGCTATTATGTGATTTTTATAATAACATACGTGTTAACATTTTATTTGTTGTACCTTCTGGATACTTGTCAGACCGCGGGGCAGGTTTTACTTTCTGAGTTTTGCACAATTTATAGCCATAAAAGCTAATCAAAAGTGACATTAATGTTGAGTAAATGCTGCATTACAGCTCCGACCAAACCGAACGTTTTTACAAAAACATTGATTTTTCTTCCGAAATGAGATGGCTTAACCTAGATTTTACTTTGAGATTTCAAATACAGCATATGCTTGTTTCTATTTGTAAAGTCTTTACATAAATAAAGACAATGATTGTGTCAGAGATGATTGCTAAAGCCGGAAAATTAGTGCCTGTAATTCTATGTCTCTTATTGTTTGCTACTTAGTTAAAAAGAAAAAGAAAAAAAAATCAAGAAGAAAAACAAAGGACCACAATGGATAGACTGCGTTCTTTTTGTTTCACACAAATGGCAATAGCTAGGTCGATGGAAAATGAAGCTGTGATCTAAGCAGTGCGAAAACACTTATAACTATAGATTAGTTCGGAAATGAGAAAATTGACACTGATTAGCTTGAAGAATAATTTAAGTAAAAATGTTAAATAGCCTGCAGCGAAGAAAGTTTACTTGCAACGATCCCTGTAAAGTTTCATTACAAAGTTTCATTTCTTTTTGTGATACGTTAACAATGATAATTTTTATGTAGCAAAGTTTCTAGTTATAATTGCTTGCGCGTGAGAGAGAACGAACGAACGAACGAACTTACTTTATTTTCAAAGGGTTGAGAATTGGGCACGCAGGCCTGTCTAACATTCTGCCCTTCCTTTCGCTCACCTTTCATACTGAATTCATTTATTCTCATATGCATGTTACATATCAATTTCAAGAAATTCAACGTAAAGTAAAATAATAATATAGCACACTCATATTAACATTACTTACTTATGAGCATGACATAACATATGTTGAAAAGTACAAACATCGTCATTAGAACCTACAGTTGATGTTATAAGAAAAGATAATCAAATTAGGGGGGCATGTAATCAGAATTCAGAAAGTATTCAAAAAGTCTATGATTGTATGAATAGGGACTGAGGTTGTTTCTTAGGTTATGTGGAAGACAATTCCAAAGATGAGCAGCAGAGTACGCTAAGCTTTTCTTGAATAAGTCAAGCCTAGGCTTGGGCACTTGCAATCTGTTAAAGCGTAGACTGCGTCTTTCATTGTAATTGAACATTGGCCACAAGAATGCTGGAGCATTGTGTGACAGGATTTTGTGAACAAATTTAGCTTTGTTAAACAGAAGGCGCTTTCTTAAGGGCAGTATTCGGAGGTTTTTATAGAAATCTACACACTGAGTTAGGCAGTTGTCAGAGACTAGACGCACTGCACGCTTTTGTAGTGAACGGAGTCTCTTTGTGTTAGACATTGAGCAACCATCCCAGATTGTGGAGCAATAGTCAAGGTTTGCTTGTATGTGAGATATATAGAACAATTTTCGTGCATCTTCATCTAGGAAATGTTTGATTTTAGCTAACTGGTAAACTTTCTGTGCCGTTTGCTTGATCAGTGCATGTACATGTGAGTTCCAGTTTAGATGCTGGTCAACGATTATACCTAGAGTTTTATGTTCATTAACGTTTTGAATTAGTGAGGTACCAATGTAGATCTGAAGTGTTGTTGTCTCTGAATTTTGTAATTTTTGTCTAGTTGATATTAACATGCATTTCGTTGTAATGATATTTATTAGCATGCGATTACCGTTGCTCCACTCAATCAGATTATCTGTATACTTTTGTAACGATAGTTCGAGTGTTTTACAACTTTTATCACTCTTGTAAACAGTACAATCGTCCGCAAACAGATCACAGGATGAGTGCTTGATGTGAAGAGGAAGGTCATTAATGTATATGGTAAAAAGTAGAGGACCAAGTATAGAACCCTGAGGAACACCAGTATTTATTACTGCTGGGCTAGAATATGAGTTATTGTAAGAAACTACATGTTTTCTGTCTGACAGGAATGATGTAATCATTGTCATCAGTTGAAAGTTTATTTTTGATGTTTCTAGTTTTCTAATTAAAATAGCGTGATCTGTCATATCAAATGCTTTTTTAAAGTCTACAAAGACTGCCCCACACATGTTATCGTTGTTAATATTTAGGTGCCAGTTGTCTATCATCTTTGTTAGAGCAGTGTGACATGAATGTTTAGGCCTAAACCCCGATTGACTATCAATTAGCAAGTCGTTGTTAACTAGGTGTTGTAGTGTTATTTTGTGAATGTGTTTTTCCAGTGGTTTGGATAGCGATGATATTCGAGAGATTGGCCTATAGTTACCAAGGTTACGAGTATCAGAGGAACCAGGTTTGAAAAGAGGATATACCTTAGCGACTTTAAAGTGCAACGGGAAGTAACTCTTTGCGATACATAGATTGTATATGTATGTTAGTGAATCACTAATTACTGGCGCAGCATAGCGCAGTATTCGATTACTGATTCCATCAAGTCCTGATGAGTTGTTCTCTTTAAGGCCTAGAAGATAGCTGTACACTTCATTAACTGTCATATACGGAATGTCGGATGGGACTGTGTTCGTGCATTTGTTCTCACTGAATGCTAACAATTGGCCTAGGTCACAAGGATAATCTGGTATCGTAGATTTAAGACTGGTTATTTCTGCCTGAAAGTAATCGCTAAAGTCCGTACACGTAAATGAGGTATTGCGGCTTAATGAGTCTGGCGAACTTCGTTTGTTTGCTAGAGTGTTGATTGCTTTCCACATATCTTTACTGTTTGTTTTGTTCTGAATTAAGTTTTTAAAGTATGTTTTCTTTTCCCTACGTATTAAATATTGTACCTTGTTTCTTTGTGCTCTGTATGTGTTAAAGTCCTTATTTCTGTGAGCTCGATCTCGCTGCCTCATGGCTTCCAGCACTGCTTGAGTGATCCAAGGAGATTTGATCTGTCGTTTCACACGAACTTCTTTAGCTGGTGCATGGTTATCAAACACACAATGAAAGATACGTGTCCAGTGAGCTATGGCGTCATCGGGATCAGAAAGCTGGTAAACATTGGCCAGAGGTGCAGCTCGCAAATCATGTAAAAATAGTCCATGGTTAAAATTTTTGAAACTTCTAAAATTTAATACTTAAATGTTTATTTCTGGGAGCTTTATATTTATTCTTTGATCACGTGCAACATATTGGATAGGGGTCACTCATTGCTACAATAGGAACAGAGCATTCTAGAATGTTATCTGTACAGGTGACGTAGATGTGGTCAATTGTTGTGGATGATGTTGTTGTTACCCTGGTAGGCTGGTTGACTATTTGTTTTAAGTTGTAAGATAGTATGATGTTTTCCCACGATTGGTTTGTGTTATGCATGTCAATGTTGAAGTCACCCAAAAGAATAATTTCTTTGTCAGTGGTAAATACTGTGTCCATCATAGTGGTGAAATTTTCATACCAGATGGTTCCTGCACTGGGATTTCTATAAAGATACCCGATTAGAAATTGTCCCTGACTGAGTATTTTTATTTTTAACCAAATGCACTCGGTCTCTGCTACCTCTAAATCACTTCTGCGGCGAAAACTAATGGAATTGTAAATATATACTACTATACCTGTTTCTAGCTTACTACTTGAGTCTTGTCGAACAGTTGTAAAGCCTTGAAGTGTAATATCATCATCTGATATTTTGTCATTTAAACGACTTTCCGAAAGTCCAAAAACATGAACATTTTTATTCAGAATTCGTTTAAGTTCAGGAAGTTTGCCTAATAGATGGTATATGTTTAGATGACCGAGTCGTAGACCATCCTTAATTAACCATTGTGTCTGATTTGTATGCATTTAACTTTGGAGAGGAGGTTTACAAATATCAATAACAAAAGCAGCGTTAACACAAAAATCACGAATATTTAGACTGATTAACTTCACCAAGTAAGTGAAAGTAAAAATGTTAGTTCTTAATATTGATAACAGGGCTGTTGAAAGTACCAATTTGGTAGATTAGGACGTGAAGGATGATGCATGGGGTAGAATGTGGTTGCGGGATATTCGTGTGTTCTTGTTGTGGGATGGGAGTCTGCTGACCAGTATGATCTCCCGGCAGAAGGTAAATAGTCCAAGAGTCTTTGATGTAGTAGGAAATTAGGAAATGTAGGGTACAGATGTTGATAATTAGGAAGATGGTACAAATGCGATGACGGGGGGTAGGTTTCTTGTGTCTGTGACATTGATGGTTGGAGTGAGGATGTATCAGGACATGAAGACTGAGTTTGTTGAGTTGCTTCATTTGTACACTTTTGAGGATAGAGTCTATCACATCGTTCCTGTTGAGTAAGTGCAGAAAACATAGGTGGTTGTTGCTGTAGGGAGACATCACAAGCTGTTCCCTGCACTTCGCGATTTATAAGAACAGGTGTGATTTGATGTTCCTGATTATGAGATGATGTTGAGTGGGTGTTGTTAGAAGTAGTAAGTAATGGTGGAAAGTCAAGGTCATAATTACTATCTGAGAAGCAGGTATTCACTGTTGATAGATGACTGGTTGGATTTTGAGATCCTGGTGTGTGGCCGACTCCTTTGAAGGTGCGTTCTGGGTACCTTATGTTTGTTGCCAGCTTGCTGATTCCTTCAGTAGATAAGGCAATATCACCGCTGTAAAGAAGTTTTTTAGGGGCTCCTGATTTCGCAAGGAAGTACGAGGAGTGATCAATGAATTTATAGTTGTGTCTGACACAGTGCCTCTTAAGTTTAGAATTGTTGATATCAATGGATTTGCGGTAATGGCTCTGACTGGAGGAATAATGGACGAGAAGTAGATTTTCGCATTAGGGAATAACGAATGGAATTTTGATGTGATTAGGTTTAGATCAGCTTGGGATATTTCAATATCTTTGAGCGAGTCTGATAGACCTATATGAGTAGTTACTCTGGTGACAGTGGGATCAGACGGAAAACGTTTAAGGAGTGACAGTAAGTCCTGAGTGGATGCCCAGTTCTTGAAGCGAACAGTGACCGAGTCCATATCGTTTGTTAACAATCTAGATTTTTGTAGTTCCTTGACATTCTGGTCCCCGAAAATAAGATGCTTCCTTTTATTCTGAATCCTTGTGTTGGTGCCTGTGATAGGACGTGCGTGTTCTTGTGTTACCTGTGTGCTCTGATTATTGGATTTCTGATAATAACGTATGCTGTGAGTTAGTCGTCTTGGCGGAGAGTGCCGATTCGAAATGTTTACCGGGATTCTGCAAACATTGTCTGCACTGTCTGTAGTGAATTTCGGAGAATCCAGGACACTTTCTTGGCTGTGATGGAGTTTTAGTTGCGTAATGTTTTGCTCGTATTCGTTGCTAGTGTTTTTCAGTTTTTGACACAGTTTGTCCGTTTTCTCTTGTGGTGTACAAAGCTCCACCGTATACTGCTGGCTTTTTTCATAGCTACTTTTAAGTACCGTATGTTCTGTCTGAAGCTTTTCATACGACTGTCTTAGGCTGTTCAGCTCTGCTCTAAGTAAATCTATCTCAGACATGATACTTGTAAATACATCATGATGATATGCTACTTGTAAGGGTTGTGGTGATGATGGTACTGGACCGCTAACAACAAATTATGTGAGTGAATGGTGATCCGCCTCTGTGATTCCATATTCTTTTTCTGCTGTAACTGGTCTTTTCAGCTCAGTTTGTGAT
Organism: Oreohelix idahoensis; assembly: GCA_024509875.1. Classification (NCBI taxonomy): domain Eukaryota; kingdom Metazoa; phylum Mollusca; class Gastropoda; order Stylommatophora; family Oreohelicidae; genus Oreohelix; species Oreohelix idahoensis. Next base: position 28,959 of record JAMPIV010020835.1, on the reverse strand, counting down.
AATGTGTTGCATTCATCAATACATGGCATATGTGGTTCTACATTGTTGTCAACGGGTGTATGACAATGAGAAGATATGTCTGGTAAGTTGGAAAGAGCTAAGTTGGGTGTGATGGCCTGTCGACTGACTCCAGCAGTAGTTGCAGTTATCCATAATTTGTTTAAATCTTTCTGTATCCAATTTTTCACAGCAGTCTCTGAACCTTGAATCATGATCTTGTTAGAGGTGTTATAAAAATGGAGAAAAACATCGTCAGTGGAAATAACATCTTCCACGTATGCACCACTAGCATCTGTTCTTGACTCAATAAGGGCATTTGATTCATAGTACATCTTTGAAAGACTTCTCAGAGCCTCATACTCAAGCAATGTGGAGAAATTTAGTATGGCACACTGCTTGTTGTTTTTATAAGTTACATTCAATGAAGGCATGCACAGGGTGTTATCTTTAGTGATCTTGGTCTTTTTCTTCACCGCTCTTGTCACGTTTAATGTGTAATTTTTTTGTTTTTTGGTTTTAGGTCGAATAGTGGTGACCGAGTTCACGTGTGCCATTGTTCCTGATAATTAGCTATAATAATACTGAAGCGAGTTGAAAGAAATCAAGTAAATTTGCTTCTGAAGGCCAATTTAGTTTGTTACATTCGACATCTTGCTGGTTTTTATAGCCTCGATCTATTAGTTTGTGGATATTTAGATCATGTTTCATCATACTGTATAGAAATTTGAATCGGCTAATGTTTTATCTTGTCATGCTGAGCTGCTTAAATGCAAAGTGACGTAAGTTGCGTTAATCGCTTTTATTTCACGTCACCATATTCATGCACAAAAATAACCAAGATGGCTGATGGGATCGCTGAAATGATTGTGTATTCAAAAGTTCTCGCTCGACGAAGAAAATACTCACAAAGTATCTACATATTCAGTTTGAAACTGTCAATGTCTTCAAACATAAAGATGTTGGCACGAACATATCCACTAAAAATCTGTAATTGGATTGTTGCTCCTGGCGCTACGATTACGACACAGCTATAATAATGTTCAGAATTATTGTGAGAGAGAGAGAGAGAAAGAGAGAGAGAGAGAGAGAGAGAGAGAGAGAGAAAGAGAGAGAGAGAAATATAGAGAGAGAGATAGAGAGAAATAAATTTAAAGAGAGTGTAAGCTGGTTGAACGACTGCGCGAACAGGTAACTAAGAAGCATTACAGAAATCAGACAAAGTTGTAAACATTATCCAACAGTTTTCATCGTAAGATTGCTTTTTAAAAACTATGAATATTTCCAATGAAACGACATCTATAAATTGTGCTTCCTGTTTCAGTATTTGTTATATTTTAGCCTGAGAATGATATGTTCAGTACAATCAAATGTATTTATTCAGTACTTGTTAATGGACTTATTGAAAGAGAAAGTTGAGTACTTAACCAGATAAACTGTTTATCTGCACTTTTACAACTACCATGCAAACTGGCGATGATGATCATGTCGCTCCTCAACTCTTTGTTCCTTGACTTTCTTTCGTGCCATGATGTTAATCTGTCCAAAGTCTTCTTGTCGACCTCTACCTATTTTAATTTTAAAATTTTCTGCTGCCACTATCTGTTCCAACTCACCTCTTCTCATATTTGGGCACAAGATGGTGTACAAATTCCTTCTATTATGGGCAATAAGCTTCCTTACGAGCACTGAGGCCTTTCACGACATCCTCATTACTCAGTCTATTTGTCTGTGGTTGTGGTGAAGTGGGATGTTATAAATATTTATAGGGGACTTAGTGTACTGACTGAGATCAGCTGTGAAGGTATCTATATCTAATAAGAGTAGTGTATTATAGATAACCTTACTTGCTGCCACATATATATATATATCTCAGTCAGAATTATTCTGGAATAGTGTGATGACTACGTTATATGTCTAGGGTATGTGTATGATGGAGTGTAAGTCATAACAACAACAGACGGATAAACAATTTAATTTATTCCACCACACTTGACAACACTGTGACACTCACATACATATAACACTCTAAAGGATATCTTAAAGGAGTCACTGATAACTTTTCAAATAGCAATATGTATTCATTGCTGTTATGAATGAATATGTGTCCTGATTCAAATACAAAGGGAACCAGGAATCACAATCAATTTTAATTACAAGTTATATGTACAGAATTTCTCAATATGAATATTGTAGTGACATATATTATTAAAAGTATCCTATGTGTGTCAGTTGTGTAGTAGTAATATGAGGTAATACTGGTTTTGTTTTGTTCAAGCTCTGTTGGTATTTGTCATCATGACTTCAATAGTTTGTCTTTATGGGAGCTAGTATTGGAGATGTTCTCAGTTCCTGTTATTAAAACAATTTACTTCCCCTCTTAAGTTTATGTTACAATGTTATTTTAAGATGGGGTACATAATTTTGAGCTCAGCTGGCCACATCAGCTTATCTTGCGTGATGGCGGCAGGAAAAGACTCCTCTGCTCGATTTCTCCCCTGTGCTCTGGAGACACCTCACTGATAGCTAAATGGACCAAGGAGTATGCTGTCCGACTCTGGATTCAGCAAAGCTCTGACCAGGTGCTGCTCAATACCATCAAGACCACGGTCCCTGAAAACAAGAAGGATGTACCTTCTACTTCATAACTAATTTATACTCTCTTTTTACACTGAGCACAATACATCACAAACATCGAGTTCAGAGCGTTAGGCCAACTGTCAGCTTCATCTGAAATACTTTATACCAGCATTAACCTCCTTAATGGTTACTACGCCTCTGCAATTCCAGCATTATTTCTTCTAATCAATCATCTAGGTGTCAGTGTACTGTTTGGCCATTCCATGCAGTTTTACTTTCCTCCGACACCTTCTGTTCAGGCTGGAGCATTATAGGCTTTACATCATGTTTGCTACTGAACTACACATATATACAGGCATAAATTAACAATTCACATTCAATTTTCATTAAAAGATACTGAATGTTTCAAGCTTACCACAATTCATGGAAACAAACACAGATACGTTGATTAGCAATGAATTCTGGCACAAATACTGGCACAAATTCCCATCTGCTTATGTTCCAGGCTTTTACTTTAGCAAAAATGTGAGCTGGCTTCAACGCACTGTTGCTTTATCAAGCTTATTTGAACTAGTGGTCTCGAACTAACGCTCCTAAGTGAGTATATCAGCGAGTCTGGCCAATGGAGCCACGTTTCGACAAGGGTTTGAAAAAATTTTAACTTCCTACGTCTCCCCTAACAACCAAAGATAGTATTTATAGTCCGACCAATCGTGTTTAGTCTTATATTTGTTGCGCTCCAATCAATTTGGAGTTTACATGGTAGGCTATTTCTGTACGTAAGGTTTTTTCAAACACGTTATAAAAAAATTTTATGAGCAGAAATGATTTCATGCTGTCAGGCATCCCCACTATTTTATTTTGGTTATAACTTGTTAATTCCTAGACTATTTGCGTAACGTTTTACATATTCTTTGTCAGCAAACCCTAAGGAACCCAAATATACAAATTTAAAAGAGCTAAGTGGCTGCGTTCAAAATATGCAATTTCTTCTATCTCCTGTTTCGAAGATGTGCTGTCTGGGTACTGTAATGTTTTCAAACGTAAACCCATCTATTGTCATCTTTCCTTATAAGCGTTTTTTCAGGATTTAAAAACCTAACTCTGGGAAGGGTAGTGAATTTATCACTGTCCGTCTGAAAAAAAAAGTTAGTGCATGTGGCCTTACACGCGTGATAGTAGTAATTGTGTATCGCGCGACGCGTGTTGCATGCGTTCCTGATTTTCAGCCCTCCCTCTCTCTTTCTATTTGAGTCCATCTGTTCGTTCGTTTTGGTAACGCAGTATAATTAATGTTAGGATTAATTTAGGTCATTACGCAGTCTGCCTCTCAATGTTTTTCCAAGAAATACAGCACACGTTTCATTGAAGAAAGCGGGTAATAATATAGTAGGCTTTTACTATCAACGTGAAAGCGTTACAATTTGCAGACGAAGCATAAAACAAAGGGGATTTCGAGTACATTCCTTGTGACAGCACTGTTATTTTACCATTGCTCTTTTCTTTATTAGAATTTATTTGTTAGGCTTTATATTTACTTGATAATTTATATATGTGGATTAGAATATTCCACGACATCTCCCCTTTTAAAACAGACATTATATGTCAGTCCTTTATTCTATATACACATAGATAAATGTAAGTCAACTTGACTTTACTCTGCTGTGGTGCTATCATGGTTTTATGTAGTTGGGTCCATTCAGAGTAGGCACTACTCATGAAATCTGCCTCAGACTTCTACAACCAATAATATATTTCGGTTATGTTACTGAACAGCCGCAAGTGTGAGTGCTTGTCTTAATGCTGCTTCGCAACCCGTATTCACCATTTCTCTTCTCTGAGTCTGCGCAATGATATGTCCAGAGAACATTATATTTCCCTCCAAATGTACGTTATGAGGAGATAACATATACCTGGTGATAGCAGAGTTTTCGTAGTGGATCCCATAATCTTCTTATTATCCTGTATGAAACATTCGGAATATCCTCAATCAAAGAGGCAACTCAGGGATTCATTACGTTCCTCCGAAATGTTTACATCCAACAATTTTCTCATCATTCTATAGAAGACACTAGGCGCATTCTTTAATCCAAATGGCAATCTATTAAACTCATAGTGTCCTTCTGAGGTACTAAAAGCTAGGTATGGTCTAACCTCAGGCTTTACTGGAATCTGATAGTATCCTTTACTCAGATCCACTTTTGAGAAATATTTAGCTTTATTTGGTCTGGCTGTTGCGTGGGTGATTCGCTCTGAACAATGTTCCATGTGTTATGAATAAAACAATTATAAAATTCTGGCCATTGTTTTCTTCCTTGATATGTTAGTTTTAGTGCATCGTGCCTTTGATGGAAGATTAAACGAATGCGGGGGTGGAAGATTCCAAACAATACTTGAACTTTGGAATACGATTGATTTGATAAGTCATTTCATCGAGTCCGTACATTTAATTCACATGTACACATTTCAAATAGGGACAGAACATGAGTCATGCATAAATTAATCAATGGCGTAGACTGCTGGTTATGTGTCAATGTCCGTTATGAGGATACAATGCAGTATTGTCGTCAGAACATCACAGCTATATGCACGAGCAGATAGACATGGCTACCTGCCGACAGTGAGACTGCGAGTCTGAAATATATTCATACGAATTTGACGATTATTCTCATCCTTCTGAGGATTCTAGTTAAGTACTAACCTCCATATATTTCCTTCTCATATCGAGTTCTAGGACTGACCCTGGTCCATCAAAAATACACATAAAATGGCTATATCCTGCCATTAAATTGGAAGGTTAGAAAAACGCAGCTATTCAGCTTGGCGGTCAAGTAACAAAGGGTAGCGTTTCTTAGTTACCGACTGTGTCCTAAACAACGCTATACACGTCATAATCGATCGTGTATGAAGCGTTCAGTAATTGAAACATCGATCGCAATATATTAAATGTCTTAACCTTTACAATTGCACGTCTGGTAACCTTTAGCAGACGGCGTTAATATCATATACCGTAACAATTCCCTGTACACCGGGGAAAAAAAAAAATCGATAGATTTTTTTTTCAATATCTATCCGACTTAACCATTTTTTCAAAAAAAATTTAACACAATTGTGACATATGGCCGACGATGTTCTGAGTAGAACCGTGTTGCGGTCGTGTCAACTAACTATTTGTCATAGTCATCTAACATAAGTCACATTATATATCAATATTATACATATTATTATATCAACTAAATAAATGTCCAATGTTAATAGTGAATGATAAAATTAAATTAAAGTAAGGTCTGTCGTATTAGTATGTCATATAGGAATTAATTTGACTAATTAAAATTAAATTAATTAATTAAACTAAGAGTTAAATTATTAAGGTTCTAATGTAACGCGATGTTATGAGAGAAGAAAAAGACAAAATAAGTGAGAAGAAATAGAAAGAAATTCGAATATAAGTTTTAACTTAATTGTGTGTGTTAAGTGTTAGTGAATAATAACTATCTAATTTAACTAACTAAATAATGTATAGGTACATTTAAAAAAAAATTATTAATCTAATACTTGTGTGAGATTTATTTTCTCTTTTCATAATTTCTTCTTTTAGTATTTCGTTCTCTTTTTTTTTGTTCTTTCATTTCATTTTTTTCTCACATTTCATTTTATTGATAATAATTCAATTAAGAAGTTAAGTTAACTAATTAATTAGTATAGGATATGATGATCCATCCGTAGTCTTGATCCTGATGAATTCTTTTAGGCAAAAATGTTCAAACGTTTACGTTGGAAAGAAATGTCATTTATCCCAGCATCCAAGAATTAAGTATACACAGGAACATCAGTTCGGTTTGTCGTCAGACATTAGTCCATGATTGTTCAAAGAGTATTCATATCTCGTGTATGGACGTTAGACGAAGTTCCAATGTCAATATGTCTTTTAGTTCAATTCTGTGATGCATATAGTGTATATAAAGTTTAAATTGAAGGCAAGGTTAGTTCCTTTATAGTTAATACTTCGTTCAATCCAATGTAGTTATGATTGATGTAGTTTAAGAGTGTCAATATTGATTATTCGTCGTCAATAGGATTACGTGACAATGCATCTGCCACACAATTTTCAGTGCCAGGAATATGTTCAATGGAGAACTCGAATGGCTGTAGGATGATTGAATATCTGGCAAGTTTCTGGCTTGTATGATTTGATCGACGCAAGGATGCTACAGCACGTTGGTCCGTCTGTATGGTAAAGGGAGCACCGAGTAGGAATTTTTCAAGCTTCGTTATTGCCCAGATCACAGACAAAAGTTCCTTGTCGACTGTTGAATACTTTGTTTCTGCCGGCTTCAGCTTTCTTGATATGTATAAGGTGGGATGTAGAATGCCATCATGGTTCTGGAGCAGGCATGCACCAATGCCGTAGTTACTAGCATCTGTTCGTAAGAAAAATCTTTTGGAAGCATCGGGAAGTCTTAAAATTGGTTCATGCGAGAACAAATTTATAATTTTGTTGAAAGTTTCATTGCATGTACCAGTCCATGTCACCTTCACCGGCATATCTTTTTTTAACAATGAAGACAATACAGCCGTGATGGATGACAAGTTTGGTATGAATCTACTGTAATATTGAACAAGTCCTAACAAACTCCTGACCTGTTTCTTCGTCTGAGGAACTGCTATGTTTAGAATTTTGGAGACTGTACTAGGTAACGTTCGGATATATCCCGATCCAATGATATGTCCCAAAAAGGTTATCTCATTACACGCGATTTGCACCTTTGTAGGTTTAGCAGTTAGATGATAATTCCTTAGAGTGTCAAAAACATATCTAAGTCCCGAAACATGTTCCTCAAACGACGAACTAAACAAGCATATGTCGTCAATATATGTAATAACGTCTGGTCTACCTGATAAAATTTGTCGCATCAGGCGAATGAAGGTAGCTGGCGCATTAACAAGCCCAAAAGGCATCACATTCCACTGGTATAGACCTTGTGGAGTGGAAAATGCGGTGTAGTACTTAGCCTTTTCGGTCAGTGGTATCTGCCAATAACCTTTAGTTAAGTCTATCTTACTAAATATAGTTGCGTTGGATAGACGTGGCAGTAAGTCGTCGATAAGTGGATGTGGTTCGCTGTCAACTATAGTCTTAGCATTTAATTTTCTATAATCAACACATAGTCTAATGTTATTGTCCTTCTTCCGGACAATCACTAATGGAGAAGAGAATGGCGAATTACTAGTCTCAATGATTCCCAGAGACAACATCTGTTCAAGTTCCTTAGTAGTTTTAGCAAGGAAATGTAAAGGAACAGAATAGGGATGTACACGAATAGGTGTATCATCATTGAGAGTAATGTCATGACTGATAGCCGATGTGCGACCCGGGACGTCGGTCAACACATCTGGATAAGATTGTAATAGATTAGCAATCTGTAGACGCTGTTGCGGTGTAACCGTTGAAGAGATGGTTACATCCCGCCAAGATTCAGTAGGTTGAACTACTGGTACAGGTAACGGTAACTGTACCTCAGGAAAAGAAGATTCTTCTTCCTGGATGACAGATAAGTTAGAATAATGACAAGTGGATACTGTGTTGTCATCTAGTTCATGAAAAATTGACTGTAAGTGTTCAGGACGTGTATGAAATTGCTTGAGCATGTTAATATGAAATATCTTTTTGTGTCCCTTGATATCTAAGACGTATAAGAATAAATGACCAATAAGGAAAAGAAATGATGACTGACTAGAGCTGAGTCATCAAGAAATAAGACAAAAGGGTGAGCGTACACCATTATCTGCGTGGTGCAGAATCATGTACTAATTGTAACTTAAGATAACGGTGATGAAAATAAACACCATTATCACGCTCGATTACCCAACGAGCGTCTCGATTGTTACGAAATGTAACCATCGCCTGTCTATTCTGCCCATCGCATGATGGCAGAAGGCGAACAAACTTAACGTTTGCTGTATAATCAAAAAAATTTCTAAGTGCCTGCCAGGTAGTATCCTGCGGCAGATTTCGCACTAACACTGTGCGAGAATACGCACTTTTCCCAATATATGTAGTATCATTGTCACGAAATAGTGGACAATGATGATATGTATTCTTTGTCAAAGAATTAACATTCCTTTTCAACACCGACATTGTCTTTCTGTTGGATGTCGTATCATCCTGACTGGACTGAGGATGATACCTATCATCAACAAAGGTATTAAGTTTCCTACATGTCGTAGACATGTCCTTGCTGGGCAAAGTAAAAACTTTTTCATTATAATTATTTGTGTTAACTTTATGTTTCCTTTTAAGTCCAGCATTATTATTTAACCTCTTATTCTTCCTCATAATGCTTTTATCAATGTTGACAACGTCAACAGTTTTATTAGGATCAGTTATATCCTTAGTATGTTGTCCAATAGATCTATCATCTTCATCAATTTCCAGGATAGTACTGAGAGTGAAGTTGGAAACTGCCGTGCCACATGTATTTATGTTGTTGGCACGAAGTGTAGCCATATGAACAACAGCGTTAGCGTTGCTAAATGAATGCAAATTTTTTTTTTCCCAATCAATAATTTCCTGTGGGGAACAATCCTTACTACCATGGATGCGTCCCAACATCAGATCTGCAATTGGATTCTGAAGCATGCATACTTTTACGTTCCCTGTGAAGAAAGGAGTGTTAACATGAATAATAGCTGTGGGGTAAAACTCTATTGTTCCACCAAAAGTCATGCAACGGACATATTCCCCTGTTGCACAGCTAGGATGTACCAGCGACTGTCGTACACCAATCGTTGTGGATCCCGAATCCCTCAACACTGAGACGACGGATCGATTAACTAATCCCCTGTTAAAAATTAGTAGGCCTGTTCCATCGTTGACTGCAAGACCTACCTGTGGTATAATATGTCCGCAGTTAAGCACTGTTTCTTTCGCCTTCTGAAAAATAAGATTGCATTGTTGGCAACTATTTGCCACATTATAATTAATAGCAAAACATGCAGCAGAAGACTGTGTTGTGTTATTTTCAAGTGGGACCTGAGCTATAGGGGTAGTATTATTTGTAACTGCCGCCCCTGTATTATGGTTGTAATGAGATGATCCCCGAGAATGAGATCGATTCCGAGTATAATTGTTAGAATTATCTCGTCGTCCTCTATAGTAACTATTATCTCGATGTCTCGAGCCATGATTATTACCATTCCAGTTATTATTATTATTGGGAGTATGTGATCGATTATAATGAGTGTTATGTTGACCATTGTGGTAGTTTGTTTGAGGTGAATAATTTCTATCTCGTGATCTACCTCTGTTGAACTCATTTTTATTGTTGAAATCATTATTATGTCCCTTCTGAAAGTTAACATTGTGATTTCTTTGGAACCTGCTTCTGTCTACACTGTGATGTCTTTGTTTGTTATTGTGATTGTAGGCCATATTAGACGCCACAGGTAGAGGTTCTCTTAATGAGGAGTTAGAAATGGTTGCATTCGGGTGTGCCGAACAGTAGTTTAAAGAAATTTTTTCTAACTCGTCCATGGTACCTGGTTTACGCTCCTGCAAATATGCAAAAAATGGCTGGCTAACTGAAGATAATACCTTATCCCGCAGTAGTAAATCAACTAATTTGTCGTATGATTTGTTGACTTCTGCCAGTTCAACCCATCTATTAAATGTATTGCGTATGTTCGCAATGAATCCTGCAAAATCCTTTGGAGATTCAGGTAAAATTCCCTTAAATTTCAACCTACAGTGTTCCTCGTCCAGGTGAAACCTTCGTAAAAGCAAGGACTTAATAGCACCGTAGTTATTTGCTATTGATGGGTCAGCATTTTGAGAAGCTGTCAATGGTTCTCCAACCAAGAATTCATTTAACTTGAGTACCCATGACTCTTCAGGCAAATGGTTAGATTTGCAAGTCTGTTCAAACCGTGCCAGGAACGATGAAAGGTCGTCGACGTTCAAGTTGAAAATGGGTAATTTAAAGTTGTAGAAGTGTTTAGGTTGGCTGGATGATGATCCATTTTGTGCGTTATTATTCTGGTTTGCATCAGCACTTTGTGCTTGTAATCTTGCTGTCTCCAATTTAATACGCGCCAATTCCATTTCTTGTTGTAAAATAATTTCCTCTCGTTTCAATTTATTCTCTTCTTCCTGTTTGGCGATTGTTCTTTGCTCTTCTCTTTCACGTTGAGCAATCTCTCTCAGTCTATTTTCCTTGTCAATTTGCTTCATCTCACGTTCTGCTTCCTCTTTCTTTAATGCAGCCCTTTTCTCTTCTTCCTCTTTCTTTAATGCAGCCCTTTTCTCTTCTTCCTCTTTCTTTAATGCAGCTTTTTTCTCTTCTTCTTTTCTTTCATATTTTTCCAGTTCTGATTCAGCAAACTGACGAAGTTCTTGAGATTTATAACCATATTCACGACCAATCTTAACGAAATGGTCTATAGTAAGCATTTTGACTTTTATCTGTAAGTAATTATTGATAATTACTGATTAAAATAGTCAATAGTAGCTTCAGAGTAATTATTATACTTACTCAACTTAGAAATATTCAATATAAGTAATCACAATAGTACTGAACTTAATGTCTAAGTTCAACTAATAGACAATATTTTGTAACAATATTGTATCTAAATAATACTATATCATAAATAGTTATGATATCTGTTAAATATAATGTAATTATATCACACAATTAATTTCAATGTCCAATAATGTTGGGTATAATTCCTAGTAATTATATTGTTCAATGTACTAAGTCACTCTCTTAGTACCAGAAAAGTATATTAAATAATATACAATGGGTCTATTACCTCAAAGGTAGCTATAAGATTATTTATTTTGTCAATATATATATTATATTAGTATGACCTAGAGAACTATGATAAATTGTAGTGCTACTTTCTTGGACTATCACTGCATAATTATGCAATGTCCCATATTAACCTTAATTATCAGAAAAAAATTAATTAAATTAAATTACAAGTGTATTATTGCATATAATAGCATATTATTAATGTAATATTAATATATATCATGAGGACAAACAACACAATGATGCAACTAAAGGGTACAAACAATGTCAAGACGCAAACAAGACATTTTCACAATTAAAAATGAATTTATGAACTAAATAAAATAAGCGGAAATGTCACAGACCAAATGAAGGGTCAAGGTTTGACCGGAGGTCAACTGAATATTCAAGGTACACACAAAAAAAAAAAATGACTGCGAAAAATGATGACGTCACAGGACTCATAACGGACGAAAATTTAACAATCATAAAATAAATGATAGTCAGAAGAGACTGGACGAATGGTAACGAACATGGTACAGAACTCAATAAAATTATTAACTGAGTACGAATAAAATACGCCAGTTATCTACTGAACGGTACAGCTAACACAAATTGTCAAACGGTAGCAAATTTGGACAGGTCGTCCAATGGCAAACCTCAATGGGGCTTCCAAAAGTGCGATCGTTTAACTGCCCTAAGAAACGACCGAAATTAATTCAGGCATCGTGAGAGCCGCAGAATTTAATTTCGGTTCATCCTCCCTACCTCCCACGAATTAACAACACATTAAGACCACAAAAAGTACATTAAACATAGATAAAAACATGCCGATGTAGGCAGAGGACAATGGACTTAGTTAGCACTGTTTGCAATACCAACAGTTAAACACCTAGATTTATCTTTACCGTTGCTTCGATCAGTGCTAGCGGTCGTCAACGGCTAGGCTAAAGCCCCTGACTGTCTGCTCCTATAGTCCATATCATGTGTTGGCTTCAAATGGCTTATGTTTCCTTTGGTTAGACTTAGAAACGGCTGGTTTCTTCGACCGATCACCTACACGATTTTCAGTGACGTCACGTTGTTAGGCATATAATGAGTACTGCGTCACGTCAGCCTCGTACTGGTCATGTGATCGAAACTTGATCGTAAACATTTCATTCGAAAGTCATGAAGAAATTTTTTTGTTTTTTTTTGTTGTTTTTCTTTCGTCCCCAGACACCGGACACCACTGTTGCGTGGGTGATTCGCTCTGAACAATGTTCCATGTGTTATGAATAAAACAATTATAAAATTCTGGCCATTGTTTTCTTCCTTGATATGTTAGTTTTAGTGCATCGTGCCTTTGATGGAAGATTAAACGAATGCGGGGGTGGAAGATTCCAAACAATACTTGAACTTTGGAATACGATTGATTTGATAAGTCATTTCATCGAGTCCGTACATTTAATTCACATGTACACATTTCAAATAGGGACAGAACATGAGTCATGCATAAATTAATCAATGGCGTAGACTGCTGGTTATGTGTCAATGTCCGTTATGAGGATACAATGCAGTATTGTCGTCAGAACATCACAGCTATATGCACGAGCAGATAGACATGGCTACCTGCCGACAGTGAGACTGCGAGTCTGAAATATATTCATACGAATTTGACGATTATTCTCATCCTTCTGAGGATTCTAGTTAAGTACTAACCTCCATATATTTCCTTCTCATATCGAGTTCTAGGACTGACCCTGGTCCATCAAAAAATACACATAAAATGGCTATATCCTGCCATTAAATTGGAAGGTTAGAAAAAACGCAGCTATTCAGCTTGGCGGTCAAGTAACAAAGGGTAGCGTTTCTTAGTTACCGACTGTGTCCTAAACAACGCTATACACGTCATAATCGATCGTGTATGAAGCGTTCAGTAATTGAAACATCTATCGCAATATATTAAATGTCTTAACCTTTACAATTGCACGTCTGGTAACCTTTAGCAGACGGCGTTAATATCATATACCGTAACACTGGCAAACAGCTGATTTGTATCCGGCAATGGATCCACCTGTCCTTCTGTAATAGCATTCAGTCTCCTGTAATCTATACAGAGTCTATGTTCTCCAGAGGGCTTCCTTAAGAGTACAACACCGGAACTATATGAGGATTCACTGTGTGAAATAATTCCCTCCTTCAATAGATAGTCTATCTCTTCCTTCAAAGCTTTCTCCTTAGCAAACGGAATCGAATATGGTTTCATACAGACAGGTGTGGGGTCTATCAGTTTCATATCATATTCCAATAGGTTTGTATGCCCTGGTCGATCTGTTAACACCTCTGCATGATTATTTAGAACCTGTTGCACTCTCTCTTTCTGAGTTTTCGTTAAATGTGTACTGATTTTCACCTGTGCTGCTGTCTCACAGGGGTGTAATGGATACTCAAATGATGAAAGTGGTTCCTTTTTCATCTCCATGGCGATGGACAAGGTCAACAAGTGTGTCTCTTCCTGATGTTCTCTTTCCAAATATTTCTTCAGGAGATTCACATGATATATTTTTTCTTTCCCCTTCTTATCTATCTTATAATTTGTTCTAGACACCTTCTCTAAAACTGTATATGGACCCTGCCATCCAATTTGTAACTTATTCTGACTCCCGGGCAAAAGAAGCAGTACTTTCTCTCCCACAGCCAAATTTCTGTCTTTCGCCTTCCTGTTATAATAGGCAGCATGTTTCTTCCTGGCTTGTTTCAAATTTTCATTGGCAAGTTTCCAGCCAGTTTTTAAACGAGTGGTCAGCTCATTCACATATTGGTATGAAGATGTAATGTTTTCCTCTGCCTTTTCATCAGTCCACGTTCTTAACAAAGCTACATATGGACCTTTAATTGTGTGGACCTATTTGTCCATGCACCGGTATGGTCTCTTCCACTCGAAGCTCTGTAGTGATGATTTTTCCTCCCAGAATTATCATTCACAAAACGACCGCTACCAATTTTTCTTTTGGGGCTTTCTCCCCACTTAAAATTCTTGATGAGAGATTTCCTCTCTGCATCCTCTTCCTCCAGTTGGTTTAAGTCCGATTGAGGGATTTTCGGCTTATCCTGGGGTAAGACATCTTTTTGCACTCTCCGCATAGTGGCCATTGTAAAACAGTTAAGTGAAGCTTGTCCGTGAAAAGGGGCTTCCCATTCCATTTGGTCCACTTTATCAAATCTATTTTTCTTTTTATTATCAGGCCTAATTTTGCCCCGTGGCGTGTCCAGGTCCTGATCAATATTCCCACTTGTGGGTGTTCCCTCATGTGCTATGCTACACCTTTCTACAAAATTCTCAATGTCCCATCTTGCTTTGGGCCAATAATAATTGTGAGCCACCTTTTGAATGATGGTACCTATCTTCTCATGGTCCCCATCTGGTTTCACATGTAGGCTCCTTATTAAGTCTGCCCTATATCTTTTAGGAAGTACCAGCTGTCCTTGACCTTTGGATCTAGCTCCAATCTTCCTATACATCAACTTGTTTTTCATGTAAAAATCTCCCTTGCCTGGAGTTGTATGACAAGTTGACAATTTTCTGAAACAAGGCTTGAGTGTTTTATCCCCAGCCTGTGCCTTCCTCATCTCATCTGGAGTGGTATCTAACATAATATCCTCCTCCTGTCTTGAGGTCGACCTGACCTGAAGGGTTGCCATATACACAGGTTTCCTTCTACAACGGTCAGTGTCATGATTGTCCATCTGACAATTCTTACACCACCTTTTTCCTTGGTTGAAAGATTTTCTTTCATCATATTTCCTTTCATCGAATTGTGGGAATTTATTTTTATTTTCATACCGTGGCCTATCAAATTGGTGCTTACCTTTGTTTTGATCCCTAGGATCAAATTTATTAAAGTTCTGTGGTGCCCTAAAGTTATCCACTTGTTTCTTTTTATTACCTGTTACCTCTGCTTGAGCTGCTTGATACCTTTCAGCAACATTTAGCAACTCACCCAGCCTCTCTGCACCTTGTTCCATGAGAAACTTTCTCAGGTCTGGAGCCATGGACTCTCTTAGCTGCTCTATAAGGACCATTTCCTTAAGATCTTGGGTTTTCCCCAGAGAAGTCCATTTCTCCAAGTATGTCTCTATTCGTGCAGAGAACTGGTGATAGGTTTCATCTGACAGTAGTTTAGCATTCCTAAATTTTTTCCTATAAAATTCTGCATTCTTTTCATACCTTAACAAAAGAGCCTGCTTTAGCATGTCATAATTTTCCTGATCACCTCTGCTCATTTTAGCAAAAACTTCATAAGCTGCCCCACGAAGTCCTTGAGATAACTTTAAGCTCCACCTCTCTCTCTCTAACCCATATGTGGTAGCTAATAGTTCATACCTATTTAGATAGCTCTCTATATCATCGTCTTTCTCAACAAAATGATCTAAATGAAAATTCATAGCTGAGGTTGAGGCTCCTTGGCCAGCAGTGGCATCAGAGGCAAAGGGACTGGCACCATTTTCAGGAGCATGGCCCTGAAACTCAAACTCCCTTAGTCGTAACTCATGTTCCCTTTGTAATCTCTTATCTTCTGCTTCCCTTTCTGCAGTCAATCTTCTTTCTTCTGCAGCTAATTTCTTGTCTTCTCTTTCTGCTTCCAATTTCTTAGCCTCAGCCTCAATCTGCAACCTCTTAGTCTCAGCCTCAGCCTCAAATTGTAACTTCTTAATTTCCCTTTCAGCCTCTAACTTTCTTTCGGCTTCAAACCTTCTTTCTTCGCGTTCAATAAATTTGTCACATTCCGTAGTGACATAGGCAACCATAACTTGCCCATCTAATCCTAACTCTTTTGCAGTCTGAACAGCAGCAGATCGAAACTTGGCCAGGTCCGCCATTGTCTATCAGGTAAATTTATACAATGTCTAACCAACAATTCAATCTCTAACTCTATATCTAATGGACAACACAGGCACCGTGAGCTCAACCTTATTTAATTCCACCCAAGGATACCTTTTAATTCTTATTATTCCCTGAAGTGAATTACCCCCAATATTTTTAATAGTGAAAGATTCAAAATCCCAAGAGCGAGACCCCAATATATGTGGTGAAGTGGGATGTTATAAATATTTATAGGGGACTTAGTGTACTGACTGAGATCAGCTGTGAAGGTATCTATATCTAATAAGAGTAGTGTATTATAGATAACCTTACTTGCTGCCATATATATATATATATATCTCAGTCAGAATTATTCTGGAATAGTGTGATGACTACGTTATATGTCTAGGGTATGTGTATGATGGAGTGTAAGTCATAACAACAACAGACGGATAAACAATTTAATTTATTCCACCACACTTGACAACACTGTGACACTCACATACATATAACACTCTAAAGGATATCTTAAAGGAGTCACTGATAACTTTTCAAATAACAATATGTATTCATTGCTGTTATGAATGAATATGTGTCCTGATTCAAATACAAAGGGAACCAGGAATCACAATCAATTTTAATTACAAGTTATATGTACAGAATTTCTCAATATGAATATTGTAGTGACATATATTATTAAAAGTATCCTATGTGTGTCAGTTGTGTAGTAGTAATATGAGGTAATACTGGTTTTGTTTTGTTCAAGCTCTGTTGGTATTTGTCATCATGACTTCAATAGTTTGTCTTTATGGGAGCTAGTATTGGAGATGTTCTCAGTTCCTGTTATTAAAACAATTTACTTCCCCTCTTAAGTTTATGTTACAATGTTATTTTAAGATGGGGTACATAATTTTGAGCTCAGCTGGCCACATCAGCTTATCTTGCGTGATGGCGGCAGGAAAAGACTCCTCTGCTCGATTTCTCCCCTGTGCTCTGGAGACACCTCACTGATAGCTAAATGGACCAAGGAGTATGCTGTCCGACTCTGGATTCAGCAAAGCTCTGACCAGGTGCTGCTCAATACCATCAAGACCACGGTCCCTGAAAACAAGAAGGATGTACCTTCTACTTCATAACTAATTTATACTCTCTTTTTACACTGAGCACAATACATCACAAACATCGAGTTCAGAGCGTTAGGCCAACTGTCAGCTTCATCTGAAATACTTTATACCAGCATTAACCTCCTTAATGGTTACTACGCCTCTGCAATTCCAGCATTATTTCTTCTAATCAATCATCTAGGTGTCAGTGTACTGTTTGGCCATTCCATGCAGTTTTACTTTCCTCCGACACCTTCTGTTCAGGCTGGAGCATTATAGGCTTTACATCATGTTTGCTACTGAACTACACATATATACAGGCATAAATTAACAATTCACATTCAATTTTCATTAAAAGATACTGAATGTTTCAAGCTTACCACAATTCATGGAAACAAACACAGATACGTTGATTAGCAATGAATTCTGGCACAAATACTGGCACAAATTCCCATCTGCTTATGTTCCAGGCTTTTATTTTAGCAAAAATGTGAGCTGGCTTCAACGCACTGTTGCTTTATCAAGCTTATTTGAACTAGTGGTCTCGAACTAACGCTCCTAAGTGAGTATATCAGCGAGTCTGGCCAATGGAGCCACGTTTCGACAAGGGTTTGAAAAAATTTTAACTTCCTACGTCTCCCGTAACAACCAAAGATAGTATTTATAGTCCGACCAATCGTGTTTAGTCTTATATTTGTTGCGCTCCAATCAATTTGGAGTTTACATGGTAGGCTATTTCTGTACGTAAGGTTTTTTCAAACACGTTATAAAAAAATTTTATGAGCAGAAATGATTTCATGCTGTCAGGCATCCCCACTATTTTATTTTGGTTATAACTTGTTAATTCCTAGACTATTTGCGTAACGTTTTACATATTCTTTGTCAGCAAACCCTAAGGAACCCAAATATACAAATTTAAAAGAGCTAAGTGGCTGCGTTCAAAATATGCAATTTCTTCTATCTCCTGTTTCGAAGATGTGCTGTCTGGGTACTGTAATGTTTTCAAACGTAAACCCATCTAATGTCATCTTTCCTTATAAGCGTTTTTCAGGATTTAAAAACCTAACTCTGGGAAGGGTAGTGAATTTATCACTGTCCGTCTGAAAAAAAAAGTTAGTGCATGTGGCCTTACACGCGTGATAGTAGTAATTGTGTATCGCGCGACGCGTGTTGCATGCGTTCCTGATTTTCAGCCCTCCCTCTCTCTTTCTATTTGAGTCCATCTGTTCGTTCGTTTTGGTAACGCAGTATAATTAATGTTAGGATTAATTTAGGTCATTACGCAGTCTGCCTCTCAATGTTTTTCCAAGAAATACAGCACACGTTTCATTGAAGAAAGCGGGTAATAATATAGTAGGCTTTTACTATCAACGTGAAAGCGTTACAATTTGCAGACGAAGCATAAAACAAAGGGGATTTCGAGTACATTCCTTGTGACAGCACTGTTATTTTACCATTGCTCTTTTCTTTATTAGAATTTATTTGTTAGGCTTTATATTTACTTGATAATTTATATATGTGGATTAGAATATTCCACGACAGTGGTATTCTTAACAATCTTCTATAAAACCACGTTTATGCGGCCTCGAATTATTTTCTTACACGTTTATTCGTGATTTACTTTTATGTCACAGAACTGGTTGTAGTAAGAAGTGAAGAACCCTTTTTCTTACTTCTACTGAAAATGCGTTGTTGCATAAACTACTGTTCAGATTATTGAACCCTGCTTTTACGTAGGCTATTATACCCGTCCATCTGATGTTACCTCATGCTCAGGAGTTTGAAGTTACTGAATTGTTCCAACATTGTTCCGTTCATTGTGATGGTCAAAGTTTTAGAATCACGTTTCACCGAAATTAGAATTACTTCTTTTTATTTTTTTCTGTTTAGCCTGCCACCTTCAGTGTTTACCTTGTGTCAATTTTATATTGCGTGTAACTCATAATTAATTGTTCTCTATATCAGCTATTATTAGCGTATCTCAAAATGTTTATGTAATGTCGATCAACTAATATTATTGGCATATCCTCAATGAATTGCATTATATTTTCACAGCAGAGGGAGAACATTTCGTGTGCTGGCACATTTCACAGCTTAATAATTGTTTCATGCACATGTGAATACTAATTTTTATAGCTGTTGTTTCTTGCCAATGCAAGTTTCTTTATTATTTTAAAATCTTTGCCATCGACGTGAACGCTTTCTACCATTTTGGAAGTATCCCCATGTTTCACCATGTTAAATGTTCATTGTAATCTATGTAGCACAAGTAGAGATCTGTTAACATTAACGGTAATGTCCTATCTTTCGTACCTTTTTGGTCCGCAGTGAATATATGTAGTTAGGTGTTGTTTCGTAGCAGTTAGGGTTAGGATTAGGGTTAGTATTATGGTTAAAACTAACCCTAACACAAACCCTAATCCAAACCCTAATTCTAATCCTAACCCTAATTCTAATCCTAACCCTAAGCGCTACGAAACAACACTAACTATACATATTCACTGCGGAGCAAAAAGGTACGAAAGATAGGAAATTACCCATTAAAACGCCCTTCTACTAATGTCTGTATTTTATTTGTGATGTTTTTTGGCATCTTTACATTTAAAAGAAAAATCCGTGTTGTTCTCCAAGTTCTGGTTCTATTTTGCTTCTGATTTCTCATGAAGAAAACGTAATGGTAGTACCATAGAAGATATTGCTGTAAAGGAGTGAAATGCTCGAGTCGTCACCATACTACGTCCAGCATTTGTATGAAGTGTAGTGACCAGTTCCTTTCCTCGCCGCCTTTGCTTTCCCGAACTCAAGGGTAGAGGTACCATTTACAACAGGGTAGACTTGAGCGTGACACTACCAAGTGACGATCCTTGAGCCCAGATAATTTCACCGCGACATGAAAGCGCTCTACTAGCCTGGAAGACGTTCATTCTTGTCATGGCATTTCTTAATAGCATTTTCGTCACT
Source organism: Oreohelix idahoensis (assembly GCA_024509875.1). Taxonomy (NCBI): domain Eukaryota; kingdom Metazoa; phylum Mollusca; class Gastropoda; order Stylommatophora; family Oreohelicidae; genus Oreohelix; species Oreohelix idahoensis. Next base: position 8,683 of record JAMPIV010020835.1, on the reverse strand, counting down.
TGAGTTATAATAAAAAAGTTTCATATTTCATGGCTTCATGTTTCTTTGACAAATCTACAAATATGAGATTTAGTAGATCTCAGTTATGTATTCATTTATTCATTGCTATACATTGTGCTTCAGAGATACGAGAGGTGATAATCAGAGTTATACTGTTGAATTATTATAACGTGCCCTCTTTTGGCCTGTGAAAAAAAAACAGATAATCCAACAAGGCTTAGGAACCAATGTTAACGGTAAATCAGTGATGCGCCTGTAATAACGTTGGAGTGTCCATTTTAACTGAATTTTATTGGTCTTACGTTTTTACAGGATGAGGTTGCCGACCCTGTGACGCATTCACTTTAGGAGCATTTTACGATTTGCTTCGTACGTTGCATGTTGTTATTATTTTGCTAACTTTTCGGACCCCCGTAACACACGGCGTTTACTCGTATGATGTGATGAACAGTATTTAAAAAAACATTAAGATGGACATGGTCACATTAATAACATCAAATCTAACGTGCATTTCAGAGATAAAGAATAGACTCGCCCGAACAAATTGTACAAGTATGAGAATTCGCACTGAATTGCCTTTTGATAATCACAGAAACAATCAAGCTTAGGAGACCGTTTCATTTATTGTGATATTTCGTAACTTTTATGTAATAAAGCATAACTGTGTCTATCATTGAAACACAATAAATATTTCAGTTTCCGTTCACATGTCCTCATTAGGCGATTCTAACTGCACCTAATAAAAGTCTTCTGGATTTCTTCCTTTTCTTTCTCGTTCCCTTTTAGAATTCCACATTAATGACTAATAAAAACAGCAGTCAAGCCACGGTTCCCGACACCTCCAAACAGCTTAAAGTGGAGATAAATAGGTTGTTGCCAATGCTACTCCGTTCATTGCTGTTTGCTGAGCAGGACTGCAGCAGGTGATCGGCTGTCACGGGGCTGGTGCTGCAAGTGCAGAGATCTGTATCACCAATCTGTGGTATAAATGGTATCCCAGTTGTAACCGGGCTGGTTATGGCATCAATATAATACGTGTGTGGCCGGGGTCAGTTCAGTTAATTGTGTTGTGCGCAGGTAAATATTTTGACGTGAGCTAACTCTTGTACGTTCTGGTTCGAGTCGTTACAGGCCTTTCCGCCTGAGATGGAAATTCTTGACCTTAGTTTATCTTTCTTCCCAGAGTTCGTTCGTTCCTTTTTTAGGTTTAGTGAAAAGCAACCTCGTATAATGGTTTGTCAAAGTCTTCTTCTTCTTCGATCCTTAACCACCGACCGTCAAAGCAGTCAGTGGCCATCACGCCTAGTGGCGTCTTGTAGGGCAACAACAAATTGATTCCACTTTGCACGATCGGTGGCCATCCTTCGTACAGTGCCCCAACTCTGGTTCATTCTTTGCATCTCAGCCTCCACAGTAATCCGCCAAGTTGTTTTTGGTCGGCCTCTCTTTCGCTTTCCTTCAGGGGTCCAAAGCATAGCTGTTCTTGTGATGGCATCGGGGTCTCTTCTGAGGACATGACCAACCAGCTCCAGCGTCTGCCAGCTATGATGGTGTGCATGTCCTCTTGCTTGCTACGAGTAAGCAGATCTTGGTTGGTGATGGTATTCGGCCAAAAGATGCGGTGAATTTTTCTTAGGCATGTTGTGTGAAAAGAGGACAATTTTGACATTTCCTTCTCTGTGACTCTCCAGCATTCCGCACCATAGAGAAGCACAGAAAGCACGCAACTCTGGTATAATCTTAATTTTGTGCTTGTGCTGTATTGGGAGGACTTCCAGATGTTATTTAGGCTAAAGAAGGCTGTTCTTGCCTTATTCATTCTGATGTTGATGTCTTTGCCTGCCCCACCGTCTGGTGTTACTGTGCTTCCTAGGTATGTGAAGGTATCTGTCTGTACCAATTGCTGATTCCTTACTGATATGGGCTCAGGGTTGCTCACATTGAGCGTCATGACCTCAGACTTCTTTAAATTGATGTTCAAGCCCACCTGCTGGCTAAATTTATTAAGTCTATCCGTTTTTTCCTGGATGTGTTGATGTGAATGTGCCAGCAGTGCAATGTCATCTGCATATTCCAGATCTTCCAATGTAGAAAATGTAGTCCATCTTATTCCTCTTGGACTGCCCTCTGTTGTCTGGCGCATCACCCAGTCTATGAGTGTTAAAAAAAGAGTGGTTGATAAGGGGCATCCCTGTCGTACTCCTGTCTTCACCTCGAAGGTTAGGTTGCTCTGCCCAACACTACACGTAAAGTTGGCATAGAGGCTTTTTATGATTGACACTATGCAGCTTGGAATTCCATAAGCCCTCAGTATTTTCCATAAACTGTCCCTATGTATGCTGTCAAAAGCCTTTTCAAAATCAACAAAATTTATGTAAAGCTGTCTTTGCCATTCTGAGCACTGCTCTATAATGTTCCTGAGAGTGAATATATGGTCTACACATCTTCTGTTCTTTCTAAATCCTGCTTGTTCTTTCCTCAGTTTGTAGTCTACTGCCTTTGAAATTCTCTGTATAATTATCCTGCCTAGTATTTTGCTGGGAACTGAGAGAAGAGTGATTCCTCTCCAATTATTGCAGTCTGCAAGATCTCCCTTTTTGGGCAATTTGACAATTATTCCTTTGTTCCACTCTGATGGTGTTGTCCCCGTTTTCCACACTTGTGCAAATAGTGGTTCTAATAGTTCTGCTGCTAGCTCAGGGTCTGTCTTAAATAGCTCTGCATTTAAGTTATCATGGCCCGGAGCTTTACCGTTCTTTAACCCTTTGATTGCTGTGATGATTTCTTCTTTTCGTGGAATGTCTGTATTTACATCTAGATCGTTTTCAGCCTCAGGAACATTCAATTGTGTCTCTTGTATTTCCTTGTTCAGAGTTTCTCTGAAGTGCTCTGCCCATCTTGTTTCCTGTCCCTCTGCTGTCTTGATGAGATTTCCTTGCTTATCTCTTACTAATGTAATATTGTTTGCACCTTGTTTTCCGCTGATGAATTTAGTTATTTTGTATACTGTGCTTTGTTCATTTCTCAGTGTTGCCTCTTCTGCATGTTTTGCAAGATCGTCTAGGAAATTCCTTTTGTTGGCTCGGGTTTGGCGTTTAACTTCCCTGTCCAGCTGGCTGTACTGTTCGCTATATAGTTGCTTTAACCTGGGGGACTTCGCTTCTGTTTTCTTTCTTTTCATTTCCTTTCTCATCTTTATGGTGTTTAGTGTTTCTGGTGTTATCCAGTCTTGCTTCTTCCTTTCCTGGAATCCTAAGCATGATTTGCTACTTTCCTTATATACTGTTGAAATGGTGTTGAAATTCTGGTCTATATCATCAGTCAATGTCTTTTCCTGGCTTTTGGCAAATTGGTATCGTTTCTTAATGTCGGCCGCAAAAGCTTTTCTGGTAAGGGGGTCCTTCAATTTGCTGATGTCAAACCTTTTCTGTGTAGTTACAGTTGGTCCAGCCCTTCTTAGTTTCACTTTCAGTTTTGCTACTACTAAATGGTTATCACTTCCCACATCTGCACCTCTTCTTACCTTCACATCTTGTAATGCATGTCTCCATCTACCGTTAACCATGATGTGGTCTATCTGGTTTCTGTCCCGACCATTTGGTGATTCCCATGTTAACTTGTGAATTTCCTTATGTGGGAAAAGTGTTCCTCCAATGACCAGGTTGTTAATGCTACAGAAACTTATTAGCTTATCCCCATTTTCGTTTGCTGTTCCGCTGCCGCATTTCCCCATTGTTCTTTCATTATATGTATTGTGTGTACCAACTTTCGCATTGAGGTCTCCCATTACTATAACAAGATCATATCTAGGTGTGTATTCCATTTCTTTCTGCAGTTGTTGATAGAATTCATCCTGGACCTCCTCATCGCTATCATTCGTTGGTGCGTTGCATTGTATTATTGTAGTGTTGGTGAATCTCCCTCTCAATCTCAATCGTATCAGTCTGTTGTTGATGGGTTTCCATTCCAGTAATGTCCTTTCTATCCCTGTCTGTAGAATAATGGCTACGCCTTCACTGTGCTGTCCATCCTCTTTTCCAGAGTAAAGTACTGTTTCTCCTGTTGCTGTTTTAACTTTTCCTGCCCCTGTCCATCTGCTCTCACTTATCCCCAGGATGTGTAACCTATAGTTTCTCATTTCTGCCGTGACCTGTCTTAGTTTACCTGTCTCGTACATTGTCCTGACATTCCAAAATCCTATTCTTGTATCCTGTTTTGCGGTCAGGACATCCGTTTTCATGTCAGTGGCTTCCTTTCGGCTTTCACCACTGACAGTCATACGAGCCACAGACTCCGAATGTCCATCCCGCAGCAAAGTTTGTTCATTTGATGTTGTTTCCGTAACTTCATTATTTTTTTTTACATAGACAGGGGTGTCAGCCCTATGCTAAAACCCCCAACCTGGAGGACCAGGGTACCAGCTTTTGTCTGACCCCTACCCACACAGACCAGTCCAGCTTGGTTGAACCTACCAGGAGTAAAACTCCCACTGGCATAGCTCTGGGGATTGTCAGGGTACGCAAGCTGCCATACCGCTACAAGGTATAGGTACCATTGATGTCAAAGTAATCCACTGTAATATTCGAAAGAAAACTCAGCAATGTAGAAAAATAAAATATAGTTTATTAACGTCATTAGAACAGCAATGTTATTGACACAATGGTGAAGTACTTGTTTCTTGCTTACACAAAGTAGTGAGTATCCAAAAATGAAAGTGTAAATCCACAGGAATAATATATCCAATAGTGTAAAATACAAACTTGTCTACTTAAAAATGCTTGTCTAACTTGAAAAACTTGTCAAGTTAAAAAAAAAAAACTTGTCTTGATAATCTCAAAGACGAAGTTCTGTAAAAATCCTCCCGCCTAATGAATCCTAAAAATCTGTAAAAGCCTCTCTATCGTCCACATCTCTCCTTTTTATACAGCCCACTCTTTTTTCCCGTCAACTTTCACACGATGCTTTCTTTTTCACACGGTACAAAACATCTACATTTGCACACTTTTCCTCAGCTTTTCGACTTTTCCCACACGCCTCTCACTCTAACAACGGAAAAAACCCAGATTAGCAACTTCTCACAAAACTTTCCATTCAAAAACATGCATTTACTATTTTGTTGTTCTGGGACAGCTTCTCTCAAAGCCGTGAACTTTTCATGATACTGTGTTTTGTGCACAAATGTCTTTTATTAACTGCTTTTAACGTTGTTATTCTCATTGTATGTCTCCTTTTTATACAGCCCACTTTCTTTTCCCGACAATTTTCACACGATGCTTTCTTTTTCACACGGTACAAAACATCTACATTTGCACACGTTTCCTCAGCTTTTCGACTTTTCCCACACGTCTCTCACTCTAACAACGGAAAAAACCCAGATTAGCAACTTCTCACAAAACTTTCCATTCAAAAACATGCATTTACTATTTTGTTGTTCTGGGACAGCTTCTCTCAAAGCCGTGAACTTTTTATGATACTGTGTTTTGTGCATAAATGCCTTAACTGTTTTTAACGTTGTTATTCTCATTGTATGTGGTTTTTAACATGTATTAATAGTAGTGTATGCCAAGCGGTCACACAGTCTGTTGTGTCCAGTGCGTAGCTGCAAAATTATGACTTAGTCTCGTCTAGATAGCTGACGAGAGGTATCATTTTCATATGGCCTGCGTGTTCTCATTCCCATCTGGACTTGAATGTGGCTTTTATTGTTGTTTTTTGCAATTTTATAAGTTGTCCATTTACCATTTTGTTGAAACGTTCCTCATTCCTTAGCAAGCTTGTCTACCTTCTCGTTGCCAGGAATGTTGCAATGGGCTGGTATCCATCGCATTGTGCACTTGTTGAAGCATATAGCCAGGCTTTCAAGTGAGTTTATCAGAACTTTAAATCCCTTAGCAAGGTGGCTCTTCAGGGCTATTATTATTGAGAGGGCATTTGTAAAAGATTCCTATTTGTTTTTCTCCATATGCATTGCATACAATAAGAGTTCCCACTGCCTGGTTCAGAGCTTTCGCTTCAACATTGAAGTTATTGCAGTATTTGCCAGTAGCGATTGCCATAGAGTGGATTCAGTTCTTGAATTTAATAAATAAATTCTCAATTGCGTTTTTTGGTGAACTATCGGTATATGCATGCACCCAGTACGTTGCTGGAAATTGTTGGCCAATATACTTGAATGTGGGATTTCATACTTATGTAATAATTAGCAATCTTCGGAATAAATAAAATCTTCTTTTTCACCTTACAACTGCCAACGGAGCACAGACTTATGCCACTTCTTCTTGTCCCGTGCCATCAGCTCAAAGTTTTTCCACGTCTTCATACCTTTATATCTGTCTCCAGTTCTCTGCTAAATGTATTTGTTGGTTGTCTTGATCCTTCCTTACCATGGGGATTCTAGAACAAGGCGTGCCTGATAATGCTATCGACAGCTTCTTTCAACGTGTGTCATATCCATCTCTAACGGCTTCTTCTCATCCCTTGTTCCACTGGCGCTTGTCTAGTTCTAGTCAACAGTTCCCCAGTAGTGTCCTTGTCATATCATTTTAATCCTTCTATTGTACGCAAACACCCATTTATGTAAGTCTGTAGCTTTTTGGTTGTTATTCTCCAAGTTTCAGAACTATACAACAGGACTTACTTTGCATTTGAAATGAAAATTACCGATATTTGTGTTGGACCTGTGTCGTGTTTTGGTCTGTCTTACACCACGGTCATATTTACCGCACGCAATACTATAGGAAAACGGACCGATACAATAACCAATGAAAACGCTCCATTCTCTAGTGTGTATAATGAAACCTTTTAGGCTTAACATAGAGGCCCATTTTGTGTAAATGATAGTAAGAATTTATTTAATTTCTTAAGGACTAAAGATGTTTAAACAGAAAGATATAGATATTTCAACAACGGGAATGTTACTTGAGAGGTAGGTGCAAAGACTACCTCGAATAGCAGTTCAATTATAGAGAAAAATCGTTTAAAATGACATCCATAAATCAGGGTAGTCTCCAATTTCGTTAGTTAAAGTCTGCATAGATTTAAATGCATTTTGCTAACTAAACCATTATTAGATAGAAAGGTAGAGATAAATTCCCTGTATAATTCTAACTTTAAATAATCAAAATCGGCCCAGAATTAAGAGAGATATTAAAAATAAAACATTTTGCACATTGAACAAGAAGGCAAAAATCACTTCAATTTTAGATTCCTAACGCCGTTTTTAACCCCATGCCATCTGAGAGGGCGAGTGCGGTACTATAAAATCCTTGAACTTGGCTGATTTGGAGCCACAACTTTTTTAAAAAACACAAAGCTGAACAGAAGAACCAGCGGCAAAACGTGTGCTGTCAAATACTTTGCCGCTGTATCTGCATAGCAAGACCTAGATACCAATTAACAGCCTGTTACCGCTTAGTGTATTGCCTCGAGGGTAAAGAAAGAATATATATATATATATATATATATATATATATATATATATATATATATATATATATTATATATATATATTATCTATTTATAGTTACGGTAGTTTTATTGATATCGTCTGCTAGAATTGGCAGTGCGCATTTTAGGGGTCAATAGAATTAATATAAATTGATTTTTATACTTCACGGATTAATGAATGCGAAATACACGGTCAAATTATGGACGTGTTAGCGTAGATAAGGTCGCGCTTCGTGACTTAGTTTACTGGACCCTTGTTACGTTGTCCGTCAAGCCGTGAATGTCGTGTTTTTACCTCCTTCACTATTGGGCTTTGTTAATAGCCATATTTATGTAAAGTGATACCAGGACTTAGGGTCAGTCCAGATAATAATATATACAAGCAGGAATTCAAAAGGTTAGTGATTAACCTACGTTCAGGGAAGGATGGTTCGATAAGTAATTTGATTATTTTCGTCAAGAATCATGCGCTCATTTCTGGCTGTCTGAATCCCAGCAGCACATGTAATAGCCCCATGATGTTCTGCCGACATGAATTTATTATGAAATATATGCAAGTAAATATTCTAATGTATAATGGTTGTTTCAGGTTATCTACGTGTTTACAATTCGTTTTAAGGTTACCCTATCTAATTTTTTTCCATACCACACCATTCCAGCTGTGGGTCAACCTCTTGGTCACTCCTCACCAATGAACTACTGTGTATTGTTATCCTTTAGCCTCAATGTTTTTTAACTCCTATGAGCTTTAGGTTAACGGGTCTTTGCTTATCAGGAACTCCCAGCCATCACCAAAAACCAACCCCTTAAAAACCACCGTCAATTGTGTGGGTACAAACACCACCGACAAACAACCACACACAACCGTGGTGGGGGTGTTGGTTTGGGGGTTGGGGGGGGGGGGGGGGTGATAACCCGAAAAAAACCACCTTCTAAACACAAAAACTAAAACTACACAAAAACACAACAAACTCTCTTCCTTCAATAAACTAAACCTGCTTTAAAACAAAAATAAAACCAAACAAAACACAACACCCATACCACCCCAAGACCCAAAAACCACACAACCCTTCATCCAACACCCTACAAAAACTACAATAATTTTAACACCATTCCTTCAACAAATAAACCTTTAAAAACATTACCTCCTAACATACATAATACCTTAAATATCTCCACACCCAAAACAAACACCCAACAACAACAACCACAAAACACAAAAAAAAACCCCAACACC